>JADLZK010000886.1:0-183617 GCA_015847255.1 Hyparrhenia diplandra | reverse complement strand
CCAATTGACATGTGGGTCCTAGATGTAGGGCCGCACCACACTACTAGGATTGATTTTTGCGAGGTGTTAGATTTTTATTTTCCGTGGTGGGCATTTCAAAAACCGCCTCGTAAAATAGTCTGGCCCGGCAACCCCCGCCGGGGAAAAACCGCCACTGGCGGATTAACCGTATGGCTTTGTAAAATAACCGCCACGGTAAATACTTGTCCATATTCGAGCCTGTGACGGCCCATCGTAGCCCAATAATGCTCCCGAGTATATATATGGGACTTAGGGTTTCTTATTCTCTCCAACTCCCGCTTCTCTCTCTAACTCCCATTCTCTCCCCGAGCAAAGAAAAAATCCTCATCTCTCTCTCTCACTCCCTCCTCTCCCCATGGCGCCTCTCCAGTCCCCATCCTCACGCCGCGATGGGACGACGGCGCTCGGAGGAGGGAGGCGCTCCCGCTGGGCGCTGGGTGGAGGCGCCGGCGAGCGAGCGCTGGAGGCGCTGCTCGGCAGGCGAGAGCGCGGAGGTGGCGTCTGCCGGGCGGCAGCCCGAGATCCAGGGCTGCGGCGGCGGCGCTTCCCCTCCACGCGGCGGCGGCGGCTCCCTCCACGGCGCGGCTCCTTCCTCCGCGATCCGCCGGCGACGGCCAAACCTCCTCCCCTTTCCTCAATCGGCTCCTCCACACAAGCGCTTTTCCTCCCCCGGGCGGTGGATCTCCGGGGCGACGGCCAAACCTCCTCCCTTCCGCCAGACTCTGGAAGCGGGTGGCGGATCTAGGGAGGTCCTTCGACGACGGTGACGCCTCGGCGGCCCTCCTCCCATGGGCGGCGCTGGGACCAGTGCCCCCGACGGGATCCCGCCCCCAATGCATGCGCGACGACGCCGTAAACCCCTAGCGGCGTGGGCGATCCCATCGCCCTGATCCGCCCATTAGGGTTAGGTCCGGGCTTTTCTTTTACTTTTTCTTTTTTTTTTTTTTTTCAGATTAACCAACCGCCACGGTTAATCATTTTTGGTGTATGCATGAAACCGCTTAACCGCGGACCCTAGCTGCGGGCGGATTGATTGCCCGCCACGTAAAATCGAATCAAGATAGTGCCACGTCGGCAACCGTGAAAGTGTGTTTGGATCCGTTGGGACCTAGATAACATCCAAAACTAAGTTTAGGGACCTACGGTGAATACCTTGAGAGTTTGGGACCTAGATGACACTTTTGCCAAGTTTAGGGATCGAAGAATATCATTGTAAAGTTCAGTGGACCTAGATCTACACGTTGAACCAAGTTGAAAGACCGTGGTGTATTTTCCTCTTTGTTCTTTGTCTTTCAGGTTGTTCATCATTTGTGTACACTCTCCGGTCCGACCATGGTTCAAAAAATTCGATGGAATTTCACAGATTCTTGAGGGTGGCTGAAAAAAATACAACATCTCACATAACAACTATTATTACTGCAATGTATATACTTTGTTGTTAATATAAAAAATCGACTCACGCACTAAGACTTGCCCCTGGGTATTTTTGTTTAAAAGAAGATTTTCTCAATGTAGATTGAGAAAACCTCCAAACCTTTTGCCCCACCCCATACACAGTGGCACCGCACAGCTCCGTGAGATAAGCTGACCATAGACCTGTGCTTTGGGTGTGGGACAGACGAGAGAGTGCTAAACCAGCCAGCCTAGCACCTCTTGGCACTTTGTTGTTAATATATAACTCTATACTTACATTTTCTATTGTTTATATTGCATAGGAATGTATTCATAAATCATACTAAGTATTTTGCTTAGATCTAAAAAATTTATCCCTTAAATTTTGGCTTAAATTTTATGAATTGCAATAATATCAAGGGTGTTTATTTTTTTTTAAAAAAATACCAAAATTAATAGCCTCCAGCTGCAACTGTGAAGGGTTTATATTTGATTTGATTGAAATGGCACGCGGAAGTGGAAGTGCTGAACTAACTAAAGCAAGCATCAGTTGGTGCAGTGTAAGTGTCTACACCAACCATCATGCATGCATCATGCTGCTTATGTAACAGCACGCAGCAAAAAAGAACTGTAGCACCTATCATGATCGACCGACGATGCACTAGCTGCTACTACTGCGTACTATGGACACTTGGAGCAACGCACTACACATATATTTGGTTGGTGTGGTGAGCACGTATACATAGTGTCTCCACATTTGAAAATTTGTTGTATGGTGTTAATAATTTTAATGTGTAGCCACACAAAAGCAATAATTGAAGAGGTACCTGTAAGGTCAAATATATAATTCTGGGACGACTTACAGACAACCTATACAATATAGAGATGAACAGACAACATTTACGGATTGCATTTGGTACACGGTTGGTTAAAAAACCTGTTTCACAGCCGAGATGTAAAAAATCCAGTGGCAGGACGTACATATGCTGCTGCACAACTGCAAGCTAGAAAAAGTGTTTAAAACACAAGGTAGATCGGCTGTTCTTTTGGCATGCTTGCATAGTACACGCATGTTTGGTGGGACCAAGCAGGTACATGTATGTACTCATCATTTCTCTTCACACACGAGAACAAACGGGGAACGCCAGCCAGTATACATATATGGACCACTAACAAGGAAACGAAAAACAGAGAAAGCAACAAAGCAAAGGCGATGATTATACTACAACAGTACAACTACACGTACATCGCGTGCATACCTGATTCTTGCATTGCCTTTGGCCCTTTTTGGTGATGATCAGCACCGAGGTCCCGACTTCTGTTTTGTTGTTAGTAAGCATGCATATATGTTTACCTACCTGTATGTATATATACTACAGTTTTGGTCTTCACACCACACATATATGAGCTAGATTTAGTGAGTTAATGCATCCAAAATCCAAATTCTAGTTAATCTAAATCCAAATTCTAGTTTAATTTCTCAACGTTCGTCTTCTCGTTGTGGCAGATAATAATAGTCGTACCAAGCAATCTTCCAAAGCCCACATGCACAGATGCACTTCCAACTTCCAAGCTATTATTGAGAAAAACCATTAATTCGTGAATTGCTAGCTCGGTCTATACCGGCCGGCCAATTCCAGGGAGAGTTCAGCGAAAGCGACGAGTACCAGCAATATTCCTTTTGAAGGACCGAAACGGCGACCAGGGGGGTGAATGGGAGCCCGATTTTCCTTTTTCAATTCCGGGTCATCGCTCAACCCCCAACCTTAAAAAAGCGATCTTAAAGGGGAACAAGTAACACGCGGCGTCTAACTGGTAGCAATGATGTCACAGGCCGAAGAAAAAGACTCAAAGAACCCAACGCAAAACCGGATCGCAGATCGGAGCTCGAACAAAGGAAACCACGGAAGAAACAGCTACTTAAGCAATTCATCGAACAACTTGCGGGCGCAGGGAAAAACGAACAGACTGAGCTGAATTAAAGCTGGGATTTTCACACAAGCAAAACTTGATCTAGCTGCCCTACAAAAGAAGAAGATGATTGACTCGATGGCCAAATCACAACACAAGAAAGAGTCAACCTTTTTGCTTGACAAACCGAGCTCGGTGGAGAGGAATTGATTCTAGCTGCTGCTCTTGGCTTGAAAGCGAGCTGCTGCTGCGCTTGATAGAAGCTGATCACTTGAATGCTCTCGGCAAAACACAATGACGCAAGGCAAGCTAATCTTTTTGGCTAATGAAAATTAGTACATGCAAGAACCAGCAACTGAGTAGTACTCCAAGGAAAATAAATAAATCAATTCAAAACTCACACACCGAGGAACAAGATACAGCAAGGAAAAAATTCAACCTTGTTGAAGTCGAGCTCGGTGGAGGATTTGTTCTTGCTGCTGCTCCTGGAACGACGTGGAGCAGCGCTTGCTGCTTTTGGTGGCGAGCACCTGGCCGGGCTTGCTGCCTGGTGCTGTGTGCAGCTCGCCGAGCGCCTGCTCTGGTCGCTCGTGCGTGGGCACCAAAGCAGCGCCGGCCTGCTTGCTGCCTCCTGCGTGGGTGTGCGCAGCCTGTGCTTGGATGCCTGGTGGCGTGCGCTGCCGAGCGCCGAGCAGGGGTGCCGTGCGTGAGCACCAAAGCGACACCGGCCTGGTGGATCGATCCCAAAGCGATGTCCTGCCGACGCACGGGGCAGAGGGTCGCTCGTGGTGGCCGGCCGCTGCCGTGCGCAGCCTGGACGGCAGCAGAAGCCGCTGCCTGCTCGATTGCTCGTCCCCCGTCTCCAAGATTCAAGACAAACACGAACGCCGGCCTGCACAAAATAGAGAAGACCACAGGATCCAAAAATTCCAGAGAAAAATCACAGATCACAGCAAAAGTGACGGAAATTGATCCAAAACGTCCGGAGACGACAGGGGAGATTTGGGGCTCCCCTTCCCCAACGAAAATCACCAACAAAATCCACCAATTTGGTATTCTTGGACCTCTAAACAAGAACCCTAAAATGGGAAAATAGAAACGAAAATAAGAGAGGCAAAGAGGGAGGATGGCTGCCATCCTCTATATATGGTCCTTATTTTTCATCCCTATTTTGCCGTTCGATACATATGAGCCAAAACCATTAACCCTAGGGCTATTTTGGTCGACTCGGTTAATTTTTGATCCGACGGCCACCGCGCCTCCTCATCTGCAGCCTTGCTCCCACGCAATCTCCCGGATGCGCCACACGCCGGTCTTCCGTCCACCGAACGCGTCGGGTTTTGAGGCCCAAACCGTGAAAACCCGCCGATGGTTTTGAGGCTCAAACCACCAAACCCGCACCCGTGATTTTGAGGCCCAAACCACCGAAAACCAGCGCCGATGGTTTTGAGGACAAACCACCAAACCTCCTGCGACCGCGTGTCATCGCCCGTCTTGACCGCCCGAGCCGCCAAGTCATCCGAGCTCCCTTTCTGCCAAACGCGACGCCGCCTTGACCCGATCGACACGGTCCCGCCCACGTCCTCTTGCATCCGTCGATGTCCCGGATGTCGACCACCATGGCTAGCCACCCGGGCGATCCGGTCCCTCGGTCAAGCCTCACGTCCGTCCTTCACCTCCCATGACCGGCCGGCCCGCACGCCCTCCTTGGCCCCTTCACCTTCGCCGTCACGGCTACCATCTCCGAGCTCCACACTGCACAACACGAACCAAGAGATCGTCTTGACACACTCCACGTGTGCCGGGTGAACATAAGCGAAGCATAAAGAATAAAAGAAAATAGAATTAAAATGTTGACCGCCGACAATCACTCAATCACAAAACTAAACACATGTGACCTAAATCAACCATGTGTTTCAGACCTTTCTAGTCTAGTTCTAGAAGAGCACAAGTACATATATTTATCTTCTTAAACTAATAAACAAAGATCCCAGCTATATATATGTAGTACTACGTATCTTGAATGAAAAATGTTTGAAAGAGAGCAACCAACAGCAATATATTCTCCAAAGAACATTCGTTGCTCCATCAGGTAACATGCGTGTGACGCTAGCTACTTGAGCGGAAATGATTACCAACATCATGTATCATCTGGCGCTGCTGCGCTAGTATAGTGCTAGCTCCGCGTCACATGAATTTGTTAGCAGAGGAGGCTACTCTGGCTACTGGTGGTTTGTTCGGTACACACGATCTTTGGCACGCAATGATCTGTCACGTTACTTTTCTTTTTTAAAAAAAAAAAAATCCTTTCCTTTTGATAAGATTCTTTAGAATGAATGGCGGTGTGGTGTGGACTGACTGCCTTGTCCGTGAAGCACCGCCGCGGCGCCACCGGCCGACGCGGGGCGTGCATGTGAAGCGTGGAAAAGGCAGAGCGGCGCGCTGGCCGTCCCGTTTGGTTTAATTTGTTGGCCATGCTCTCAAAGGAAGGCCTGGCAAAATATCGGAATTAGCTGTCGAATTTACGTGCATCTGTAATAAGCTACTGGCGGCGCTTCGGATGTAAATGCAATTCCTTGCGTAGACGAACGTACCATTTTATACTACCGCCGATCCATCCCAAAGAAATCACGATTCTAGATGCGTTATTATTCCAAATAATGTTTTAATAAGCTACTAGCAGCACTTCGGATGTAGTAAATGTAATTCCTTGCGTAGACGAAACGTAATGTTTTATACTACCTCCTATCCATCCCCCAAAAACTCACAATTCTAGCTAGATGCATTATTATTCCAAATGAAGTTTCTAGACGAAGGAGCTACTTATGTTTAAAGGCTTCACTCCAAATGCAAGTATTATGTGAGAGAACAAGCCATAGTACGACCGGCTGAAACGAGTAGCAGAGTAACTACGTTTGAAAATGGGAAATTAGCTTGACATGTTTTTTTTTTTTTTGTTGAAAACCAAATGCAAGTGTAGCATGGTCTTCTAGTTCATGCCGTCTACGTTACTACGTTTGAAAATGTGAAAGTAACAACGGTTTGACTAAAACAGAGCAAAGAAGAACATTGGAGACGAGAACCTATGTATCGACAAGAGTTCAACATGAGGGAAATTTCCCTGAGAAAAAACACGACCCTATGGATATGGACGATGCACGCGGTCAATTTTAGGATTTTTTTCCATGGTGTCGAATACGCCAGCAGGCAAACTAGAACCGAGAGAATATACAGTAGTGTACGAAGATACCAACAGCCAGCGTCATGTGACCAATTTATTTACAAAAACAGCGCCATCTTTGGGTCCCTGCTCCCTGCACAACCAGCCACTAGGATCGGGTAATAACCCCAGGGCAGGGCTGTCCCTCTCCCTCAGTCCCCTCCCCGTGTCGTCTCGCCGGTTAAAAATGCCGCGCCGGCCGCCGGCAGCGGCATCCACCGTCGTCGTCGTCTCGTCACGGGTGCCACAACGTCTCGCCATACTCTGCTGTCATGTGGCGTCCATTCTCCACCTCCCAACTACCCCGCCGGCCAATCCAAGCCGTCCAAACCCCACGCCCCGTCAATCCCCGCCCTCCACGTGCGCTGCCCACGTCCCCCGTGTGCACCGCGCCGGTGCCGCCCACCGATTACCCCTCCGCAGCGGAGATTTACGACACACGCAGCGGGGCGCGCATTAACGCCGCTACGCGCACACGCACATGCTACCCCCAGCAGCACTCACCTCACCGAGGCCGGCAGGCAGGGGGCAACAGGCGAGGCTGGCAGAGGCATTGGCAAGGCAAGGCGAGAGGCACCGACGCCCAAAAATAACTAGGCGTCCCCACAAATCGCTCCACCACCCTCCCTCCCCTCCCTCTCCTCTCCCCCTCCTCGCTCCGCTGCGCTTGCGCTGGCCGTGGCCCTGGCCCCGAGATCCACGCCGGCGCCCTGCACTCCTGCCTCCGGCGGCTCACGCTGCCTCCTCCTCGTGACCTCCGGCTGCGACCGCCGGTTTTTGCCTCCCGGTCCAGGGAGCGGACGGAGCACTGCAGGAGGCACGAGGAGGCCGGTGGATTCGATTCCCAACAGGCAGGCGCGGAACCGTACCGTACCAGCCTCAGCGAGAGGGCAGCCGGCCGGCTGGGCGCCGGTGACGTGCTCGGCTTCCTGCGAGCTCGTCCCGCTAGTTGGCGGGCGGTGCTGTTGGTGGAGCAAGCAAAGCAAGCGGGAGGAGGGCCTTGCTCGTAGCTGCATTGGGCGGTAATATCTCCGAGGAGGCAGCTGATTTCATCCCGATCGAGGAGCCCCTCCCAGCCCCGGACGCGTCCCGTCGCCCGCCCTAGGTGGGTGCCTCCTCGCTCCGCTTCCGCTTGGTCCATGGTCTATGGGGTGGAAGGTGGGTAAGGCGGCGGCGCCCGGCGGCGACAAGCTCAGCAGGTTCCCCCTCCCCGCCTCCGCCGCCGCCGCCGCCGCCGCGCGGTCGCGGATGAAGCTCTGGCTCGTGCGCGCCACCACCACGGTGCTGCTCTGGACCTGCGTCGTGCAGCTCACCGCCGTCGGGGACACCTGGGGCCCAAGGGTGCTCAAGGGCTGGCCATCCTGCCCTCACGCCGCACGACGAGGAGGCCGCCGCGCGCCCCCGGCCTCCTCTCCTTGTCGACAGGGCCGCCGCGCTACCGCTGCCGCCCAAAAGTGAGTTTCATCATCATCCACTCATGCTCTGGTTGCTTCTTCGCTTTCCTTTGCCCTGTTCCACCCTGGTGTGTCTGTTTCCGTTCCGCCTGGACAATCACGATGCGGTTCCCAGCTGGACATTGACAGCCCGCCTGCATCTCATCGCGCCTTCCGTCGTAGATCCCTCCAAAGCTCCCGCGTACGTTTCCTCGGTCTTGCATGAAAACGACCTGTGATTGGTGAAGATTTCGGTCGTTTTCGTGTGCTCCGTCCGATCCCACGTAATGCTGGGCGTCACGCGGATTTCGTTCTGTGCTAATGTAACCTTTCCGCACCATTTGATAATGCAATCGTGCTCACACCGTTTCGACGTTGTTGAACAGTACATTGGCATAAAAATTCACGTCAGGTCATGCATGCCGTTCACATTGCATTGCCGAACTATTGGGAATTGCAGTATCTTTTTTGGTCGGTAGGACAACAGTTTTGCTGTTGTGGTCATTGTATTATAGACCATGATATTTACGTTTCTCTGTATTTACATGCATAGTTTTTAGTCGGGCCACATTGTCGTAGGCTTGGCTAGGTGTCAGTCATTCATTGTCAGCCGCTCTTGGGTAGCTGCATTATGGGCATTTTCCTAGTAACCGTGCTTACATTTGGTGAAACAACACTTGATTTGGTCAAATTGGAGGTAACTTAGGAGTTAGGACACGTTTCATTTCAGACAGAGGACTATAGGAGCCATACTAATTGCAAGACCTTGGTTGTTATATGCCATTATATTTCACATTGCATTTCCATGAACTGAATGTATTTCCTGATGAATGTCTGCAAAAGTGTGACTGTAATTTTCTTGTTGCTATTCAAGTACTCAATGCTGTGCATGTTCTAGTGTTTCCTTTTTCGCTGACGTTTTGTTGCCAATGCCTTCCAGGAATATATAGGAACAATGGTTACTTGATGGTTTCTTGCAATGGTGGGCTTAACCAAAATGCGAGCTGCAGTAAGCAATTGGACAACCCTTATTTGTATTGATTCATCAGTTTCCTTTACACGTCTGACAACTTCTTGCCTTTTCTACTTTTCTTTTTGTCAGATATGTGACATGGTTGTAATTGCAAGATATTTGAATGTCACTTTAGTCGTGCCAGAGTTGGATAAGACTTCATTTTGGAATGATCCAAGGTGCTGTTTGGCGACTTCAAATTGCCCTTTTAAACTATTACTGAGACTTGTGTTTATGTCAGGAAGCTAACTGCAGCAGTCCATTCTATCCTGCAGTGAGTTCCAAGATATATTTGATGTCGAGCACTTTATAACCTCATTACGAGGTGAAGTTCGCATTCTGAGAGAATTACCCCCCAAGGGTAAAGAGAAGAGTTGAACTTGGAATGTTTCATTCCATGCCTCCAATTAGTTGGTCTGATATCTCCTACTATCAAAATCAGGTAAGCAGCATCATATTTTATGCCAAGACTAGTCTACATTGCGAATTTATTGCATATAAACTGATACTTGATTAATTTTGAATCAGATTCTTCCTTTGATTCGTAAGTACAAGGTTCTCCATCTGAATCGAACTGATGCCAGGCTAGCAAACAATGGTTTACCAATGGAGATTCAGAAACTGCGATGCCGAGTAAATTATGCCTCCCTCAGATTTACAATAAATTGAAGAGTTGGGCAAGCGAGTAATTAGAATTCTTCGCCAAAATGGACCTTTCTTGGTACTTCATTTACGTTATGAAATGGATATGCTGGCTTTCTCTGGTTGTACACAAGGTTGCAGTACTGAAGAGGCAGAAGAACTCACAAGAATGAGGTGAATTTTTTGGAATCGTAACTTTAACCTGCAGCAAAATTTCATCTATTTCTTATTTGTAGTTTTCTGTTGATTGGACATGCTCCAAACTACTCTTGGCTTCAGGTATGCTTATCCATGGTGGAAAGAAAAGTGATTGACTCAGACTTGAAAAGAAAAGATGGCCTTTGCCCATTGACGCCAGAGGAGACTGCTCTTGTCCTCAGAGCACTTGACATCGATAGAAGTATGCAAATATACATTGCTGCTGGGGAAATATACGGTGGAAAGCGCAGGATGGCTGCTCTAACTTCAGCATACCCGAATGTGGTGTGTGCACAAATATATTATGCATCTATTGTATCGTACTTGTTATACAGTACACCTCCGTTTCTCCTTTTCTCATTGCTTATGTCTTGCTACAACCATTATCTGTAGGTGAGGAAGGAGACACTTTTGGAGCCTTCTGATCTGATGTCCTTCCAGAACCATTCTTCACAAATGGCAGCACTGGATTACTTAGTATCTTTAGAAAGTGATATATTTGTTCCAACATATGATGGCAATATGGCTAAAGTTGTTGAGGGTCATCGGAGGTTTGCACTATTCCACTTTGTCACATTTTATATTGGGCATATCAGCATATGCAGTTTCGACATACCAGGCAGTATGCTAATCGTATTAGTATAATTGTTTCTTCTGAGTGTTGCATTAATGGTGTCCTGAAAAAGATATTGTTAAAGTTAAAGCATTTGATGATCTTGTGTTCAACACCATCAATTCTTCATTACTAACAGTGTTGCTTCAAGATTTCTGCAATTGAGTTTTGAGACAGCATAAAAACCTAGAACTTTATCTTTCCTTCTTTCCAAACTGAAATTTGGCAACATGTTCATCGAAGTTTCTTAGTGACTAGAGATTAGATATCTTATTTTTGCAGTTTCTAAAGAGCATGTTAATTGCTTGTAATTCTGTGCTGACAGCTATAGGGATATTTCATTATTTCATCATGCTTTCATTGTAGTAATTACTTGTATTCTTTCATTTTCTGTTTCTAGATTTATGGGCTACAAGAAGACCGTCTTGTTAGACCGAAAACTCATTGTTGAGCTAGTGGACCGGTACACAAATGGTTCTTTGCGATGGGATGAGTTCTCTTCATTGATCAAGATTGCCCATGCAAAGCGGATGGGATCAGCTTCAAAGAGGATGGTGATTCCTGACAGACCCAAGGAAGAGGACTATTTCTATGCCAATCCCCAGGAATGCCTCCAGGATCGTGATTTTTTGGAAACCTCATGATATCCTTTCATGTCTATATACCATATTCACATTATACCATTCTTTCATAAACACAACTGAACCCAAAAGCAAATATTTTGGAGCCAGAAAAGGCAACTCGGCTTCTGTCGAGTCATAGATGAGGCCAATCTGTAAACTTGAGTAAAGGAGGGAGAAAAGGGGGTGTTGGGATGTAGTTGGTAAATACACATTATAGAATGGAGGGGGGGATTTGTTCATTCCCAAATAAAAAAAGAGACGGACTTGTATAGATGATGGTGATAGAATTACCGCTAAGAAGAATGTAACTTAAAGAACTGAGATGCAGCTGGGTTCCTGCATCCGGTCTTGCCTTGCGTTGTGTAACATAGCAGTTGTTCTTGATAGCCGCCCCCATTGTCCCCACCGGCGAAATTTTGGCAATCATGTTGAAAGATGTATACACTTTTTATTGTATCGATACAAACCTATATATGTAAATTGTGCAGAATGTTTCTACCACTTGCAGTTTTTATAATGTGATTAGTACATTGAATTCCTGCATGGAGGTGATTGTTAACCTCGGAGTTCGTGATCTTTGGGGCAGACATTGGTAATTGTGTTACTGTCGGTGTTGATGATTTCTCCATGTGACCATGTGGGCTGGGCAAAACTACGCCAGAGCATTTTATCAGTTTGCTTTGTGTCCGTTGGCATTGTGCCAATGACAACGTACTTTTATTTCACTATTGGCAGCTTTTTGTCACCTGTTCAGTTATCATTTGTCAATTGTTGCATCCAATATGCTCTCTTGAGTTGTCTAGTATATTAGATTTCTATACTAGATTACGAGTAGTAGTTTAGGGTGAAACTGGAATGCAGGGCCTGAAAACGTGGAATCTTTTTGTATTTTTAATTAATACTCTCATACGGCAATACATACAAATTCAGCGTTGTGGCCATTAGAACTACTGAAAATTTATTTTCACCATTTCAAATGTGGTCATGTGGATAGCATCACATTTTTGAATAAAGAAACTAAGCCATACTTTTTTAAGCTAATTCAGAAACAGAAGTACATAAATTTTCCATTAGTAATGGTGAAACTACATAACGAATCAATAGTCTTCCAAAACAAATACTAACTCTGTCCCCAGTTACATTGGTTTGACTTTTTGACCTTAAGTTTAACTGGTCATCTTTTTCACCTTTCCAATAAGACGGTCGGTCAAACTTGGGGTCAAAACAGTTAAACAAATTATAATTTGGAATGGAGGGAGTACGTTCATTGGCTTAAATGTGAAAACTTAAGTGTGCAGGGGTGTATTTTACACACGTGGTTATTATTCATTATTGTTTGTGTACAATAAGCGCAGTGTGGGCTTCCCAACAACATTTTGTTGGATATTAGCCCAATTCTCTACATTTGCACCAAATAGCAAAGGCCCGATCGAGTGGTTCCGCAAGGGGGTTCTGAGTGTCTTGCATAAAATTGCCCTTTTAGGAAAGGAAAGGAAAGGAAAGGAAAGGAAAAAGAGAAGAAGCAGAGTGCCCACTGCCCAACATGATAGTAGCGGTTTAAAAAGCAGTCGCCGCAGTAGACTAGTCGATGTGACCTGGTGACCTTTTGTTTAAAGGGAATATATTAATATATCCTAGCTTCTGCAGTGTGACTTAGTAACCTGATGACGTGTTTTACGTGCAGTGAGGAGGATATGAGAAAAAAGCCAATCAGAAGAGCAAAGTTACTTTTGTGAGACAATGGCTCACGACTGTTCAGGGTGATTTCATGGCTTGTAGTAGTAGCTTTCAGATGAATAAGTATAAAAAATATCTCATGTTCCAAAAGAACTCTACCAATTTTAAGTTTAAATAATAAATATAAAAATCATCAATATTTATTGTGATACCTGAAGTCCCAAATAAGTACAAGCATACTGTCCTTTCGGTCATAGACCAAGCATGTCAATACAAAACCATGGCCTAAAAACCATGTAGACTTTGCAACAACTTATGCTTCTTCTTAATGATATACATGCAATGCATGACCCTGAAAAAAAAAACCATGCGGACTTGAATATCTTTTTATATTTTAGTTACGATTTAGGTTAGGCTAAAAATTAAACGTGGGATTTGAAACCATGTAAGCATTGGGCGATGCTGAGTGCTGACACTAGCCGTTAGTCTTGGTCACGAGTGATAAAAGACCTCCATAGTGTTGGTTGAATAAAAGAAATAAAAAAACTGAGCATGGGCCAATCTCGAGCAAGTGTCAGGTGGGCTTGGGCTGGGCCAGTCAACAGTGCAGTAGTCAGTTTGGTCAGCCTGGCTTTCTTTCTAGATAACTTCTGCCTATTTATGTTCCTCAAAAAAACAAACTTGTGCCTATTTATTTATTTGTCTATACCACAAATTTTGAATCATTTTGACTACTTTTTTTTTCTGTCAACAGCTCAAATTTTGACTACTAGTTCTGAATAATTGTTACCGCACTACTACCCCATGTTGCGCTGTTGTGAACACCTTAAATTTTAGTTTAGCTTACTGCTGAATACTCTATTTCTCATCTCACCTCAAATTCTAGTTTAGCACATCATAAGCAGATACAATGACATGCATCTATCCACTACGCTTTTACTGTGTTTTCCCTCTTTAGGGCTAGCTCTCGAGACACCCCTGGGGTTTTTACGGGGACACAGCTCAGCTGATGCGATGAAGTGGACCGGACAACGTTGCAACTTGCATCCCAAACCCAAAGAGATGGAGCATGGCGTGCACTTTTTCGTTGACGTGGAGTGGATAATTGTGCCAACGACCTCAGCCAGGCAGGCAGCATAGTCCCCATCAGCTAGCGGTTAATTGCCGCCTCAACCGCCACGACAGCAAAGTGCAACCATGATTGCATCTCAACGGCCTGTTCAAGTGCATAGACAGAGAAATTAAACGGCTGATGGTCCTTCTTGTTCATGAGACGAAGCTGACGTACGCTACGGCTCCTAATAATATAAAAATAATATCATATAATAATATATATTTATGAGTCTAAACTAACGGAGGGAGAGCCCATAGAATTTCATCAAACACCCACAGAGTTTGAGAAATCTGCTGCAGTCTCCCCTCGCATCATGTCACCACGTTGGAAACAATGTTCAGAAACTTGTTGAAACCCTGTGGGCTGAGACGTACAGTACTAGGGATGGATCGGAATGGAAATAAAACTAATCAATTCACACATGGCGATTATCGTTGCAGTTATGCACGCTTACGACTATCAACGTATATTAGCATCAGAGAGGGTCTATCTGGAACATTCTGCCGGCGGGGCGACAACTACTTGGTGGTCACTTTGTTTATATATGCAAAAATAAAATAAAACAAATCTTATTCTACTTTGCAGGTGGTATCTTTAGTCATCCATCGTCTATGTATATGGCTCTCCTCTAGAAACTTAGTTCACATCTTTTGGTCCTGTGGTATCATAACAATTGGTGAAATGATTTTACAATGTTTTCCTCACATACATATGATCGTAGTGAGCAAGTTTAGGATTGATATATACTCCCTCCGTCCCGTTGTTTTTGACGTTTGAGAAGCGTGCCCTCTCACAAACATGATTTCGATAAACGCTCTGGGACGGAGGGAGTAATCACTTGTAGAGTGTCATACAGTTTCTTCTGGCCTCAATTCTTTTTGCAAGTTGATTCACAATTGTACGTATAACTCCATGTAATGAGTGTAAATTAATAAATTGTTTTTATATTTTGTTTCAAAACAGTTATTTATAATATTCTCGAAAGGAAAAGAGTAGAAACTTTTAAGTCATGTTCACACGGTCCTCCCATTGCGTCGAGCTAGCTTGCACTGGACCACACCTATCGATTACACACACGATCAGTAAGAATAAAGTCCATGTTAATTGTAACTAGTGTACTTTTGTCTGTGCGCATAGCTAGCGTACGTCGCTGCCTCTACATGGAAGCGTATATAGGAGTACGTACCAATCATCACTTTGTACGTACGTCATTGGTAGAGCAAAGAAACGATGGCAATTGGCACGAAATCGATGGACCGATCGTTGTCAGTCTGAGCTGGAAAATAAAGTAAAGCGACGGATCGGAGACTCGTCCGGCCGGCCAGCCGGAGGTTCTTCCAATGCTAACTCCTTACGACACCGTTGCCGCGCCCGTGCACGTCGCCGTCGTCCATGGATCGCCGGCGCAACTCGATCGACCTCGGACATGTATGTGGCACGTCGTTTTCTTCCGTGTGTTTTTGCGTCTTTGCCGGATTTTATTTGCCAATATTGATCGACTCGAGCGTGCAACGGCAGCACGGCCGCGCGGCGGAGATGAGCTAGGGCGCGCGTCACTACAAGTGAACCCCTCTCTTTTTGCAATGGATAGGCGGCAATACTTTTTTTTTTCGAAGGAATAAGAAGGCAACGTTTGTTAATGTTGGCAGTTGGCACCAAAGTATACTTACAGAGCATGGCCTTCAACTTTTGTATGGCCTTTAGTATAACCCATTATGATTTCAGACTTTTAGTTATATTAAGAGTCTAATTCAACTTTTATGTGTAGATCAAGAAGATAAACATATGCATTGGAAGTTTTCTCGACATGCATGAGAAAATCTTTTTCTTAAGCCGAAATACCTGCGAGTCAAAGGGGTCCTAGCCTAATGGTTAAGATACTCGAGCGGCACTCCGCGGTCCTAAGTTCGAATCCTGTGAGAGCGAATTTCGGTTGTGGTTAAAAAAATTCCCTCGGCAGTTCCGTGTGCCAAAGCACTAGTTAAGAGTTCGCCCAGGGCCCGTATGGATCGAGCCGTGGGCTCTGGTTGGTATACCGCCTAGGGGTTACTGGTGTCCGACCCAGAGCTCTGGTTGGTATACCGGCTCAAGAGTTCGGTGTAATTCCGGCCCGGTCTTCTCAAATGGATTGAGGATCGTAGTTCCTATGGGCTAGAAGTTCCTAGGGTTAGGGGCGGACTCGGGTTCGGGAATTTTTCTCGGCCGGAGAAACTGGCGTTTCTTCTTAAGAACAATGCCGGTGGGGCGGTCTTTCCCCACCCAACCGAGTTTTTTAGCCACGGTGATCAAGGTTGGTTTTTTTTTTTTTTTTTTTTTTTTTTTTTGTGTGTGTGTGTGTAGAGTAGTAGTACTCTGCATGCATGTGCGGAGGTGCAGGAAGGTACACGATGCCGTTAGCCAGCCGGCTTTTTTTCTCCAACGTGTGCTGGCTACCATTTGCCATGCGTGCAGACAAACATCCTCAACATCTCATGCCTGAGTGAATCAGAAGGACATCACAAACAAAACCAAAGCCAACATGCATGCAGCGATTCACGGCAAGAAAAGGAGACGAAACAAACCAACAGGAAAGAAAGCTAACTTTGTCACAAACTTCTTGCAACAAAAATTCACAAGGTGTACGTACGTGTGTCACACCAGGAGCGTTGCACGCACGCATCGTTTGCACTCGCAAGTTGTTGCTGCCGTGAACGTACCAGGAGAAAACACTCCCAGACCACATCATGAGCCTTATCTCTTCTTGTCCCTTGATTTGATCAGGAAACCGGCATGTTTTTTCTTGGACAACAAACCGGCATGGGTTGGACACAAGCTTGACGTGGAGCGCACCAAATGCATTGCTGAAACGCCGCCGGGACACCGGCGAGAGTACGTACGCCGGTTTCCCCTGACGACGACTACTGACTTCCTGTGTGCAGGGAACCTGGTTTTTGCTTGGGAGCCAACGAACGCTAGCCCTGTCACGATCAGTACGCAACAAAACCATGCTACACTACACACTCCACATCATCGATCGATCCAAGCCAAAAGGGCAGCACCATAGAGCAGCGCTGCTGCAGCCTGCAAAGCTTCTCGCTCTCCCAGTGTCACGAGTATGACATGTGCATCCTTTCGTGTTCGGCAGGGCGAAGAGATGTAGGAGTTGCAGCCATAGCTAACTGACGACTGAGTTGTTGTGCATTCTAGCGAAACCGTACGTATCTTTTACACGTAATGTTTAGATAGACAGATGGATGATCATGACACGCTGTACTAAAATAAAGACAAATCACAACTACTGACAAATACCAGACATTTACACGTCGTCATTGTGCCTCTTTTTCCCCTGGGTTATGCAAAGCTCCAACATACCAAAACAACTTCGCTTAAAGCCGAATTAAACCCGGGTTTAGCTTTTTTTTTTTACTTAAACACCCTTCCTGCCTAATTTTAAATGAACCCAAACTAAATGGTAAATTAGAGCGCACTTGTTGGATTTGTAAAAAAATGACCCAAGAATAAAATGCTAGCATCTCCGATAGTTCTAAAAAAACAATTACTAAACCAAAGTGGCTTTGAGATGGCTAATAAGTTAGGACCAAGCACACTTGTTGGGTTTCTCCGATCGTTTCAAAAACTCGCTCTCAAGAAATGTCCTTCAACCTCTAAATTTCCACGCGGTTGGATCAACTTTTCCTAGTGTTGTAAGATTGTGATTTGAGATAAGGAGTTATTAGATAGTGATTTTGTTAATCTTTAAAATATCAAGATTGGGAGTGTGTTTTGGAACCACTTCAAGATGCCCTTAGTACATTGAGCCTACCTTTCATGAAAAACCTTATAAATTCTACGCTTAACTTTATGAAATATTAATAGGCCACTTTTTCATCTCCACTAATCTTCATTGTCGCGGACAGTCGGTGTGTTCATCTCCGTTGATCATCTTTTTTTGTAGGTGGTCACTGTGGCCGACTGAGAAAATATAGATTAAAGAAAATAAAAAAGGCAGAAGCCTACCAACCAGTCCATTTCCAAGCCCCCGCTGCTCCCTAGGACCTCCATCGTCGTTGAGCCGCCACCGGATCCGCTCACTAGATCCACATCACGCCGCGTCGAGGAAGGGAGAAGGGCAGCTCGCCGATTCATCAGCCGCATGCACCAACCAAAGGCCCCGTGACAACACCCGCAGTCGTGTGTCGCTTGTCCACCAAGGATCCCGCCTATCGTGCCACCCCTTGAAGATGGGTCGGGCCCCTCGACATCACCGGAGGCCGCATGTCGCGCCTCCACCAAGGATCCTGCCTATCGCGCCTCCCCTGAAAATGGGCCTTGAGCACACGCGCAGCTGCAAATTTGCTAGGGTTGCGGCCTCCTCGCTTGGTGTGACCCTTGCTGCCGGGTGTGGCCTCTTGCCCCGCCAAGGTGCATTACTCGGGTCCTATCGGGATGCGCTCTCCCCTACATCCGCCTCGACGCCGAGAGTACGAGGGAGGGGGAAGGAGTGTGTGGCATGGACACGAGAGAAGAAGAGAGAGAGAGAAGAGTGGCAGCTAGAGTTTCATTTCGTATATCTAGTCCAAATAGATAAACGAGCTCATTTGGTTCTCATCTCTAGGTAACGAGGCTTGCATCTAGGAGCGAGGCGCCCACGAGCCAGGCTCGATGCATCCAACTTCCATTTATTGGTTGGTCGGCTTCCCTCCTTGCCTCCTCGGAGCAAGGGCAATGATACTGCCCATTCGACGACAAAATAAACTCTAGTGTGGCTTCCAATTAATACAACAACGGTAGTCATAGCTCTACAACACCACATGTAGCCAATGCAGAGTGAGCGCAGCAAAGCATTGAATGGGAGCATAGGCACGCGTAAACCGCCCGCTTCAAGCCGGCGTTTCGCGAGACGCCCGCTCCGCACCCTCTTCCCGTTACTCTCTCCGCCAATGGTGATTCAGCCGGCTTGCTGCCAGCCATAATACTTGCTCTCGTACACATACGCGTGCCGTCCCCGCGCCAATCCCGACAGAAATCCGTTTCTCGGGAGCCAAGCTCGAGCTACACGCGTCGGGCCAAGCCTGCGTTCGAGCACATGCATCTAAAGAACGCGAGCATGCATCTGTGGAGCCTTGCCGACGTTAGGGCAACCAAACGCGCCCTTAGGTAGTTATAGGGAAACATTCCTCCTTAAATAGTTAGATCATCTTAACCCTTTATTTCCATGAATGGAAAATGTTGTAGCACTATGGGGACGAATGAAATTATAGGGAATTTAGATATAGGGAATTTAGATGGTGGCAAGGTGCAAAAGGGTGAAAGGCCGTTACCTCGACCAATCTCCTGTCCTCACCACCTCACTCCCTAACCATGGGTTATTTGTTAACCCTCCTGCCTTAACCCCTCTCTAACCCATCCCTCACCCCCTACTTGAGGCGCATCCCCCTGCGCACGAACACACCACAGTACCCCAGGAACGATTGAAGAAGCGTGAGTGAGCTGGGGGAGCAGAGGCGGCCAGTGGGGGCGCCGGGAGGTGGGGCTGTGCTGCCAGCAACCGAAAGTTGGTGGCGCGGCGCCCGGCCGTCGGGCAGGGACTGGCCTTCTCGGAGTGCGGCAGCGGCGGTGGCGGAGCAGTGCCAGATCTGCGACTTGGACGGCGCAATCCACCAATTCCTGGGCTCCGCATTGAATCAGGTACCGGTGGGGGCTCCTTCTCCTCGACTTTCCTGGGGTTGTCCGTTTCCGCTGGTGTTCATTTCACCAATTCCGTCGAGTCTGTATTTTTCTTGCCATTTTGCTTCTCGTTTTTAATAGAATAGCCGGGAGAGCGAAGGGTGGCATGTTTAGCTGGAAATAACTATGTTTAGCAGCACTTCTCCATTTCGAGTAGCTTGCGAAACAATTTTTATGTTGCTTCATTCACTAATCTCCCAACTTGGAGAGATGCCCGATTGCACAGCATGGTGAATCAATGGTAGCTTAGTCATTCTGGTGCTAGTCTTCTACCTCTTGACGCCATACCATTAGGCGTTTGTTTCTTCATCTGCTTTTACCGGAAGCGGATCTGTGTCCATCAGAGTTTGTGCCTGTGCAGAGCTACCACCCTAGTGTAGATTTAGCTCGTCCCTGTAGTAAAAGGGCCACCTTTGACAATTGCTTACAGTTTTGACTATCCCTTCTGAGATGAGATGAGATGCGATGAGGTGACTGATCTATTCATCTACCAGGAAGAGCTGTGATGTGGGTTTTCCAGGTTTCTTGTTTTGGTTGCCGTGTGGAATTTAGTGGCATGCCTCTGGATCTCATCAGTTGACAGAGGTTCGGGGTAAGCTAACCAAATTGCTATACTGCTTTTGATGGAAGAGTGAAGGGACAGCTCGAATCTGAAATGATACAACTGCAGAAGATGCATCTTTCTTCCATATTATAGCTTCAACATGTACATTTAAAAAACCACCTAATGGTCAACAATTGTATGGCAAGTGGTAGTCCACTCCTTGTGTGTGTCAACTTTTTCCTAAACAAATGTGGATGCTTACTTTAATCATGTGAGGTGTTGGGGTTTATTGATTGCATGACTGCTTGAGTGTATCACGAGGAAGCTTCCTTGTCTTCTCTATTACAGTCCATGTAGAACAGGAATGGTGCTAGAGTGGATTATATGTCATGGGGAGAATCATTCTTGTCTTGTTTTGATGCTTGTTAGTTTCTTCTCGCTTTGGATTATGATGATAACCTCTAATTCTTTCTGTTCTTGCAGGACCTAACAATCAAGAAGCAAGCTTGTCCAGTCTCATAAGTAACAGCTACCTGCTGTAGGAGGGTTGCTGCTATCTGACTGTCTTCACCTTATGATGCTGTCTAGCAAGTTGTACAAGATGTCTGTCGTCGCCTGATGATCTCTGCTGTGACATCTCTCTCTCTCACTCGTCTGCTGAATTCGGCGGGTGCAGAAGGAAACAAGAGAGGAGCAAGAAAGGCCAGTTTCTGGGGACTTCCTCTAGTACATTGGCCTCAATTCCTCTCTCAGTTTCGACCATGCCTCGCAACTTGGAGAGCCCAGTGCAGACCCAGATGGCAGTCTCAGCCTTGGATCGAGCTCTTAGCAGTGATTACCCTACCAAAAGCAGAAGCGAGACCAAGGTTGGTGGATGGAAACGTGTTTTTGTCCAGACTGACACTGGTTGTGTCCTGGCTATTCAATTGGATCGTGGTGACAATGCACACACGGTCAAAAGAAGGCTGCAGGTGGCCCTAAACTTTCCCACTGATGAGAGTTCGCTGACATTAGGCGTCGTGTTCTGAAACATGATCTCAGCACCATTAGAAATGATTCCCGTTGCTTCTCACCAAGACTTTCATGCATCGAAGTTCCTCCACACCATGCTTGTCTCCTAGAGGCAAGGATCTCCAACAGCAAAAAGACAAGGGTTGTCCAATTGAACTGTTAGTATGCCCAAGCCGCTGTTCTCGAACAAGGCAGCTCGTGAAGGATGTTGCTAGGGCAATCAGGAAAGGTGTGGATCCAGTACCTATTAAAAGTGGGCTTGGTGGTGCCTACTATTTCAAGAACAGCAAAGGTGAGAATGTGGCAATTGTGAAGCCAAATGATGAGGAGCCTTTCGCACCCAACAACCCAAAAGGTTTTATAGGGAAATCCCTTGGGCAGCCAGGCCTCAAAAGATCAGTTCGAATTGGTGAGACTAGCTTCAGAGAGGTAGCTGCCTACCTTCTGGACCATGATAACTCAGCTAATGTCCCTCCTACGGTACTTGTTAAGATTTCTCATCCTGTGTTTCATATGAATGAAGGCACCAACTGTGGTGACAAAAATATTGCTGATGGTAGCACTCAAGCTGTTAGCAAGATTGCATCATTTCAGCAGTTTATTCCTCATGATTATGATGCCAGTGATCATGGCACCTCAAGCTTTCCTGTTTCTGCTGTCCATAGGATTGGTATTCTTGACATCAGGATCTTCAACACTGATAGACATGCTGGAAATCTTCTTGTAAGGAAGCAAACTGGAGCAGGAAAATTTGGAAATCAGACTGAACTTATTCCTATTGATCATGGTCTGTCCCTTCCAGAGTGTTTGGAGGATCCTTATTTTGAATGGATCCACTGGCCTCAGGCATCAGTCCCATTCTCTGAGGATGAGCTCGAGTACATAGCAAATCTTGATCCAGTGAAAGATGCTGACATGCTGCGGTTGGAGTTGCCTATGATCCGTGAAGCATGCCTGAGAGTACTAATACTCTCAACCATATTTCTGAAAAAGAAGCCACAGCATTTGGTCTGTGCCTTGCAGAGATTGGGGAGATGATGAGCAGGGAATTTACTGGGATGGAAGATCAGCCAAGTGAGCTAGAGTTTGTCTGCATGGAGGCAAGGAAGCTAGCAGCAGAGCAAGAAGACAGTTCCACAGAACATGACTCTGGTGAGGAGGATTTAACTCAGTTTGAACTTGACAACGAAGATCATGAAATGCTTAAAGAACCATCAGCCCACCAGTTTGAATTTAAGACAAGAAACACCAGGAACCAACTGTCCAAATTGGATGAAGCCGATGAAGAGGAGGAAGAGGAAGATGATGATGAGGTAGAAAGCGATGCTGGAAAGTTAGCTTGCCCTAAGCCTGTCAATAAGTGGCTTGCTAACATTTCGAAGCTGTCGACCTCACTGAAGGGTGTCAATCTAACAGAAAAAACCCAGCGTCAACTGTCTGCTGGTCCTAAGTTTGTGGATCCTGTGAATACTTCTAAGAGCAACAGCAACAACAGTGGCTCTCAAGTTTGTAACTGGGGAAGTGCAAACGATATGCTCCCTGCAAGTGTGAGCTTCGTCAAGCTGGCCGACATGAAACCTGAGACGTGGGGTCTGTTCCTCGAGAAGTTCCAGGAGCTCCTGCCTGAGACATTCCGCTCCCGCAAGTGCAGTGTCACAGCGCAAAGGGCAAAAGCAGAGGCTTGGCACTTCTTGCCAGTTTTGAGTTAGCACAGGAGTAGATGTGAGCACCTGTTCGACTGTTGCTGTTTGATGTGGTTTTCATGCAGGTGTTGAGCTCTGCAGTTCTCGAATAAAGCCATCCTTCACAGGATTGCAGTTTGCAACTGGATTTGAGTGATTGAGCGCCTGAGCCTGAGGTCCATGCTGATATGATGGCCTTGCTCTGTAAATATTTTTTTTTCCTTTTTTTCACCTTTTCTAGGTAGGTTCCTAGACATGAGTTGCTTGAAAGAAGTTGGGATGCAATGTCTGCCTGTTTCTGGCTGCCCGACTCTTCCACTCATGCATTCAAAAGTTTCATTCAAATAAACATTCAGCAGAAAGTTCTAATGTCGTAATTAAACATTGTGGCAGATGAACGCTAAAGGTCAACTTACAATCATTTTTGTTGTGTTGCCATTGGCATGTTTAATGTGTGAATCTGTCTATCTTGCAGTCTGCATCTGTGAAATTAAAGCCATCCTGCAGTTTAATGTGCTCAGTCTATCTTGCAGTCTTTAGGTGTGAAATCAATTCTCATTTGTACTGGGACCAGAATAAATGCGACAGATGTCCAGAAAATTGTTGGGAAAACATGGTAGTATGTACTGATATATTCCAGCGGTAACTTATGGTAGTGTTCCGAGCTCCCTTCGCTATTGAATAAACTGACTGGAAATGTATGAAAGAACAGTCCAATAATAACAGCAGACTGATGGAATGGTAACGAAATTGACAGTAGATTCGTTCACTGGTTTAAACCATCCCGTTCTTTTGGTTTTTGTTTTCTTTTGAAACGCATGATATACAGTTGTTTTATAAACTATTTTTTCTTGTTGATTTACTGTAAAGTGTAATGTATCCGTGGATGTGATTGCCTTGTCAAATGCTACAACTACTACTGTTGATTTTTTTACAGTGATTTCAAGCCTCAGGTCAGTACAGAACTGGTAACAAGACCTCTCATCTCATGGCAAGACACCTTTTGACGATCTAGTAACTACCTGATGCTTTCATCAAACAGCTACAACAAGGTCGAACCAAGTTCAACCCTCTTTACATTTTGATACATTTCTTTTTATCAAGTTAAAATCTACCTCTATAAAGCAACCTACATACTAGAACAAGCTCATAAGTTCATGATGCCCTTATCGGTGTAAGTTCTTTGATGCTGGTGAGGTCACTAAGCTCCACATGCTGATACTCTATCCTCCTAAGGACGGTCCGGGTCTCACTCCTCGGCAGAGTTAGCGCATCATGCTTTGTCAGCTGGCGCTGCCTGAGCCTTGAGATGGCCTGCGTGACCTCTGATATCCAGGGACGCTTCCTCGGACTCTTGTTAACGCATCGGTAGGCAACATCAGCAAGCATCCGGACCTCTTCAGGGATGTTCCCTACTAGGAGGTCCTTATCCAGTATCTCGTCCCAATCAACCCTTCCCTCTCCTCCAATTGCTGCCTGAAAGGAGTCATGCATAGTATAAGCACTACACAACACTACCGATGACACTTTTGCTCGCAGACTGGTTTCATGAGACATCTTTATCTTACAGCAATATGATAGTAACAACATTGTGATCTAACATCATGCTTCACAGTGCAGTAGAGAGCTAAATGGACTATAGTAGTGTGCATAGCTCGTGCGTGTGCTCCAGTACATAGGTCATGTGAGACTGATGTCTCAGCTAGTGCATTGGTCTGTTGTGCATGACTCAAAAGTGGAACTGTAAATTGTGAGCAAGCAAAACATGTAGTCAAATATACAATAAAGTGACCAGCCTGCTAGCTTTGAGTAATAATGCTTATCGAATAAGTATGAAAGTTTTTTTAAAAAATCTGTATGGAGTTTCAGAGTTTCAATGAAGTTAAAACGCTTACCAGATTAATGTACTCCATTAGACCTTGTTGCGGATTTATGGCTGTTATCAGTTCAAAAGTATTATGCCGAAACTATACACATCACTCTTCTTTGTTAACTTATTTGTGGACATGTAATCAGGATCCATATATCCATAGGTTCCCTTGAGGCCAGACTTCCTTCCATCATACACTTCCTCCTTTGATAGACCAAAGTCTGCAACCTGCACCCACCAAGAAAAAAAAGATGGATTACAATGTAAAAGTAGATTAGTTTCAACCTAAGTATCTAATACTCATCATGAGCTAGTATTGGTTTAGTTGAAACAACTGAAAGCAGCACGATGATAATGCTCAAAAAGTGCATATGGAGCAGTTGCAATAATCAATACAAAGCTCGTCATGTCTAACCTTGGCCCTCATTGAATGGTCCAAAAGTATATTATCAGACTTTAGGTCCCTGTGAATAACAGATGGAACAGCCTGCACTCATGAAACATAACCGTAGGTTTCATCAATTCCCCATATTTGCAGAATACAGAAATTAATAGTTATCAACTGTTAGCATACCCCTTCATGCAGATACTCAATCCCACTAGAGATATCGTGAGCAATTTGCAGCCTTTCTTGCCAGCTCAAACTCCGTTTATTGTCGCCTGATATGACATGATATGAAAGTAATTAGGGAATGTACGGCCTTCCAAATGATGAAACAATTTTTATAGTCCCTTCTTCATCATGTTACATTAATCTGTGATTAGCCTCAGAAAAAATAGAGAAATTATCTCCGTACCATATAATAGTCTTGCCAAACTCCCATTGCTCATGTACTCATAAATCAGAATACGCTGACCTTTTTCCACACAATACCCAACCAAATTAACAAGATTCCTATGATGCAGCCTGCTAAGCAATGCTACCTGCACACAAGATGTAGCCATGATTGTACATTGATCAGTTTATTAAATTCAAATGAACATAGCAAACTACATCGCATAGGAAGATCACATCACATCAACCAATACTGATAAATTGCTTAGAACAAAAACCGAACAATGCTGCACCCAAAAAGATGACAATACCTCAGTCTGGAACTCTCTTTCCCTTGCCTTGAATCACTGGCGAGCACCTTTACAGCTACCACTTCACCGGTGGCCATCACAGCTTTGTACACAGGGCCGAATGATCCTTGCCCCAGAATTGTGGTAAAGTTGCTGGTAGCCTTCTGCAGATCCCTGAGTAGGAACCAGCAACAACATGTTTAGAGAATGATATTTACACTGCACCTGATGATCTGATCATATACGAGTGACCATTCTACAGAATCACAGCCATGGACGGACCCAATTAAAATCAATAATTTCACAGCTCACACAGAACAGTTGGATTCAATCAATTGAGATAAGAGGAAAAGTTTCCATGCTCCAGATATATATGGAGTAGATAGAAGAAAGTGTAGAACGTACTTGTAGTGGTATTTTTTGGGATCCCAGAGACGGACAGCGGCGGCGGCTCCTGCCGTTGTGTCCGGCGCCGCCTCCTCCTCTCCAGGCCCAGAACGCGGCGCGTTTGGACTGCGGCGGCGGGTGGCCCCAGTCGGCGAAGCTCTCGGAGACGACGGAGACGGAGACGCTGGAGTCGCATCCGTTGGCGTCGGCCCGCAGCGTCGCCGAGGGCGACTCCATGGACCGCGTCCGTGCGGTGGCGACGACGCTGGCCCGCCGGCGGTAGAGCCAGATGGCCAGGAGCACGCCGCACGCCGCGAGCAGCGCGGCCGCGACGCCGGCGGTGACCCCGATGAGAACGGCCCTGCTCCTATCGACCATCCCCGATGAGCATGCCGCGTGAGTCACGCCCGGGAGCAGGAACCTCCTAGCCGCCTGCCTTCTCCTGCTCCTGCCATGCCCATGGGAGCAGAACGCGTCAGGAAGCAGCAACCTTGCGCTGGAATTCAGAGCGGCGTCACGCGGTAAGAAAGACGATATCTTGAGCTGGAATTCAGCGGTAGGAGTATGCGCCAAGAAGCAATCCTGCACGGCAGCTAGCTCCGCGGTGGTAAAACTGCGGAATTGCGCGTGAAAAAGAGAAGCATGGCAGCAAAGCGTGCGTACCTCTACAGCTGGAAGATCCTGCAAGTCGATGCTGATCTCAGGAACAGACGATGGCGGATCGAAGAGGAGAGCAGGAGGAGATTGACTCCCTCCTGTTCGTGGTGGAGCAGGAACCAGGAAGACGAGGAGGAGGAGGAACGGGTTCGCCTGTTCAGAGAAGACTGCGCGTGGAAAAGGGAGCTCCGTCTTCTGTTTGGGAGCAGAGCAGACGCGGTCCAACGCGACGCAAGCACACAACAACTGTAACTAATATCTGGCTCGAAAGATATCCATGGCGAGGCTTGCTCGCGAGACCGGGAAAATGGAAAATTGATTTCTGTGTCGACCTCTCTTTGTTCGTTCCTCCTTGGCGTCTGTCTGTATCTTTCGTGGCTTTGTTTTTGATTCTGACCAAGGCTCATGGATGGGCCCTGATTTTAATTTTATTTTTTCACTCTTTTTTTTTTTAGATGGATGGGGTCCTGATTGTGAGACTGGGTGGGTGCCCGTGTGTTGAGACGCTGTCAATCGCCATGTTTGTGCACATGAGTCGTGCTCGTACATGTGTACTGATACATCCCCTCGTGATCATGCTGTTGTTGCTGTGCGGTGCGCAGCTGTGCCCGGTAAGAATGCATCCCTTCGTGATCAACTTTGTGGCTTTGCCTTATTTAAAAATTTATATAAAATATTACTAATTTTGTTGTGGCTCGCTTTTATTCTCAAATGGTTTTAAGAATGACTTAAATTTGACTATTTTTATGTAAATTTTTAATAAGACAACCGTCAATTTGGAGTAAAAAAGTCAAACAAATTATAATTTAAAACGAGAGTAGTAGCAGCTAAAATTAAAGCTAGTGGATCAAATAGACCTACTAATAAAACTACTGCTCACGACATTAGTAGTAATTGTTAGCTGGAGGATGGCTCAATATTACTTTCATTAGCAGGTTTATGTTAGCAGGCCTCCAGCTAACAGTTCCGCAGAAGCCCAGCCAGGACCCAAGGCCGGACCAGAACCCGGAACGTGCGGCTTGCCGGTCGGAATGGGCCTGCCTGGCAGAAGCATCCAACACGAAGGAGGAGTGAGCTGTATAAGAGTAGGAGAGAAGCCAGAGAGAGCAACTCATATTCGAACTCTTGTATTACTTTTAGCTACTTTCCTTGTAATAGAAGTAAGGAACTCGTCGGCGCCGGACTTCGGCCGCCGTCCTCGCCGGAATATATATCGCAGTTAGTCCCTATAGCTAACAGTGGTATCGGCTCTTCCCGGTCCGGCCGGCGAAGCCGTTCCTCCCTCCCACCCACACTACACCCCGGCTCCAACGCCGCTGGCGGCCTGGATCCGTCGTCTCCGCCAAGTTCGACGAGCTCATCCAGTCGATCGCCCGACTTCGCGCCCGGTACGGTCGTCGGCCCGCGCCACGGAAACGCCTCACCTCCACCCGGATTCGGCGCGCCGCCAGATACCGACATCGGCGGCCGCCTCACAGGTGCTGGTACCACGCTCACAACGATTACGGCGCCGTCGTGTCGCCGACAGCTGGGGTGAACGCCGACAACGCATCACCCGTCTCGAGAACAGCGTCGTCGCCGCGAGGGGAGATCCGGCTTCACGAGATCGGGGACTACGCGACGGCGTGGCGTGCCCAGGGCGTCGTCCGGCGACCTCGGCGGTCGCGTCCCGTGTCGAGAACTCCCTCTTCGCCGTTCGCTCTGGTCGACCGTCTCTCGAGGTTGATGGAGGGATCCGCGGCCACTCACGCCCAGCGAGATCCGTTGAGCTGTCGCCGGGCGTGCCCTATGGATTCCGCGGCTGCCGACCCGGCGAACTTCCGCGTTGACTTCGACTCCGCGGGATGCGGGGGCTTGGTCGATCTCGCCACGGCCCCGTGCCGGCCAATGGTACGATACCATCACCGCCTCCCCACCCTCCCCGATCCCTTTCCGCCGCGGTTTATCCCCCAACCTATCCGCCACCACCACCTCCATACTAAAAGCGCCGCCTGCTCCCAACTTCCCTACCAATTTCATCCACCAGATCCCAACCCCAATGCCCAATACCCACCCTATTTTCCCCAATTCTCTCCGAATTCCTACCATCACCACACCAATTCCCACCAATTCAATCCCAACCCAGCACCCAATTTAGGCCAGCTGCCCAAAATACAGTTTCCCCAATTTGATGGGGACAATCCCAAACTCTGGATCTCGCGTGCCACCAACTACTTCAACATGTATCACACACACCCTACTATGTGGATCACCGTCTCCACACACCATTTCACCAATGCCGCAGCCCGCTGGTTGCAGTCCATCGAGCCCCAACTCCAAAACATCTCCTGGGAAGCGTTCACAACACTGATTCATGAGCGATTCAGCCGCGATCAACATGAATTGTTGCTTCGCCAGATGTTCCATATTTCTATGACTACCACTGTCGCTGATTACGTTGAGCGCTTCACGGCGCTGATCGAACAGCTTGCCCCTTACCAGCCCACCCCTGATACGCTTGCTTACGTTCAGCGCTTCATCGATGGCCTTCGGCCCGACATTCGTTCTGTTCTGCTCCTTTCGCGGCCACAAACGTTGGATTCTGCCTGCACTCTTGCTTTGCTTCAGGAAGAGGCGACGGCACATGGTGGACGCCGGGATTTCAGCAAGCCAGAGAGCTCGGCGCTGATGCGCCACGCGGTGGTCAAGGGTGCTCTTCCACCACCGCCTCCTCCGCCGAGGCCCACTCAAGCTGAACCATCCGCGCCACGTTCTTCTTCCATCGACGACAGACTGGCTACACTTCGTTCGTACCGCAAGGCTCAAGGCTTGTGCATGCGCTGTGGCGACAAGTGGAGCCGTGGCCATCGATGCCCACCGGTGCCGCAGGCTCATGCGATGCAGGAGGTTTGGGCGCTCTGCGCCGATTCTTTCACAGAGCAAACAGAGGAAGCTGTTGTTGATCCTGATCAGACTCCTTCCGAAGAAGATCAAGTATTCGCTCTCACGCCAAAAGCAGTCTCTGCAGCTACCAGGGCTGTTCGTTCTATGCAGTTTCAAGGAGAGTTTCAGGGTCACAGTGTGCACATCTTACTGGATTCCGGGAGCAGCTACTCATTTATCAGTTCCGCAGTTGCTGAAGGTCTGTCCGGTCTCCAACCTCTCCCTGAACCATCTTCCGTTCGCATTGCTAACGGTGACATCCTACACTGCGATACCTATCTGCCTGATGCTCAGTGGACAGTGCAGGGATACTGTTTCACTTCTGATCTCAGGGTCCTTCAGCTTGGCTCCTATGATATGATTATTGGCATTGATTGGCTTGAGCGGTTCTCACCAATGCATGTTGATTGGCGTGCGCAGTGGCTCCGCATTCCGTATGGTGGCTCTCACATTTGTCTGCAAGGTCTCAATTCCTCTCAGCCACAGCCGTCAGTGTTCCAACTATTCTCTCTCGACGCTCCAGTCGAGCCTGATCTCTCGGCAGCCCCTCCAGCCATTCAGAACCTGATTGCTGAATACGCCGCTCTATTCAGAGAACCATCTGAGCTGCCGCCGCGCCGTGCCTGCGATCATACAATACCTCTGGTTCCTGGTGCATCACCAGTAGCTATACGCCAGTACCGCTACAAGCCAGCTCTCAAGTCGGAAATAGAGAAGCAGGTCACCGAGATGCTCAGTACAGGGTTCATTCGCCCAAGCTCCAGCTCGTTCTCCTCGCCAGTCCTCCTGGTGCGCAAGAAAGACGGATCATGGCGCTTTTGCGTCGATTACAGGACACTCAATTCTCTCACAGTCAAGTCCAAATTCCCAATTCCGGTAGTGGACGAACTGCTTGATGAACTAGCACATGCCAAATGGTTCAGTACGCTTGATCTGCGCGCAGGGTTCAATCAGATCCGTCTTGCCCCTGGAGAAGAACACAAAACGGCGTTCCAAACACACTGGGGACAGTTCGAATATACAGTGATGTCGTTTGGGCTTACGGGCGCTCCAAATTCGTTCCAAGGCGCAATGAACTCAACGTTGTTCCCAGCTCTCCGCAAGTTTGCAATCGTCTTTTTCGATGACATACTGGTTTACAGTCCTTCTCTGGAAGCTCATGTCGAGCACTTGCGCCAAGTACTCTCTCTGCTTGCAGCCGACCAGTGGAAGGTGAAACTCTCTAAGTGTCAGTTCGCCCAGCAATCTATTTCCTATTTGGGGCATGTCGTCAGCAGTGCCGGGGTCGCTACTGATCCCAGTAAGATCCAGTCGGTTCAGGCCTGGCCAGTTCCAAAAGACATCAAAGAACTGCGCAGCTTTCTCGGTCTGGCCGGATATTATCGCAAGTTCGTCAGGAACTTTGCGCTTTTGGCCCGTCCCCTGACAGATCTTTTGAAGAAAGGTGTGTTGTTCGTTTGGACAGCAGTCCACACGTCAGCGTTCGATGCTCTGAAAGCAGCGCTTACTTCAGCGCCCGTGCTCGCTTTGCCAGATTTTTCCAAACCCTTTCAGCTTCAGACGGATGCCAGTGACAATGGCGTTGGTGCAGTCTTGCTGCAGGACGGCCACCCTATCGCTTTCGTCAGCCGAGCATTGGGGCCTCGCACCAGTTCTCTTTCCACATATGAAAAAGAGTCCTTGGCGATCATGGTTGCAGTAGAGCAATGGCGCACTTATCTGCAACATGCCGAATTTACCATCTTCACTGATCATCAGACTCTGACACATTTGGCAGACCAACGCATGCACACTCCTTGGCAGTTGAAGATGAATCACAAGCTGTCCGGTTTGCAGTACAAGATTGTTTACAAGCCGGGTTCTTCTAATGCTGCTGCGGACGCCTTGTCCAGACACCCAGCCCCAGACGCTCAGTTACAGTCCATTTCTGCTGCTGCCCCATCTTGGTTATCTGCTGTGGTCAGTGGTTACGCGGCGGACCCATATTCTGTCAAGCTGTTACAGGAGCTCTCCCTGGATCCTGTGTCTCATCCACCATTCTCGCTGCATCAGGGTGTACTACGCCACGGAGACAAAATTTGGATCGGTGACAACACGGCTTTGCAACAGCAGGTTATCTCCGCTTTGCACGACTCAGCTCTTGGGGGACACTCTGGGTTCCCTGTCACTCACAGTCGAGTCAAACGCCTCTTTGCCTGGAAGGGTCTTAAGTCTGCTGTCAAGACATATGTAGCCAATTGTATTGTCTGTACTCAAGCAAAACCCGATCGATCTCGCTATCCAGGTCTCTTAGTGCCTCTGCCAGTGCCAACAGAGAACTGGCAAGTCCTCACGATGGATTTCATCAACGGGCTACCAACTTCAGGTCCAGCCAATTGTATTATGGTCGTCGTCGACAAGCTCAGTAAGTTTGCTCACTTCGTGCCTCTACATCACCCATTCACTGCAGCGACAGTGGCTAAGGCCTTTCTCGACAACATCTTCCGCCTGCATGGGTTGCCTGATTACATTGTGTCAGATCGTGATGCTGTGTTCACAAGTGATTTCTGGCAAGAGCTTTTTCGTATTGCTGATGTCAATCTGGCCATGAGCTCGGCTTATCATCCTGAATCCGACGGCCAAACTGAGCGCGTCAACCAATGTTTGGAAACATATCTCCGATGCTTCGTACATTCATGCCCCAGGCGCTGGATCAAGTGGCTCACCATGGCTGAATATTGGTACAATACAAGCCCACACTCGGCTCTTGGCAGGTCACCCTTCGAGGTACTATACGGTCGCTCCCCTCGCCATTTCGGCATATCTGATGCTGCAGCGTCTCCGGTACCTGATGTGGCCATCACGCTGGCGGGCGTGCAACAATGATGGCATCGATGCGCCAGCACCTGCCGGGCTCAACGGCGCGAAAAGGCCCAGCGGACAAGCACCGCTCCGGCGTTAGTTCAAGGTCGGCGACTACGTCTTCCTCCGCCTGCAGCCGTACGTACAGTCTTCCATCGCGCCAAGGTCCCACAACAAGCTGCGGTTCAAGTACTTCGGTCCGTACAAGATTATCGAGACGGTGGGCACGGTGGCGTACAAGCTTGAGCTGCCGGCGTCATCGACGGTACATCCGGTCTTCCACGTCTCTCTCCTCAAGCCTGCACCGCCATCTGCTGCACCTGTGTCCCCTGCCCTTCCGGACACCGAGGACGCCATGCAAGTCCCTGAAGCCGTGTTGCAGACCCGCCTTCACCATCGGGGCGCCCAGGCCGTGCAGCAGCTTCTCATCAAGTGGACCAACCTTGACCACGATCTGGCTACATGGGAGGATGCCGCAGCGCTACAACAGCGTTTTCCGAACGCGCCGGCATGGGGACATGCCTCTACTCAAGGGGGAAGAATGTTAGCAGGCCTCCAGCTAACAGTTCCGCAGAAGCCCAGCCCAGGACCCAAGGCCGGACCAGAACCCGGAACGTGCGGCTTGCCGGTCCGGAATGGGCCTGCCTGGCAGAAGCATCCAACACGAAGGAGGAGTGAGCTGTATAAGAGTAGGAGAGAAGCCAGAGAGCAACTCATATTCGAACTCTTGTATTACTTTTAGCTACTTTCCTTGTAATAGAAGTAAGGAACTCGTCGGCGCCGGACTTCGGCCGCCGTCCTCGCCGGAATATATATCGCAGTTAGTCCCTATAGCTAACAGTTTATAGTTATTAATTGTTGCTAATAGTTTCTATGTGTCTTTAACTCGCTACCCAACCATCCATTAGAAGCTGGATCGAAACGCCCTGTACTAAAAAGTAGCTAGTTAAAACAGTAGCTATTAGCTAACTAATTTTTAGTGCTAATCTTTAAGAGATTAGCCAAATTTACTCTCTAAATTAGATCTGACAAGAAAATACTAGAGGACTTCTATAGACCTGTATTGAATGGCTAGTATGGTAGGAGTAAGTATCAACAAGTAGATAGCGAGGAATGTGTGATGGAGAGCTACTAAATTTATATATAGTCATTTACAAAGTTTGTTGAAAACATTTTTTTCTTTAATAATAACTAAATTTACTTTAAATTGATTTGACTAATCTCTTGGAGATGCTCTAATAGATCTAAACAAACCTTAACCGAGAGTTTTTTTTTATTTCATGCATGTATTTTCTATGTAAAGTTGAACCGCTTCTCATAACAATAAACATGTGTAATAAGGGTTCAAATGTGTATAATCTTTTTGTACGCTAAGCAATTCTGGTAAAATGCTGACTACCTCAGATGTTTCTTGTTTTCTTTTCATTTTCTTTTTAACCCTTCCCTTAATGTATTCAGTATGCTTGATCCACTAGCCAATTATGTAGTAGCCGTGTTTTTCGGTGACTTCTCCATGCCTGAATTTTTTTATATACTATATATGACCCTTCCATTTTGGCGCGTTTTCCTTTGCAACAATAAACAATTCTATTTGGTGTTTGATGCTTGTAAAGCTGTAGTATCCGTCATTATAATCGCTACCTACTCCAGTACGCAATCTACTCCATACACTGCAGGAGTAAAGGCACGCGGTTAGAGTGTTAATTAGACCACACCAAACAGCGCGGTGCTATAGTGTGCAGTTCAGTGGCGCCTCACAGTATCCGCTGGTAATTCGTATTGGCATTGGTATGGTGCCAGTACCCGCCAAAACATGGATTTGGATCTGCTGATTTTAGTTTGGCATTTGGCAGCTGTTAAATGCAGTACTCCTACATTAAGCGTTGAGCGTACCGCCCGCTATTTGGCAACTGGCCACAACGTTTTCTGCTACAATCTGGCGTTTTCAGGCGTCCTATCTGCCTGGTGTTTTCTTCTCTGTCTTGCCGCCGGCCGCCGTATGTAGTTTACCTGAATATTTTAGGAAGATATACGATGCACCAGTATTAGTTAAGGAAGCTTTGGCACGAACTGATGTTTCTTAGGGGTGTAGTTTTGGCCATCATGCCGCCGGCCGCCGTCATGCATGTTGCTCAAGATCTCCATGTGGACTGAAGTTTTACACCCGCACATGACTCTCGGTTTGGGACCCGGAGCCGCTCCTCGATGGGTGTGGCGCCTGTGGTTCAACTGCCATTCCTCTAGTATATAAATCTCATGTTTGGTTACACACTTTGCTTAGTGCCGTTTAAAAGTCTGTATTTTGCAATATATGCTGTTCTGTATCGTTTCTGTCATTGGCCTTCGTTCAGTTGGTAGCTGATGGCAGTAATCCATCGCCTCCATAGTATTCCATCCGTTCCCAAAAAAAGGTACATTCTAGCTTTATTCTAAATATAAATAAAACTATCTTATATTTGATAAAATATACTCCCTCTGTTCTAAATTATAAGTTACAAGTTACTTTGACTTTTTGGTTCATCCATTTTTGATATGTATGTCTAGTTACATAGTTAAATGCATGTAAAAAAAAAAAAGTCAAAACACTTAATTTGAAAGCGGGTGAAGTAGAAACATATTGTTAATATTCATTACATTAAATAGGTATACTATAAGAATATATTATGTTAAATTTGATAATACTTAATAAACAATGGTACTTTAAGACGTTTTAGCTTATGACAAAACTAGAAAACATTCTTTTTTGGTATGGAGAGTAGTCATACCATGGTTGTAAATATGTAGCACCACTATAGCTTTTTTTCAAGGGTGTAACGTTACCATTCCCAATTGTTTTGCTATTGCTGCTTTAATTCTGTTATTTGGCTTAGCAGCGAAAATTTTAGCACCGCTACTCGTGACCAAGACAAATAGTCACTCCTCTCTCTAGATATTCATCCATGCCTATCCATCATGTTCTTTTTTAATAAACCATTAAATAATTATTAAGCTGTTAAATATTGAGTGTTGAATAAACATGAACATTGATCGTAGCCTTGAGTAGATTAACTGATTTAGTAAAGTTTAAGTAATTGATGTGGAGACATGTTGTCCTAGAGCATGTGTACATGTGTTTTAATATTTATATTCATGGAAATTTTCTCCGTTAAATGTTTCTGTGCTGTTAATTAATTAGTTAATGATTTTCATATTCTTTTAGTAAAACACACTAAATTAGTATAGCCCCGCTATACTTTTTGGAGGACGTTGCTAAATGTCATGGCCTGCTATTTACAGCATTGTTTATAACACACTTGTTTGTCTCACACAATAAATGATTCATGACAAAAAAGTAGATAAACACTGCAAGTTGCGCAACAACTTGTTTAAACATTTTAGGTAATGCCTGGATTCAGACAGGCTACAATATCTCAAAATAGCTGTCTGCTTTCCTCAGCAGTGGAAGGGTTCAGTTGAACCATCAAAAAGACAACATCAATAGTTCAAGACAGTTGAATTCAGCAATTATGCAAGTTTCATCCCAACCACACGATGATGACACCGATTCCGTGCTCCGGGGACCAGGTGCACCAACCACACCTCACTACCTCGGAAATATTCGGTTTCAGTACTGCAACCATGGTCATGGAATATTAAAGAGAATATTTAGCTAGTTGTTTCAGTACTGATTAGACCTAGCAACTACACTGTAGAACATCATTAACATGTCATAAAATGTACTTGTCCCTAGCTGGTGATGAGGTATTCACAATGAGCAGACAAGAAAGAATCCCAAACTTGTCTACAATCTAACAGGAGGTACCAGTTTGATCCATCTGCCTGCCAGACAATGCCAAACTGATGGCTTCTTTAACAAAGTTACGCAAGCATTCTCTGCAAAAATCCGTAATTGCTGGCGACTTCAGTTGTTTGACTTCAGGGCTGTGCTCGCAGACAGGTCTTGAGAGTGCAAGGGATTGTGATGGCGAATGCTCAAATCTGCAGGCAGCCAAGATGGAATGTGTTGCTGTCCGAGCAACTTCCTTGAATCTGTCAGAACCTGAAACCCAAACAGTGGTTTATGAAATTGAAAATGTGACAGCAAAAAGATGTTATGTTAGTGAACATAAGAATTGGAAAAGGAATTTCGTACCATGTGTTTTGTCTATCTTGAGCAGTTTCAACTCGCGAATGGCCAAAGAAGAAATCTCACTTTTTGCAATTTTACAGGTTGACCTGGACCTTTTGGATCCTTGATCATGGCATCTTTTTGAACTGTGTTTTTCTCTTGCGTTCATGCCGGTCTGGACTAGAACTTTTCCTAACTTCACTGGTTGCACCAATACCTTCAACATGAACAGCTGAAGATTCCATAGGGTTTACCGTCACAGTGGATTGGCTTCCAGATCCAACACCAGGTCCTAACTGTAGGGATGAAGCCACAGCTGATTGACAAGATGCCGAACTGTACTTGAGTGGATGCAGCATGTCTGATTCGAGTTTTTGTGGTCTGCGTATACTACATGAAGAAACTGATAATTGATCAACATGCTGATTGTGGATTGATGAGGCAACTTTGTCATTAAGGCTTTCCTGATTTATTCGTTTAGAAAAAGAAACCATCCTCTCATGAACCGAAGCACGACTGTTCTCAGGCAAGCTATGGCATCCTATGGAGTTATTCGCAGGTGGCGTCTGTTCCACTTTTGTACCATGACCACAGATTGAATAACTTTGTTGACAAAACTTATTGGGCAGATTCCCGTTCTTGTGTCCCACAATTGTATCAATTGGACTGTAAGAAGTCGATCTGTTCCCCATGGAAAATGAGGGAGTGCAGTTAAGGGGAGGCAGGTGTGTTAGATATCTTCCTCCCACCAGATGATTTTGCCTTCTCCAACTTTTTCCATGCCTTACGGGCATCGTGGAGTGTCCTTGTGCAAGACTTTTTACTATGGCCCAGTGATGTACTAGCTTGCTCAGAGAAGGGCGTTCGCCGTGGAACAGAAGCTGCAGCAATGCCCTTTCGAGAACTAGGAGTTACAGGCTCTGCATAACGCTGATGCTCGGTAACAACAAAGGCAGAACCAGCCATATCCTTCCTTCTTCTGCCAGGCATTTTGCGAACAAACCCACAGAACCATCACGCAGAGCAGCCCAGTTCTCTCGCAGCTCCCTTATGCGTTTATCAAGATTGCGAGCATTGCGTAATGTTCTAGCTCTCTCGACTTCAAGGCGAATGCGAGCATGATAGGCTGCAAGACCATTGTCGGTCGATCTGGGACCCTGAGATCCAGCTGAAGTACCCTGGGGTCGAATATCCTCAGATTTCTTCCTCCTAAGAATCCCGGCACTGGTAGCAAAATCATCATCATCCACAATGTCAAAAATGGAAGGAACCGAGCCACCCATCGAGCCGCCACCGCTTCGGTGCATCTGACCTTTCAGATCATGCTCCTCATCCACAGCACCAGAATCAAAGGGGTCTTGAACTGGCTCAGCATCGGCCGGAACATCATCGATGCCAATCTCAAACTCACCCTGATTCTCAGCCTGCCATCTCAGCTGATCCTCTTTGATCGTCGCGCAGTCCTTGCAGAACCAGTCCCCCTCCGGCACGCTAGTCCCCAGCCCGACACAGTAAGTGTGCGCAGCTGAGTCGCAGAGGTCGCAGAGTAGCACCAGCTGGTCATCGCTGGGGCAGCTGCAGACGGTGCATATGGTGTTCGCGTAATGATCTCCGCCCACCGTGCTGCTCCCGTTGCCATGCTGAGGATTGTATACCTGCACACCAACACAGCACGTCAGTGACTGTTGTGTTGTCCCGCGGAGAATTCATGGCGTCCTGACATGACATATATTGACATATTGGCAGGAATAGCATGCAGTACGGATTAATCAGTGGCAAAAATTTGCTAGAAATTCGCAGTCATGGACATGAGGATTTCTACACAGCTACGGAGATCCGATAGGTTCGGGGGCCAGATTTAGATTATTAGTTTGTTTGGGTACCAAACTGCATACCTGGTTGCGCTCGGGGACGGAGACGATTCGCTCGTCGGGGAACCGGCCGGCGACGGGCGGGCGGCGGACGGTGCGGAAGGAAGCGGGCCTTGCAGAAGGGGCAGCGGGAATCGATGCGGCCCCATGCCAGGATGCAGACGAAGCAAAAGAAGTGGGCGCAGCAGTCGAGCTCGCCGCGGATGATCCGCCGGCCGACGTGGTGGCAGATGCCGCACATCTTCTCCGCCTCCGCCTCGTCGTCCATCTTGGCCTTGCCTTTGGACGACTTGCACGGCGGAGGTGGCGAGGAGTCGACGTCGGCGAGCGCAGCCATGTGGGATGTGGTGGTGGGTCGTCGGCCTCGGGCGCGTCAGAGCGGAGGGATGGCGTTTGGACCATGGGCTGGCTTAGTCGGTCATAAGTATTTGGGCTCAACCGGGCCAGACACGGAGTTGTGTTGGATTTGGCCTCGGATTGGTTTATCGGCCTTCTCGAGGTTAGGCTCCCGCCGCGTTTAGGCGCCTTGGGCTGCAGCGGCCCCGCCCGGCGCCCGCCGAGGGGCCCAGGTTGCTGGGGGCGGAAGCGGCGGGAACCGTAAAAGTGAAAGATGGTTTATTGTATGTTCCAATGAAAAAAAATTAGATCTCCCCCATTATTTTTTACTTTAAAAAAGAAGTCTAACAAAAAATAAAAAAATAGATTCATCTATTGGTGTGAGTCACAACCCACATGAGAGGCAATCAACCCCCCTAGCAATGATGGAGAGGAGTAGGGAGGCAATCAAAAAGCCCCCTAGCGCACAATGGAGAGAAGCGGCGACACGAGCCGGTGTCTGCGCTTGAGATGTTGAAGGATGTGGTCTTTATGGATGTGGTCACCACCATTCAAGCCTCCGGGGAGTCGGACCCAAAGTACATATCATGCGTAAAAGCGATTGGCCACAATTGACTCATCCTCGGGGATCACCTTGTAGCAATAGCAACTCTCTTAAGCTCCTCACGGAACTGGTAGCACTCATGGTGGTTGTTCTTCACCTGAAGGAAGTTCCACACCATACCATACTACCTCACTATGGCCATAAGATTGTGTTTTTTTGCTTCCCATTCTTTGTCACCCAAGAGAACCTCCCTTATTTTATCAATGAAAAATTTAGATCTTCCCCACAGTCTTTTGCCGTAAAAAAAAGAAAAAAAAAACGAAAACATATTCATCTATTGGTGTGAGTTACAACCCACATGAGAGGCAATCAACCGACCCTAGCAATTATTGAGAGGAGTAGCAAAAACACGAGTTATTGCCTGAGATCTTTGAAGGGCGTGAACATGGGTATGGCCACCACCGGTGGAGTCTCTGGGGGTCGTGTATGGGCATAAAGCCACTGACCACAATTGAATCATCTTTGAGGATCACCTTGTAGCAATAGCAGCTCTTAAGCCCCAATTGGAATTGATAGCACTAGTGTTGGGTGTTCTTCACCCGAAGGAAGTTCCACACCACATTGTACTTCCCCACTGTGGCCATAAGATGGCGCTCACTACTGGATGTTGGTCCTTTACCGAGGGTCGGAAGCGCTCGATAAATGGCCCGATAAGCGCTCGATAAAGGCTCTCCGAGAGCCCCCCCCCCCTCGGTGAACTTGATGCTACCGAGTGTCTTGTTTGAGGCGACACTCGGTATACCATAATTTTTAAAAAAATCTTAAAACCATTTTGTCGAGAGTCTTGTTAGGCGAGGCTCTCAATAACCTTATGGTCAATTCACCGGGGCCAAAGCGAAAAAAATACCTTTCACCGAGGGCCTGCAGATTTGCCCTCGGTAAAATGACCATAAACTATAGAGCGCCCTAACGGTGGGCCGCTCGGTAACATAGACGGCGTGGCCGTTAGCCCTCGACAAGCGTGGCGTGAAAAGGGATATTTGCCAAGGGCGGCTCTCGGTAAATATACCCTTTACCAGAGCCTGCGTTACCGAGGTTAGGCTCTCAGCAAAGGGAGCTCTACTGAGGCGTTAGGTCGGCCGAGGCGGCTCTCGGTAGAACTTTCCTTTACCAACCGCGTGCCATCGGACGCTCGGCATAAGTTCTAGCGCTCGGTAGAGACTCTCTGTGTGGTAGTGGCTTCTACTTCCCGTTCTCTGTCACCCAAGAAGCGGCCTTATTTTATCAACGAAGAATTTGGATCTTTGCAATAGTCTTTTGTCGTAAAAAAAGTCTACCAAGAAAAGAAAACCCTACAATTCCTGCGGGGGCCTCATCAAGTCATCGAAGTATCGTTCTTCTCTTTGTCTTCTGTTAGTTCGCTATCATCCGCTTTCGACGTGCGTTACTACTAGGGCCTTTGGACTCTGAAGGGTGTTCACAGCTAGCGGCGCGATGGCGGCCTCCCAACCCTATCCCATCGCCCCCCGCCGCCTCCACCCTGCCGGCTGCTGGCGGCCTCGCTTAACCCTCGTCCCCCCCCCCCCACACACACACACACACTCGCCCCCCTCCTCTCCCTCTGTGTGCCCCTGCATCCAGCCAAGGCGTTCTGCTAGCTTAGCTATCTTGCTCTTAGTCGCGCAATTAGTTTCCTTCTTAGTACAACTCTCTAAGCGCCACCGTTCTAGCGGTGCTTTGTATTGTATGTGTGTCGCCTAATGGACTTCTGGGCAACTTGCTAAAGAATCCTATTAGAATGTAATTTAAACATTCTCACTTCTCTTAATGCAAGATGCGTGCCAACGGTACGCTTTCGAAAAAAAAACGTAAACATGTTTTATCTATTGGTGTGAGTTACAACCCACGTGAAAGACAATGACCCGACTTTAGCAAGTATATGGAGAGAAGCAAAGCTAGTGCCTGTTTGAGATGCTGAAGGATGTGACTTTCATAGGTGTGGCCAAGCCTCTGGGGAGCCACCCATCGAACCGCCACAGCTCCGCGCATCTGACCTTTCGAGATCATGCTCCTCATCCGCAACACCAGAATCCAAGGGGTCTTGAACTGGCTCAGCATCGGCCCGAACATCCATGCCGATCTCAAATTCACCCTGATTAGCCTGCCATCTCAGTTGATCATCTCTGATTGTCCCACAGTCCTTGCAGAACCAGTCCCCCTCCGGCACGGTAGTCCCCAGCCCAACACAGTAAGTGTGGGCAGCTGAGTCGCAGAGCTCGCAGGTAGCAGCAGCTCGTCGTCGTTGGAGCAGCTGCAGACGGTGCATATGGTGTTCACGTAAGGATCGTAAGGATCTCCGCCCACTGTGCTGCTCCCGTTGCCCTGAGGATTGTATACCTGCACACCCAACACAGCACGTCAGTGTTGTGTTTTCCCGCGGAGAATTCATGGCGTCCTGACATGACATATTGACATATTGGCAGGGGACGAAATAGCATGCAGTACGGATAATCAGTGGCAAATTTGCTAGAATTCGTAGTCATAGTCATGGACATGAGAGGGTTACGGAGATCCGATAGATTCGGGGGTATATTTGGATTAATAATTAGTTTGGGTACCAAACTGCATACCAGGTTGCGCTCGGGGACGGAGACGATTCGCTCGTCGGGGAACCGACCGGCGACGGGCGGGCGGCGGATGGTGCGGAAGCGGGCCTTGCAGAAGGGGCAGCAGGATTCGACGCGGCCCCAGGCCATAATGCAGACGAAGCAAAGAAGTGGGCGCAGCAGTCGAGTTCGCCGCGGATGGTGCACCGGCCGTCGCGGTGGCAGATGCCGCACATCTTCTCTGCCTCCGCCTCGTCGTCCATCTTGGCCTTGCCTTTGGACGACTTGCACGGCGGAGGTGGCGAGGAGTCGACGTCGGCGAGCGCAGCCATGTGGGATGTGGTGGTGGGTCGTCGGCCTCGGGCGCGTCGGAGCGGAGGAGAAGATGGCGTTTGGACCATGGGCTCTGGCTTAGTCGGTCTAAGTATTTGGGCTCAACCGGGCCAGACACGGAGTTGTGTTGGATTTGGGCTCGGATTGGTTTATCGGCCTTCTCGAGGTTAGGCTCCGCCCAGCGTTTAGGCGCGAGGGGGCTTGCAGCGGCGCCCCGTCGAGGGGCTCAGGTTGCATGGGGCGGAAGCGGCGGCACCCGCTGTAGTGAAAGTGAAAGATGGTTCCGTTTCATTTTATTAGTCGTTTTTAGGATTCATGCAAATGCAACAATAATTTAATGGATCTAGACTCATCTATATATAAAATATACATGCAACATTGCATGCACACGGACATTTATTTTGGTTCCTAGAACGACTAAGAAAATGAAACAAAGAAAGTATGTTCCAATGAAAAAAAATTTAGATCTACCCCAAATTTTGCTTTAAACAAAATCTACCAAAAAAAAAAAAATAGATTCATTTATTGGTGTAACCCACATGAGAGGCAATCAACCGCCCCTAGCAATGATGGAGAGGAGTAGGGAGGCAATCAACTGCCCCTAGCAATAATGGAGAGAAGCACTTGCACAGAGCTGGTGCACGCTTGAGATCTTGAAGGATGTGACCTTCATGGATGTGGTCACCACCAGTCAAGCCTTCGGAGAGTCGGTGACCGAGTGCCAATCATGCGTGAGCCGATTGGCCACAATTGACTCATCCTCGGGGATCACCTTGTAGCAATAGCAACTCTTAAGCTCCTCCTGGAACTGGTAGCACTCATGGTGGTGGTTCTTCACCTGAAGGAAGTTCCACACCACACACTGTACTACCTCACTATGGCCATAAGATGGTGTTTTTGCTTCCGTTCTTTGTCACCCAAGAGAACCTCCCTTATTTTATCACAAAAATTTGGATCTTCCCCATGGTCTTTTACCGTAAAAAAAATCTACCAAGAAAAGAAAAACGAAGATATATTCATCTATTGGTGTGAGTTACAACCCACATGAGAGGCAATCAACCGACCCTAGCAATTATTGAGAGGAGCAACAAAAACACAAAGTTATTGCACAGCTTGAGATCTTTGAAGGACCTTGCGAACATGGGTATGGCCACCACCGATTAATGGAGCCTCTGGGGTCGTGTACCTACCGTGCATAAAACCCACCGACCACAATTGAATCATCTTTGAGGATCACCTTGTAGCAATAGCGGTTCTTAAGCCCCAATTGGAATTGGTAGCACTAGTGTTGGGTGTTCTTCACCCGAAGGGATGTTGGTCCTTTACCGAGGGTCGGGAGCGCTCGAGAAAGGCTCTATCGAGCACCCTCTCGGTGAAATTCTGGCCCGAAATTTCTTTTTCCGAGAGCTCCAACCCCGGGCGCTTGGTAGGGCCTCTACCAAGCCCCCTTCTTTTCGCCAAAATAAAGTGGACGTCGGCGGCATTTGCCTCCGTCGACGTCCACTTCTACCGAGAGCCCCTCCCCCACTCGGTGAACTTGATGTCTACCGAGTGTCTTGTTTGAGGCAAAGACTTTCGATATACCATAATTTTAAAAAATTCTTAAAACCATTTTGTCGAGAGTATTGTTAGGCGAGGCTCTCGGTAACCTTATGGTCAATTCACCCAGGGCCAAAGCGAGAAAAATACCTTTACCCGAGGGCCCGTAGAATTGCCCTCGATAAAGTGACCATAAACTACCGAGCGCCCTATCGGTGGGCGCTCGGTAACATTGACAGCGAGTGGTGTTGACACCTGTTATAGCATAATATTATTAGTCAATTAACATGAAATAAGGGCTTAAGTTGGGTCTAACTAATATATTTTCATGAGTTTTGGTATTCTCGTGACTTTGCGGGGACTAACAGATAAAAACAAAGAAGATCGATGAGTATCGGAAGAGTTTACATCCCACACGATGACAAGACTTAACCGTGAAGTAACTCAACCCAAAATGTGGACTAAAACACTCTAGAAGATACCGTAAGACACCGGGAGAAACAAGAGACCGAGGGGACTCAACCTGCGTTTTTTATACCGGCCGGATTAAGCAAACCCGAACCCGGCGGATTCGGTTTACGGTCGGTCCGGCATCGGTAAACCGGCCGTTCTCGGGCGGTTTTCAAATTTGAATTCAATTGAATTCAAACGGCGGCGGCGAACGGTAATGAAGTCCGGTAAACGGGCGGTTTGGAATTTATACCGCCCGTTTGAGCGGTATAAATTCCAAACCGCCCCGAAGTTTTGTTTTTTTAAAATTTTTTTGAAGGAATTTTTGGTAGTTGCTTTGGACATTTTGATGTAAAAAGTGGCACACAATGCGGAAATAAATAGCATAAGTCAATACGGTAACAAAATGTGATGGCATACAAATAATCAACGGCGTAGGATATACGGGAACACCCCATATCGGCACGACTCCTCATACTCGGCGGTAGACATAATAGAGATACCTCGGCTGCCCAAGCGAGGCCAGCCTTGTAATCTTGCCAAGTTAGCCCCGACCCATACCATTGTCTCCCATTCTTCAACCAACCGGATTGTAAAATCGGGGTCTTCCCATTCGTACCCATCTACTCATAGGCTGCGCGGACACGTCGGGAATGGGATAGGTATAAGAAGCCTGCGAGGTCTCGCTGTAGGGGAGGATGAGGAGTACCGTGGAGTGCCGTAGTCCGCCCGCTGAATCGTACATCCTCTGCGCGAGTCCGGTTGGCCATGGTCACGGTCTTGAGTCGCATGTGTGAATCGGCTCTCGCCGCAATCAACCATAATTAGTGGTCATAGATCTGAAACAATTGTGCGTATGTAGGTTGAAGTGCAATTGATACCGTGAAATGAAGACCCGCATAACCACTCCCACCAAGACCGCTCCCACCAAAGCCACCACTCTCCTCCCACCAAAGACCACTCCCACCAAAGACCGCCACCGCCATACCCTCCACCACCGCCACCGCCACCATCGTTCCCACCATCGCCGATCGTGTCATCATCGAGGAGCCATCGCGTCGGCCGTGTCATCACACTGTGGTGAAAGTCACATGGTGCTTCCTCTTCCCCATGTGAGTTTGACCCACATTTCTACGGGCCCAATCAGCGATGTTATCATCCCCGTCGCTGGCGTAGATCCTCGGTTGCTATATGGTCACTTTGCCAACACAAGCAAATAATAGAAGGTGAGGTGGACATACATTTATATATATATATATATATATATATATATACATACAAATATAAATTGTACGACAATATTTGATGGCGTAGGGGGCGTCGACTTCGTCGGAATCGCCATCAAGAACCGGTGGCTGGTTAGATCGGCCGTACTCCATCCATTCCCTAATCGGATTGCTCCGATCATAGAATGAGACTTCGTGAACCGGTCAATGAAGTCGTCATCATCATAATTCCTTGGTGGGGTAACATCCGCAAGGTCGCAGCGGAAGGTTGTAGTTGACATAAACAAGCTTGTTCAATTTTTTGTGCGACAACCTATTCGAACCTTGGTATGCAGCAAGGCAAATGTACTCCAGTTCCGCTCGCATCCACTGGAGGAGACACATTGTGCAACAAGCCGCAAAGCAAGGCGCTGCAACATTGGAGTACTCCTACCAAATATCATCCACCAAGTGGCTGCAAAGGTACCACAATATATTAGCTATATGTTTGAGTATAAGAAACCTATTGGGTCACAGTATATGAGGTAGAAAATACTTACATGGGGATGTCCTTGGATCAATTGCCATTTTGTGAGCCAATTCTGTGCCAAACTCACCAATCTTCTGGCGGAAAATCTCAGCCTCCCCGCAATGCCCACACGCGGCGCTCGGATCCGCTCCGTCATTCTCTGAAATGTATCCTTTAGGGCACCGAACATTTCGGAGTTGGGTCCAGATTATATGAGAGACCTGGATTTAATACAAAGAAATACGCAACAAAAAATTCGTATAAGCAAACGGTAAGTATTAAATATATATAGCTTGCGAAATAAACACAACCCATTATCATACCTGCTCCCACATACGTCCCCGATGTAGACGTCAAGCAATCCTTTTGTCCATAATCGCTTTATATTCGCTCCATGTCTCCTTGTTTCTTCCAAAGAATGACTCCATCTCCCCGTTTACAACTCGGTATTTGTACACCACATCGACCATGTTCGGGCGCTTGTCTTCATCGGCGAAACGAAGGAATTTGTAAATTGGTTGCACCGCCGATGATGTAGGCCAATCCATCCCACCACTGGATACTTGACAATCTTGCATGAGCAAATGCACCTTCTGCAGCCTTTGGCCACTTGCTTTGCAAAAACTCGAGAGATCCCATCCACTTTACATGAACTTCTCACGTTTCAAGAAAACTCTCCATAAACATGTAGTTGGTCCCAAATCTAGTGGCATTCCACTTGACCAACTCACCACCAATTGCTTTCCTCATCATATTATTCAACCCGAATAGTTGTGCAACCAATTTGAAATTTTCGACACTCCGGCTATCATACCCCGAATGATCGGGCGGTCACCAATATCCTTCAACATCAAGTTGACGGTGTGTGCAAGACAAAGTGTCCAAACAATGTGAGCCCACTCATTCTTGAGTTGGTTGCAAGCTTTCTTGTAGTTGGAGCCGTTGTCGGTCACCACATGGACAACATGTTTGGGGCCTATCTCCATCACCACCCGCCGAATCTCCCGAAAAAAATGCACAACATTTATTATGTATATACATATATATAAACTAAAAAGAACAACATACACCGTACAAGTACTTAGCATCTTGACTTTTTCGAGATGCATCAATAGACTTGTGAAACCATGTGATCCCATTGCAATAAATCAAGAAGTTGATCACACTCATTCTAGTTGGGCCAGTCCAAGAATCACACATCAAAGTGACGCCATAGTTGGCCCAAATCCTTCGAAACTTTACGTTACTTATCCTTCAAGTCTTTCTCGATTCTCATCTAGGTACTTGCCATCAATCTCCCTTCCAATTGGGTGACGTGATGCCTTCACCAAAACAATAAGGGAATAATAAGAACACGGAAGAATAATGAGAACACCAAACCATCAATCTCCAAGTATAGGTACTTACCCCATTTCTCGTGTCTCTCGGATGGCACCGATAAAGTACGGATTATCGGCATGTGTCGTCGGGTTGTCCTATATAATGGAACCACTTTGACCAAGCTTTACCAATAGCATGCTTGGCATTTTTGCCCTTCTCAAGTCCCCAGGGGCCCCTGTATCAATCCTTGGTTGGGTCATTCCTCTGCTACCACCGCGGGCCGCCTGGTAGTCCTCCACCACTACAGGAGTCTCCCTGCGTGAACCTGATCTCCTGCTGCTGAACATCCTTTGAAGTGGATTGCTACGTCCACCACCACACGCCACCGCACCACCACTACCACTGCACCACCACGCCACCCGCCACCACCACTACCCCCTCCACGCTCATAATGTCCTCCTGTCTGCTTTGCACCCTCTCGTTGGTACTCATATTCAGCTCTCGACCGCTCAAGCGCTTGCTGCACCCGAGCCTCATATTCCTCCTCGCCCATGGCATAGTTACCCTCCTGGTGCGGCACTTTCACGTGCCGATGCATCACGAGCCCCGTCATTACTCTTCTTCTTGATTTGTCAAGTTCGCCTGGGAAGTAGTCACTTCCGGAGGCACATGGTTGCAATGCAACACCTCGGACCAGCGGCCAGCCAAGTCTTCGCCAACCTTGTGCAACCACCGCCGGATTTTTCGATTGTGACGGTAGTTGCACTTCCAACCTGGAGCAAGATTTTCACCGTGCTCCCAGACCGGGTCTCTCGGTCTCCCAGACATTGTGTACCTGCATAAACCATACGGACAACACAAAGTCACCAACAATGTATCTACACAATAGAAACCAACAATGTATTCCTACAATATACATCCTACCACAAATCCTACATCAAATCATAAATCCTAATGGAAAAAGTTGCCTAAACTAACCTAAATATTTCCTAAATCTATGAACCCTAACTCAAAAACTAACCTAACCTAAATATTTTCTAAATCCTAACACAAATCACTCGCCTAAATCTATGAATCCTAACACAAAAACTAACCTAAATCCCAATCCTACCACATAAATCAACCTAAATCAAAAAAAAAAAAACACCGGTCCGGCTACCCTTGCTGACCTCTCGGTTTACCGACCAAACCGCTTCGGTTTACCGACGAATCCGCTGATGTCAGCCGCGCGGCGGCGGCGGAGCGAGCGGCCGCTTCGGCCCGGCCGAAACCGCTGTTCCGGGAGCGGGTATCTCCGGCGCTGGCGACGGCGGCGACGGCGGCGGCGAAACGACCGGGGGAGCGGCGGATAAGGTTGTGGGGGCGCGTTGCCCCGGTAAATAGGCGCCCACGCGTTATCCGCGGCCGGGAGGCCAATGGGCCTCATGGGCCTTGACGGGCCGCCCGCGCGTTTTTCAAACTTCAATTCAAATTTTTTATACCAAACGAACTCAAATTTGAAAAAGTTTTACACCGTTGGCTTCTATAAATCACGAACTATTTTTACGTAATTTTTTTCAACGATTTTTTTTTTCAAATTTTATATTTTGAATTTGGCTTCTTTTATACCGGTCGGTCCGTAACCTGACCGGGCGGTATAAACGAATAACTGCGGTTTTCCGCGGTAAACCGAAACGGGAGAAAAAAAAACGCAGGACTCAACCCCCTGGCGGCCGCCAGAGCCATTTAGGCCGCCGCCGGGTGGGGGTCGCCCGTCGGCATCATCTTTTTATTTCGGTTTTACCACCGACCTTGAGGTTGTATCTACACCGTTGCTTTGGAGGTCGGTTTGATCCAAGGGTCCCTGTTCATCGCCAAGTGCTATATAAGAAGACAACGACCCTAGGGTGAAACCCTAATTCATAATCAAGTCATTATCAATTCATATCAAGACCAATTCAGTTCTACTCAAGTCCAACCAAGTCTAGACCTAAGCCCTAGTTCATCATATTAGAAGTAGTTAGCTATCTAGCTAGTTCTAGAGGAAGTCAAGTTCATCTTGGATTCACGATAGTCAAGAAGTAGCGGGAGCATCGATCTCGTGGCTTCTCTCTTGTATTCGATCTGTAAGTATTATTATCGAAATACAATTGTTATGACTTTGATCTATATCATGATTATATTCTTATTGATATGTATCCATGCATACTATAGTTATATATTTACTTTAGTGAGTTTGTCTTATATCTTATGCATGGAATTGTATAGCATCCACGTAGATGATCACTATGTGGGTGATAAGCAATGTAATAAACGTGGTGTTTATATAATGTTTATCTGCAATTGCACCCTACATTCGGGGACGTGTGGTAGATCGCGGGGTGGCTTGATCCTGTTGAGTCCTTTGGAAGTCCACCCCCGAATGATAGGCCAAGTTGAGCCATAATTACGGTGATGATCAAGTTTTAGTCCTTGATTGTCATTGGTAATGCTTACCATGTGTAGATGTATTGCAACCTTGCCATGATAGCTAGGCGTATTGCACTAATTGTAGTATTCATTGGCATATGATTAGGAGTAACTTAGGAATATTCTTTCTATTCTTTCTATAACATGCTAATAGCTCGTATGATACTAGTGGCATATGATGATCTTAGACTTGGGTAGTTATCATTTATTCAATTATCTTTATCTTGTGACTTATCCTGTTATGAGTATTGTTAGATGCATATGGCTACTCTGCATTATACAACTGCAAGTGGATCTCATAAGTAAATCACAATCTAAATCATTATACCCCTTCTCTCTACTTTCTATAGACTCCCCTTCCCTGTGGTAAAATATAAATACGATACCTGGATTACTCCCGGTAAAGTGCTACGATGATATTTCTATCTGTGCGCTTGCAGATATCATGTTCATTCTTTATCAAGGCCTTATCAAGAATACCATACCCGCATTTTTTAGAGCGTTATTGCTAGGGGTGACAGACTAGTGTGTAGGTAATGCCAAGAAATGAGTGGTATACCTTGAGTACATATCCTGGTGAGATTAATTCCACTATGGATAGTGATACTAAGATTACACCCCACAACTAACATCGCCTAACTTCGCCTTTGTTGGATTGTGAGATTAACTCCACATCCAAGCTAACATGATTAGATAGATACCTTATATATTTCTTTCGCCTTCCTAATTTGGATCGTGTAAGAAATATCAACAGTGACCCATTACCCCTCTGACAAACGCGAGGCGTGAAAAGGGATATTTGCCGAGGGCTGGCTCTCGGTAAATATACCCTTTACCGAGAGGCTGCGTTACCGAGGGTTAGGCTCTCGGCAAAGGGAGCTCTATCGAAGCTTTAGGTCGCCGAGCGGCTCTTGGTAGAGCTTTCCTTTACCGACCGCGTGCCATCGGACGCTCGGTATAAGTTCTAGCGCTCGGTAGAGACCCGCTGTGTGGTAGTGGCTTCTACTTCCCGTTCTCTGTCACGCAAGAGAAGCGGCCTTATTTTATCAACGAAGAATTTGGATCTTCGCCATAGTCTTTTGCCATAAAAAAAAGTCTACCAAGATAAGAAAACGTAAACACGAAACCCTACAATTCTTGCAGGGCCTCAAGTCATCGAAGTATACGTTCTTCTCTCTGCCTTTTGTTAGTTCGGTATCATCCGCTTTCTGATGTGCCGCTACTAGGGCCTTTGGACTTTGAAGGGTGTTCACAGCTAAGCGAAGCGATGGCGGCCTCCTAACCCTAGCCCGTGGCCACCCGCTGCCGCCACCCCCGCCGGGCGGCGGCGGCGCCCGCCCCTCGTCCCCCCTCCCCCCACCTCGCCCCTCCTCTCCCTGCGTGCCCCCTTGCATCCAGCCAAAGGCGTTCTGCTAGCTAGATATCTTGCTCTTAGTCGCACAATTAGTTTTCTTCTTCTTAGTACAACTCTCTAAAAAAGTCACCGTTCTAGCCGGTGCTTTTTGTATGTGTGTCGTCTAATGGGCTTCTGGGCAGCTCGCTAAAAAATTCCATTATGATGTAATTTAAACATTCTCATTTCTCTTAATGCAGCACGTGACAATAATACGCTTTCGGAAAAAAAAAACGTAAACATATTTTATCTATTAGTGTGAGTTACAACCCACATGAAAGACAATGAACCGACTTTTAGCAATTATGGAGAGAAGCAAAGCTAGTGCCTCTTTGAGATGCTGAAGGATGTGAATTTCATAGGCGTGGCCAAGCCTCTGGGGAGCCACCCATCGAACCGCCACACCTCCGCGCATCTGACCTTTCCAGATCATGCTCCTCATCCACAGCACCAGAATCCAAGGGGTCTTGAACTTGCTCAGCATCGGCAGGAACATCATCGATGCCGATCTCAAACTCACCCTGATTCTCAGCCTGCCATCTCAGATGATCCTCTATGATCGTCCTGCAGTCCTTGCAGAACCAGTCCCCTCCGGGCACGGTAGTCCCCAGCCCAACACAGTAAGTGTGGGCAGCTGAGTCGCAGAGCTCGCAGAGTAGCAGCAGCTCGTCGTCGTTGGAGCAGCTGCAGACGGTGCATATGGTGTTCACGTAAGGATCGTAAGGATCTCCGTTGCCCTGAGGATTGTATACCTGCACACCCAACAAAGCACGTCAGTGTTGTGTTTTCCCGCGGAGAATTCATGGCGTCCTGACATGACATATTGACATATTGGCATGGGACGAAATAGCATGCAGTACGGATAATCAGTGGCAAATTTGCAAGAATTCGTAGTCATGGACATGAGACGGTTACGGAGATCCGATAGATTCGGGATTATATTTGGATTAATAATTAGTTTGGCTACCAAATTGCATACCAGGTTGCGCTCGGGGACGGAGACGATTCGCTCGTCGGGGAACCGGCCGGCGACGGGCGGGCGGCGGATGGTGCGGAAGCGGGCCTTGCAGAAGGGGCAGCAGGATTCGACGCGGCCCCAGGCCATAATGCAGACGAAGCAAAAGAAGTGGGCGCAGCAGTCGAGCTCGCCGCGGATGGTCCGCCGGCCGTCGCGGTGGCAGATGCCGCACATCTGCTCCGCCTCCGCCTCGTCGTCCATCTTGGCCTTGCCTTTGGACGATTTGTACGGCAGAGGCGGCGAGGAGTCGACGTTGGCGAGCGCAGCCATGGGAGATGTATTGGTGGGTCGTCGGCCTTGGGCGCGTCGGAGCGGAGGAGAAGATGGGCGTTTGGACCCTGGGCTGGCTTAGTCGGTCTTAAGTATTTGGGCTCGGGGCCAGACACAGACACGGACTTGTGTTGGATTTGGGCTCGGATTTGGTTTCTCGGCCTTCGAGGGTTAGGCTCCCGCCGCGGTTAGGCGGCCTTGGGGCTGCAGCGGCGCCAGCGCCGTGGTGCTCAGGTTGCCCCGCGGCGGCGACGACGAGCCACCAGGTTGGTCTGCTTCTGCCGTGCTAGCGGAATCTACCGCGCCTTCCTTCGATTCGTTGCCGTCAATGAGGTCGGGTTTGTGTCAGTGGTGTGAAATGTGAACCGCGGTTGGGTTAACGCTGCGGATTGTGTGGATGTTCGTCGGGGTGGTGCGGATAATGGGAAATCTACCATTATGAAAAGTGGGCTTTGGAGAAACACCACTCCGTAACTGGGCTTCGGTGATATACCATTATGAAAACGAGACTCCACGCCAAAAATACCATTGGAGACGATTTCAAGTCTTTTTCTTCCCTTATTGCCCCTGGCGTTTTCTTCACCATGACGGAAACCGAGCCCGCTCGTCCGAAGCGGATCGAGTAGCCCGGCTGCCTCCCGCCGACGCCGCCGCGCCTCTCCCGATGCCGCCCACCAGCTCCCCACGACGACCGCCCTCTCCCCCACGGCGTACGCCCCTCCCCACCACCAGCGAGCCGGCGCCGGAGGGCCTCTTCCCGCAAGAACACCCCCTTCCCCATCTCCGTCGAACGCGCCAATGCAAAGGACTTACAAACAATCACCGCTCGAAGTTGGACAAACGTGGCGTCGCTGCTGCATTGTACACCATGGTCGCTCATTGGGGAGGGCGACGGGAAGCGCTGCCCCCGCTACGCCATGCCGAGCGGGCGTGGGGCGGAGTTCACGGGCGGCGTGGGCGTCGGCCGCAGGAGCAAAAAGGCGGGCGGCGGCGAGTCGGCGAGTGGGCAGCGTCACAAAGGCCGATCGTTTTCATCGATCATTCCGTTTCTGTCGGGTGAAAAGGGAGAAGAAGAGATGAGCCAGGGGAGGTGGCGCACGGGAGTGTCGAAGTTGGAGAAGAAGACCCCGCGCGGCCTCTCGCTCCGTTCCAGCGCCGTCTCCGTTCCGTCGGGGAATCCAGCGTGAACAAAGGAAAAGGAGATGGGAAGGGCAAGAAGGGAATAAAGGAGAAGAAATCCACCCGATGGTATTTTAGCGGACGGGTCATGTTTCATAATGGTACATCGCCGAAGCCCAGTTGCGGTGGTGTTTCTCCGAAACCCACTTTTCATAATGGTAGATTTGCCATTGGCTCGGGAAGGAGGGCTAGGCCGCCGTCGAGGAACGCGCTCTCCTTCTCGTGTTCCAGTGAGAAGGTGCCCGTTTTTTTTTCTTCTCTCTTTTCAATGTCCTTCAGGTTTGTAACCTTCATGTGGTTCCTAATTTGTCGCATAAGAAACTGGTCTTGTGGTTCAGGTTCACCAGATCAATCTGTGGATTCAAATTTACAGCGATTGAACCCATTGAGATTGCGACTTCGTCACGAAGCTGTGCTCTCCTGAACCGCAGCCGGAGATCGAACTTGCCCGTTCTCTATCCATGGCCGCGGGCCTGTTTCTTACAATGGTTTAGTTCAGTTTACTCCTTTTTTATTGACAGTAGCTGCGCTGGATTCCCCATGGATCTAAGCTATGTGGCTGGCCTAATCAACATGTAGGAACTCATTGTGAAAAATTGCCTGTCAAACTGGCAGATCACACAACTGATTCTTTTAGCTTGATGTTGAATTCTCCTGGAATTTCTTATCAACTATGGTGGTTGTTTATTCTTTGTAGCAGTTGGAACTGTTTTTGCTCTGAACATGCTGTTCAGATTCCTAGAATGGTGTGGTGTTTTCTAATAACTGGACTTGGAAATAATTCTAGACCACGCTCCGCGCTCCGCGTCGCCCATGCGCGGGCGGTGTAACACCCCAGGTGTTTGTCACCGGTTCAGCAGTAGGTTGAGCTCAAACATGATAGGTCAAGTGATGTTAAACATGACTCTATCATGGTCGTTACCTTAATATCTAGCTATCTTGACTTGTGGAAGAATTTCATATTGTTTGGAGTAGAACGGTTACATGGAATGACACACCTTAATATCTAGCTATCTTGACTTGTGGAAGAATTTCATATTGTTTGGAGTAGAACTGTTACATGGAATGACACGTCATGCACTTGCTTGAATAGCTTAAGTGGATGAGAACCTATGTCATTAACCAAAACTTGTAACCTTGCCCAAACAACTCTTTTGTACTCTCCAACAAAAGTCATTAAGGCCACGTTTGGAAGTAGATATTGGGCTCCTAGAATTGGCTTTGGAATTTGGCGTCCTCAAATTGATTGTTTGGGTGTTCATGGAATTGGTCGAGATATTGCAGCCCAATTCCGCCGAAGGTACGCACGAAGGAAACATTCCGCCCCAATTCCGCGGGTCTCCCGCGCCCGTATTCACGTGGAATTCCCTCCCCTCCCCTCCCGGCGCCTCCTGCGCGTACCGCTTCGACCCGCAGCCCCGAAAAAAAAAACCGAAGGCCATGAAGTAGGCGACGGAGATGGCGGCGGCGGCGGGAGGCTGACCCCCCCAGCGGCGGCGCGACCTCCCCCCTCCCGGTCTCCCCTCCCCAACGTCCGGCGTCCCTCCCCAACCTCCGGCGTCCGCTCCCCAATCTCCGGTTTCCCCTCCCGGCGGCGATGGTGGAGGCGGCGGGAGGTTGACCCCAACAGCGCCTGCGCGGTCTCCCCCCCCCACGGTCTCCCTCCCCAACCTCCGGCGTCCCCTCCCTAACTTCCCTCCGTTCTCCCTCGCTGCAGGTCAGCAATGGTTGGTCTGACACGGTGATATCCCTTTTGGTACTCTAGTTCTGAATTGCCTGCAGTGACACAAATTTCCTGCGTGATACAAATCGTCGTCTCTTTCTCCCTTTGGCAATATTATTTTTGTAGCAGAATTATCAAGTTCAGAGTGCAGGTCACAGCAGGTATACCCAGGGGCGACGCCACATATATCTACCCTGGTGCACGGGCACCAGGCTAAAACAAAATTACCATTAGAAATCTTTAATTTACCATGTATTCTATTAAATTATGACTCTTTTTCTTAGGAGTGCACCACCATAAATTTAGAGTTGGCTTCGCCACTGGGTATACCTCGATTGCTACTGGTCGGCTGGGGTGGGCTCATTGAATCTCCACCAATGGACAGTGAACTTGATGGCTCCAGGATATCACCAGTGGAGTACTGAAAAGAGTATGCATCTCCAGCACCTGCAGACTCCGCTGCATTGCCTCGACCCCCCCTGCACCTATCAATTACTGATAATGGGCCATCCATGTTTGCAAAGGCAGTTTTAATTGCTTGTCTTCTATCTGATTGCAACAAGCTGATCATGGATGTCATCAATTATTTATCCATTTTGTCTCACAAAAGAATTATTTTTCATTTTTATATTACTTTACTGCAGTTTGTATTATTTTCCTAAATATTATGGTTTTTTTATTTCCTATAATGATATATAATCAGTTGGATATATGTGCAAGTCGTGAAACACATTGTACTCTCTAAAGCAGACAATTCAAATATTGTACATCCAAACAGGAATTGGAATTGATTATTTTCCTACGATTCCAGCAATCGACAAAATTGTACATCCAAACACTTGGCATTGGTATTCGGGTCATTTTCAATTCCCGAGGACTTTGGTATTCCAGGTCAATTCCAATTCCTCGGCTTTGAATATCGACAACCAAAACAGAGCCTTATATGAATTTCTGTTTTTCCTTTTTTATAAATGGCTGAATCTGGTAAAATTCATAACTTGAGCGAGTATCCTTTTTTTGAGTGGTTCAAGTTGCAGTGTGCTTGATATGAGGTCTAGATTCTAAGAAAAGTATAAAATGACATGTTTGGTATGTTTTTATGTGTAGCTTTGAATAAAGTGTTTTATTCTTGTTTTAGAGATAAATGCATAAGTATTTGTAGGAAGCTAAGAAAAATGTGAAACTTGTTTTGTTGGTCTTCTTATGACTTTCTATGTCTAGGAAAAATAGGTTTGACCCTATGTTCAGGTGGGTGTCACACCCGCCCCTTAGCCTTAAGCCTCCCGAGAGGAGGCGGGAGGGGCGAGGGCTTCCCAGGGTGAGACGGAATGCGAGTAGGGGGCGCGGGGCGACCTTCGCTGGGATTGGCGAAGGTCGGAGCGGTCGGGGGTCGTCCGGGCCTCCGAAGAAGAACAAAGACGGGCAAGTGAGGCGAAGCGGGGCCGGAATAAAAAATGAGTAAATGGCAATTAAACTTGCCACCAACCGATCCCCTTCCTTGAGCCCGCACTCCCAGTATTTATAGGAATACCGGGGGTCGGAGGGGCTGATTTACAAATTAGTACCACGGTAGGTGGGGGAGCACACGCTTACAGTGGCCCCCTCGAGGGCGGGCTAGTAACTATTCGCGGGGTTAGTACGGAAATACACGTTTGACTCCTTTCGGGCCGGGGGGCGTGGGGTTTCCCACGCCGGTCGCCCGCATGCGCCCGCGGAGGGGCTGCTCGGGAGGGCCCCTCCGCCGGCTTCCCGCCGCCCTTGGGGCTGCTGGCTCTTGGCTCCGACCGGCGACCTCGAAGGCCGGACTTGTCGGTGAAGAGTGAAGTTTTTGTCATTCGCACCTTCACGGAGGGGGCCTCCCGCTCACCGGACTGTAGGACTTCATTAGGAACTTGTTAAGGGAGATTTGTTCTTCGCCCCCGTAGTGAGGCTGCTTGGGGCTGCCGGGCCGGCGGTCGCCCTCCCCAACGAAGCCCCTCGTGGAGGTGCGGTTCCCTCCGAGGGGGCGGAGGCGATGGAAAGACCTTCCGGAGGGTCCCGTGGGGGTGGCGTGTTTGCTACCCCATGGGCCCTTGCCATCGGCGTTCCCGGGCTGCTCGTGGGCCTCCGGAGGTGGGCCTCGGCCCTTTTGCCTTGTTTGTCTCGGTGGGTTCGCCCGATCTGCCAGTTAGGGTTTGCTCGATCCGCTTGAACGTTGTTGGCCGTGGCGGCGCGGATCCGAGTGAGTTGTGCTTGTTTGGGGTGTACGGATGCCGTCCGCTTGTCCCTTGAGGTGAATCTGAGGTTTTGGCGTGTTTTGGGATCCGGGCCGCGATCTTCGGGGGTCGCCGTTGCCCTCTACTCGCCCCCCCGCCCGCGACCTATATATATGTACGGTCGGTGGGGGTTAGGGTTTGTGCTCTCATTTCGCCTTCACGCTCTCGCTTTGGTTCTTTGCCTCCCTGCTCGTGCTTTGGCTTTCTTTCGCGGCCAGAGCCTTCTACTTCCTTCTTGCGGAGGCCCGCCCGCCAGCTACCTTCGCATAGCCCTTTGTCGGCGTCCTCACGTAGCTTCGATGTCGGCGCGGACCAAGGAGACGATGAGGCCGAAGGTTTGTCGTCGAGAACCGAGTTCCCTGAGCCAGGCACCGAGAAATCTTTGAAGAAGTTTCGGAAGGACCACAAGTGGTTCTCCAAGAAGCATTTCCGCGCGGAGGGCGAGGTTCCCTCGCCCCAAGGCCGGCGAGGTGGTGGTCTTCGAAGAGTTCTTCCACGCGGGGGCTCCGCTTCCCGTGTGTGTGAGTTCGTCTTTGGAGGTTCTCGGGAGGTTCAACCTCCGCTTCCACCCGCCTTGTTGACACCGTTATAGCATAAAATTACTAGTCAACTAACATGAAATAAAGGCTTAAAATGAATATCAACATAAGTCTAGGGGTTTAACTAACATAATTCCACGAGCTTTGGTGATTTATACATTTTTAGGGACTTAATGAATAAATGCACCGAGAGAAGAATGGAGAAAGTTCCGAATATACATCCAATATGATGACAAGACTTGACCGTGAAGTAACTCAACCCGAAAAAGTGGACTAAAACATTCTAGAAGACACCGGAAGACACCGGGGAAGGACCCGACGGCTGGGCCCACCATGGCTTTGGCGGCCGCCGGTGAAGATTAGGCCGGCCGCTAGGTGGGTCCCACACTGTCGGTCTCATCTTCCTAGGTCGGTTTCAAACCGACTTTGAGGTTGTATCTACACCGTTGCCAAGGTCGGTTTGATCCAAGGGTTCACGTTCATCGCCAAGGCCTATATAAGAAGACCCCCTGACCCCAGGGTTAAAACCCTACTTCATTATCAATTCATTCTATCTCATTATCTCTCAGTTGTAGAGGGGTCCCATGTAAGGATCATCTCTCTCTAAGAGATTAGTGAATTAGAATGTAATTAGAAGCGATTAGAACTACAATTAGAAGAGTTAATATAAGAGGATTAGAACTCATTAGTTCTAATCTTTAGAACAAGAGAGGTAGAGAGAGGGAAGGAATCAGAGCAAGTGCCGGCCTGTCGGTGCTATCTCCATACTTGTACCTTGGTGGAAGTTAATCTACATTTGGAGTTACTCTGGTAATCTACTTCTTCTTTTAGTAAGTTATATTGTTTATATTTATTCTTATTGGTCTACGAGTCTCTCTTTTGAGTACTTTAATCTGAGGCATTAGGTTAAGGTAATATTCGTAGTGTAAGCGTGGTGCTTAGGCTCGGTTATCTCGTTAGATACACCCTACCATTGATTCCTTTGGATTTCACATCCTGTTGGATAGGACTAAGTAGGAACAAGTTATTAGGGGAATCGTAAGTTTCGGCCTTCTTTCCTTTGAGTACATCCCCATAAGAATACTATCAACATCACTTACCAAATTAAGATTTAGCTATCTTAGTAATCCTCTCTATACCCTCAACCTTCTTAAGTCTTGTATTACTCCGGGTAAGATTAGATCGTAGTCTCCCTCACCCGTTTTTCTGTGGATTCGATATTTTAACCCTCTCCCCTGAAGTGCTCACCGGTATCCGTGCGCTTGCGGATTATACAAATTATAAATATTTCTGTGGGCTTAGCAAATACCAACAAGCATTTCTGGCGCCGTTGCCGGGGAAACGGATTGCTGAGATTGACTTTGAATCTACCTTATCCTTGTATCATATTCTTTTCTTTTATTCTTTTATTTTTTTTAACTCATCTATTCTATTCTTTTCCTTTTCATTATGAATTCCATGCCTATCTATAAATATCTTATACCCTCAAGCGAAAGCTTTAGGCAATCAGAATCTTCAGAGTCTATCCTAGCAAAGTCCTATGAGCTACGCTTGGGTTATATAAGAATGGTTCAGGAGCTAGCCTTCTCGGGAGAAGGTGAGGCCAACCCACACTCACACCTACGAAAATTTGAGGAAATTATGGGATGCTTTCGTATGGAAGGCATATCCGATAATACCTTACGTTGGGAAGTTCTTTACGTTCTCTTTGACGGGAAAAGCTAAACAGTGGTATTATTTGAACGTAGAGAGAGTGAAAGGAGATTGGGAGACATTAATGTCCAATTTTTGTACCTATTTCTTTCCCACCTCCAGAGTAGCCCGTCTTCGTATAGAACTTTTAACTTTTAAACAAGATAAAGAAGAGTCTCTTAATGCATCATGGGATCGTTTTAATGACCTTATCAACACCGCCCAAACCTTAGTATTCCGGACCCAAACCTTCTTCAACATTTTTATCTGGGTCTTAATAAGAAAGATGCAAGGTACCTTAATGCAGCTTCAGGAGGCGCATTCCTCTCTCTGTCTGCTATAGAAGCAAGAGATCTCGTTGATAGATGTTGCGGATACGCCACCCCCACTAGAATTTTTTGCCCGAGAAAAATAAAGAATCATCCTCGAATCAAGGAGAAGAAACTACGATAGCTAATTTGCAACAAATCCAATCCCAAGACTTAGCTATCCATCCCTGAACCATCAACATCCCAAAATCCCCAAAGGAAGAAGAAATTCCACCTTTGGAAGATCCTTATGAACCTACCCTTAGTGATTTTGGGAGAACAATAAATTCTTATCCACAAAAGAGACCTCTAAGTAACTATAATTCAGATTCTTACGAGATGTCACTTATTGAGAGTGTTTATAAGAGATTTCCATGTGATTATAATTCGGATTCTTTTAAGGAGAAGTCTCTATTTGAATATGCTTATTCTTTCAAAAGACATTGGGAAGAACCCAAGGATGACATGTCTGATCATGCCATAGAAGGAGAGCAACGCTATCTAGAAGACAATCTTATCTTCTTTCCTTCTATACCTAGACAAGATGATTTATTTGAACCCATCTCTAAACCCATCCTTGTCCCCGATGAATCCACATATGCTTCCTTCTTTAAAACACATGATGATCTTAGAAATTCACCACAACAACCTAAGCATAAGAATCATCAAGACGACCAAGAAGACCCACAACAATGGCTTGAGAGTATTAATGACCTATGTATCCCAGCCATTGATTGTACGGATGACATCTTAGACACTATCGGCTGAAAGACACAAACCCAAGAGATCCTTTAGAAAGCCATGATGAATTAACCTTGGAGTTTGAGAAGGAGGACAACATCAGTGAGTATGAGAGCTGCTTCAAAGACACTTCATCTAACCCATGTTCACATGATCACCTTCCTAAAATACCTAGTCTCTCTATCACTATCCCACATGAGATCTTCAACCCCCTCATTTTCTCTCCTCCTATAGATTTTGAAAGGATGGTTGTAGATGCATACATCTATAATAAATATTCTAGATCTCGTTGGCATAAAATCTTGAGGAAGATTGATGTTGGAAGGGAAACCACTTCATCATCATGAATCGAGAATTCAATAGGTTTCCCAAGGACAAGCTTGCCGTCCTTAAACAAGCACTTCTTGAGAAATACCATGAGTGTTTATCTTATTGCTATAATACCCTTGTGAAATGAGTATAGAGATATGAATAAGGAAATATTCCTTCGGGTATTTTGTTGCTAACCATTTTAGGTCTAGAGTAAGAAAAATGAAGGATGACAATTTAAGGTATGTCCAACCAATCATTATGCAACATAAAATCACATGCATAGAAATATTTCCTTATCATCTTTGCTACACTATCTTGGTTGCTTCTACCTTTGAGACATGCTCAATTTACTAAAACAACTGTCATGCTTTTCATCTCTCTCGCTTGAGTCAATCTCTATAGTGCCTTCATGCTACTCTTTTTATCTACCATAGTATGCTTTGGTTTGGAAATACGAGAATTGAGTACTTCCAAAGGCTTTCAAATTAAGCATGGTGCTTAGGTTAGAACGCCTTCCTTAATTGAATTAGACATGGAGTCTAGTTTGGTTATTGAACTAAGAATTACTTGCGTAGATATTGGTATATTTTATTGGACTAACCCTTGCGGACAAGAAAAATTCAAAAAATAAGTTTGGGGGAGGTTACGAGATAAACTCATACTAAAAGATGAAGCAAGAGAAAGAAGAGGAGTGCCACAAACAAAATCTACAAACAAAAGCACTTGCTCAAGATCAACTTAAGGATGAATGGCACATGGAGAAGGAAGACCAACTCCACCAATGATAATCCAATCATGCTCTTCCTCCTCACATACTCCCATCACATCCGACATCTTTGGTTTGCAACCTCTCTAATTCCTTATTGCTCTTTTCTACAAGTTTGAACGATTTTGATGCATGAAAATCAAACTTAAGGTTTCATAAGATCATTCCTTTAGAAAAGCAAGCCTTGTAACAACACTATCCCGTATTGCTTGCATATTCCTTCGGGTATGTGTTGTTAACTAACGATCTTGAGATAAAACCATGAGAAGAAGTAAGACACAACAAATCTTTCACAAGGAGGATACGCTCGGAAAAGCTACATAAGAGGCCAAATCAAAAAGCTTCAAGCAAAAAGAAAAGCAACACCACAAGTTGCTACGATTGCCATCATGCTCCAACAATAAAGGTAACATCTTGAGGTAAGTTGTTAATAAATAAGCTTTCCCTTAATTATGGAATGTTCATAAATAAAGAACCAAACATGTTAGAGTAATACCCTTGTTTGATCTGATTTCATTAGCTCAACATGTTTTGTTTCTTTTGTTGTTCTTAATACCATCTTCTTATAGTCTCAATCATATTAGCAAAGGTATTGCAACATTCATGTTCCATCTTCGATCTTATCACCCTTGTTATAGAAAAGGAAAGCGTATAAACATTAACTTTATCTTGTTTGATGTGCCTAAGGTTTTAGAGAAGACGAACTTTTGGTTCTGGTGGTGTTTTCCCACCAACAGGCCCATGCACTTGATCTACTTGCCTTGTCTTTGCACGCGAGGATACACTTCGAGCAAAATATGGAGGGACTTCACTCCCTTAAAGTTCTACAAGTGAATGTCCCGATTCCACCAAGCATGCACACAAAACAAGAGGCGCCAACCCCCACTATCAAAGTTTCACTTCAAAATTTTGGACCAGCAAAAGAACATGGGTGACAAAATTTACTGGAATCACCATCTTAGGAGATCTGACTATCAAGATCGGATGATACACTCAAGGAGTAACTAAGGTAAGTAGTCTTGTTCAAAGGACTTAAAACATTGAACCCTCGCCGAAAGGTAACTTCGGTAGTTATCCATATTTAATTCTTAGCATTGCATATTTAATTGCATATCATATTTATCTTTACGCATCTTGCATCGGCATATTTACTTCTTTGCATAACCATTTTCCTTTAGCATATTTAATTTCTGCATTAGCATTGCACTGAAAAATTCTAAAGCCCCATGTGAATAATCGGTGGTGTGTAACAACCCATAAAGATATTCACCGTGGTGGCATAAAAATAATTATTCATTCATCTAGTTGCATTTGCATCATAATTCTTTGCATATATATAAATTTATAAAACTCCAAAAATATTTTTCTCTTTGAAGTTTTACCTAGAATAATCCATCTCTAGACACATGAAGCTAAATGTGGCTAACCCCTAATGCTTAATCAAGTTCCACTAGCTTTGCTTTGTCTATTTGAGTTCAGCGAGATACAAAGGAAGAGAGACATGATAGGTCGATATCATCATCGCCATCTACCTCAATTTCCTCATCATCAAAGACCCTACACTTCAATCCAGCTTGGGGAGAGCACCCCCTCATTATCCCGATAAGTATCTCTACTATAGTATTATTATTATTAGCTAAATATTTAGTTTGCTTGGTTTGCTTGGTTTGTTCGGAGTCTAGTTTTATAAAAGTCTAGTTGTTTAAAGAGTCTTTGCTAGAGTTTAGGAATAAATAAATAGGAGTGTACCAGAGATTTTCTTTTCCACCTATATAAAATGATCCACGAAACTAGATCTCATGCATGGAAATGATGAATAGTTGCTCTGGTCGTAATTCCTTTTTCGGTTGCCTAGCTTTCAAGCTTAATTTCTCTTGAGCCTTAAATGCAAAACTGCTTTGACTTGAGATTTACTTTGAACCTCGAAACCCGTAGGTTTGCAAATTGCTTGCTCTAAAGTCTAGGTAATTGACGGATGATATATGAGAATCGAGCATTTTGCTATTGATCTTACTCCTAGTGATACTAGATTTACGGAGATTTATTTTGAAAATTTAAAAGTGCACATGATAAGTTCCTGTGTGACAAAGTGTTGAACCTCCTACCACAGCCATATATACATGCTCCCTAGATTAGGAAAACACTTTTTTGATATATATATAGGTCGCTTGCTTTGCATTGAGTTTGTTCAATCTTTGTCGACCCTTAGAAACTTGTCATGCCGATCATGTACACTCCATCACTATTCCACCTTACTCCACCACCATTCCACTCATTCCATTCACTACATTCCACTTCACTCGACTCCATACACCTATATGCTATTTCCACCACGGAAATGCGCATCCACTATATATACACCACTATCCATTTTCACTCTAGCCCGGCAAAAATGTTCTACTCTATCCTAGGAGAGAGCAACCAAAAATATTTTCTATACCCATCCACTCATTGCTAGCCAATATCTTACAAAAGCTCCATTACATTTGTTTATCTCTCAAAAGTTATTGCAAAAGAGGCTTGGGTTGTATTCATTAAAAAAATATAAATAAAATAAAATAATAATAATAATAATAATAGGGAGATAAAAAATGGACAAGTGTCCTACGGGCGAGTAGAGCCTACCTCCCAAAACAAAAGAGATGAAAAATGAACAAGTGTTCGAAGGCGAGTAGAGCCCACATCTCTAAAATAATAAAAGAGAGAAAAAAATGGACACAAGTCCGAGGGTGAGTAGGACTCACCTCTCTAAAAAAAAAGAAAGAAAAGATACAACCCGAGGTTCTCTCAAAGTTTTCAAGTTCCAAAAGAGAGAAGATTCCTCAAGGAGCAAAAGTAAGATTTCCCCTCATTCATTCCACCTTACCATATCCCTACCATCACCTACCACTATATTCATTTCACCATACACATGCACTACTCGATCGGTGTGACTTGTAACTTTGCATCCATTGCTTGAATTTACAATATATGCTTAGTAAGTAAGTTTAGTCTTCTCCCACCTATGAACTCCACATATAAGCTTTAGATATAGGGTGAGAGAGAAGAAGGCATAGTGTGCTACTTTGCCTTAGTCCAAAAATACCACAAATGAGAGACTTGAGAGAGTCATACTAGGAACTTTGAGTTTTATTTTGAAAACTTGCAAAAACTCCAGAAGGACAGTTGAACAAAGAGTTTAAGATATGGTGCTTGACTTGATTGTTCTATCTTTCAAATGCCCAAGATCAAAGAAAAGGCTATAAGCTCCATGGTTAAAGGTAATATGGGTAAGTTAAAGAATGAACAAATTACTCTTATCACGGAGGAGAAATTTTATTTGAAAGCATGTGTACTTGTTGACGCGTGAAAGTGTTGCAGCAACTCCTGATCCATTGCTAAGTTTGGCTTTGCTAGGGACTAGCAAAGGGTAAGCTTGGAGGAGCTTGTTGACACCTGTTATAGCATAAAATTACTAGTCAACTAACATGAAATAAAGGCTTAAAATGAATATCAACATAAGTCTAGAGGTTTAATTAACATAATTCCACGAGCTTTGGTGATTTATACATTTTCGGGGGGGACTTAACAGATAAATGCAGAGAAGAATGAAGAAAGTTCAGGAATATACATCCAATATGATGACAAGACTTGACCGTGATGTAACTCAACCCGAAAAGTGGACTAAAACATTCTAGAAGACACCGAGAAGACACCGGGGAAGGACCCGACGGCTGGGCCCACCATGGCTGGCGGCCGCTAGTGAAGATTAGGCCGGCCGCCGGTGGGTCCCACCTGTCGGTCTCATCTTCCTAGGTCGGTTTCAAAAACCGACTTTGAGGTTGTATCTACACCGTTGCCAAGGTCGGTTTGATCTAAGGGTTCACATTCATCGCCAAGGCCTATATAAAGAAGACCCCCGACCCTAGGGTTAAAACTCTAATTCATTATCAATTCATTCTATCTCATTATCTCTCGCCTTGTAGAGGGTCCCATGTAAGGATCATCTCTCTCTAAGAGATTAGTGAATTAGAATGTAATTAGAAGCGCATTAGAACTATAATCACTACTAGGAATGTGCTCACCAATGACGTCCTACTTTTTTGTCACGGAAGACGTGAAATTTGTCACTATGTTTATTTGGTGACGACCTTATGACGAAAAACACGTTCGTCATATATCGAAAGGCCATGGATTGGAATCGATGGCGAAAGCACACTTTTCGTCATAGATGTGTAATGGATCGATGGACGAAAAGGGTGCCGCCAGCGATACGCATTTAACTGTGGCGAGGTAATTTCATCATCACCGTATTAATCGACGTCGTTCCAGACGCCACCGATTAGCGGCTCACTTACCGGTCGTTGACGATTCGAAATCGCCACCGCTCGGCGTCATAACCTACCGCCTAACGCCGCGTTTTAGCCGACGTGGTCGCCGCCACGTGGCATTCGACACGCGGCGGTACGCCACGCGGTAACGGTGACGTGGGCGGCCGCCACGTGTCGATGCCATGGTCGCCGACGCGCGAACACGCGCCTCGTTTTTATTCCGCCACGTGTCCCTCTATTATTGGATTCCGCCACAGTTGCCATGCATGACGTTAGGTAAACAATTGTCTTTCGTCACCAAACAAAAAACCTCGTCATTAAAAAGTACTATTCAATCATCACGCGAATCAATTCTGAAAATCGTCACGGCATAAATGATCCGGTGCATCCGCGAGAACAATATTTCCTTCGTCCGCGAAACGATTATGATTCGTCAGCGATAGGAATAAACATTCGTCGAGAAAGGACACTTATTCATCACGAAATGATTAGTTAATCGTCATACATGGTATTAAGCATTCGTCATCGAACCACATATATATACGTCACTAAAACAATTATGATTCGTCACTGATAGGAATAAACATTCGTCAGAGAAAGGACACTTATTCGTCACGGAAATGATTAGTTAATCGTCATACATGGTATTAAGCATTCGTCATCGAACCACATATATATGCGTCACAAAAACAATTTTATATTCATCACAGAAACACCTGAACATTCATCACAGAAGCAATTTTATGTGCGTCACAGAATTGACATTCATTTCATCATAGTTGCACAAACTGATTCCAGAACAAATTGCAAAATAAAAGTCATAACGATTGCATGATGCGGTGACCTCACAAGCGCATCAACAACTAGTAACATTTACTAGTTCCCATCACATCTCGCCACATCGAGCAAGTAAAAAGTAACCAACACCTCCAACAAATGTTTTCCATAAACAAAGTCACCGACAAGACCGAAAGAACGCTCATGTCGAAGTCCCGGGATTACTTGTTGATACTTATTATAGCATAAATATATAGGCTTTTCAAAACTGAAATAAGGGCTTAAAATGAATATCAACATAGTATAAGGGCTTTACCGACATAATTCCATGAGTTTTGTTAATTATATATTTTCGAGGGGATTAAACAGAAAAACGCCCAAGAGTTTGCAAGCCCTACGACATAAAGACGTATCCGTGAAGCAATCCAACTTGAAACCCACGTAAAAGACCTAGAAGATTCCGAAGCGGAAGGAGAAGGGTTGGGCCTACTTGTCGAGAGACGGCGGCGGTCGCCCTTGCGGCCGAAGAAGCGGCGGCGACGGCCGTGGGCCCCCGCGCCCTCCTCTCAGCCAAGGTCGGTTCATAACCGCCATTAAGAAGAGATCTACACCATTGCTCAAGGTCCTGCTTGATCCAAGGGCTATCGTGCATCGCCCTAGGGCTATATAAGGAGACCCCCCGTCCCCTGGGTGAAACCCTAATTCATTCCATTCATATCTCTTGACTGTTGGTCTTGGAGGTGTCCCAATGTGAGGACAACCTCTCCACTAGAGAATTAGGGGCTAGACTCTCCAATGTAGTAGATTAGCAACTAGAGTTAGGGAGAGTGGAGCCAAGGCCTCGGTTACGGAGATGTCTATAGGGTTTTGGTATGTCTTGTATCCTTCCTTTATAAGACATTATGATTTATATATTTATCTTCTCTATTTACTTTCATATTATATATGGTTAAGTATAGTTGTTATGCTATTGCATGGGATCTCCTGGTCGTATTGAGGGCTCTATTTATTCTAGGTAGCTAGAGTAGTAATCGATAGTGTAGACTTGGTGTCTAAGGCTATAGGTTACATGAGGTTTGCCCAATCCCACGGATAGTTGTGGTAGCCCTGGGGTGGTGACCCCTATCGGGCCGATGTAGTCCACCACGTTCGGGTTGGTGTTTCGTAGAGCTTTTTGGCCTTCTCCCAACTACCTTCTTCCCAGTCTTTCTCGAGAGTTGGGATGGATCTGTTGCTCCAAAGTGCATTAGTATAATTGCTATCATAGAACCTAAGTAATAGAGAAGTACATAGGAACCTAGATCTCTCCCGCTGTCCTCTCAACGTGCTACTACACATTTATCCTTAGAATTCTCTTGTGTGATTGATATTACTCATAACTCCTATCATTTACCATTTACCCCCTCACTTTAGTTAGTGGTTTGCTTAGTTAGTAGATACATGATTGTGAGTTATTAGATTCTTTAACCAACGCTTCCCTCGTGGATACGATACTCTAGAATACTCATCCTAGGAAAAGCTACAATGGTAGGTGTTTTGTGCGCTTGCGAATCCTTCATATTCTTTTAGCACTTAATAAATACCAACAAGCTTTTTTGGCGCCGTTGTCGGGGAAGCATTTGGCGATAAGATTTTAATAATGATCTTGATATCTACTAATTTAGTGTATCACTAGCTTTAGTAGGATTACCCTTGTTACATTGAGTTGTGGAATAGACAGAACAAAAGATGTCGTTGCGACCTTCCGACAAGATTCCACAAGAAAAGAAAAAAAAAGGATTGAAGAACCCAGGGTGCCTGATCATTCAAGATTCATCAACATTGGAACCCTGCTATCTAAAGGGTACGCGCATTTAAATATATATTATTCTAACCACATGTAGATTGGGAAAGAAGTCGCCGTCACAAGAATTCAATGCCCATATCTCATGTGACGATATAGAAGCCGCACATCATGGTAAGTATGATTAATAAAGGTGAGAAAGTCTTGCTCAAGGACTTTAAACTTTTTGAATAGTTATCCATTTAATTTCTTGCATTGCATTGCATGTTTACTTTAATCCATGCATCCACTCCATTTAGTTTACGCTTTCTCATAGTAGATCCATTGCATGTTTAATTCGTTGCATATATTCATGGCATATGCATCCTAAAAAAAATCTCACCATGATCATGCTCCTTCATCTCTAATTGGATAAATCTCTATAGTGCTTTGATGCTACCTTTATCTACTCTAGTATGCTTTGGTTTGGAAATTCTCCTATTTGCGCAAATAGGGTATTTCCATAGGCTTTTAAATTAAGCATGGTGCTTAGGTTAAATAATCTTCCTTAATTGAATTAGACATGGTGTCTAGTTTGGTTATTGAACTATTGCTTGTGTAGACATTGCTATTTTGTTGGACTAACCCATGTAGAGAACTCTCAAGTCTAATTGGGGTAAGTCAAGAGATGAACTCATATCAGAGATGAAGCAAGGCATATGATGAGCTCCAACCTTGTGCGAAAGACACGACTCATTCATCATTGGTGGAAGAATTGTAAGTATCAAGTATGATTCACCTTGTCTTTGCTACAAGTTACCTTTGCCTTGATCCATATACTAGAGTGCAGCCGTAAATAAATAAAAAAAATCTGTGCTAAAAGGTAATCAAAGAACCATCTTTTCATTGGCATAGATGAAATCACATGAACTCGACACAACCACTACTTCAATCTTGTTGTATTCCTTCGGGTATGTGTCCACTAATATTTTGCAGAAAAAAAAAGAGTCTATGCTATGTCTATTCAATGAAGAAGAGTGCCATACAAACACGATCACGAAAAGTAATCACTCAACAGAAGTGGATGGACAAAGCAGTGGGCCACAAGAACATCAAAGACAGGTAAGTGAATATAAATCTCATATTTGTATACAACATTTGTCTTATGTTCTACTTAAAAAAAAACTGAGCACATGAAGTCTCATGCTAAAAGAAAACAACAACATGTTCCTAGGACAAGTTCCCTTCTGGTATTCTTGGTCACTAACCTTGCGGGAACAAAGGATGAACAACATCTAAGGACATGGTGATTGCAACACACGATTAGGGATGGTTCAAAGATTCACACTTAAAGTGTCGAGTGACGGGAAGGCTCGAGCTTGGGGAGGGAAGGCCAATTCCTCTACAAGATGATCCGACAAATCTCTCCCTCTTCTCAAGCTCCCGCCACTCGACACACTGGTTTGCAATCCTCCTACTCACTATTACTTTGTCTCTCTAAGTTTGAGTGGTTATAAATGTCATACATCAAAATCAAACTTAAGATATAAAATAAAAATTAACCCATTAGAGAGCAATTAATGGTGAACAAATGCTAATTAAAAAATGGTGAACAAATGCTAATTAAAATATACATCCAAAACTTTTTGTACCTTTAGCTCCATGACAAATCTACCCTTGTTTACAATTACTTGCATATTCCTTCGGGTATGTGTTGCCAACTAATACTGCAGGAATAAAAATCATAAGAGGAGCAAAAGGTCCTAGCACAATTTAAATAACAAGAAGAAAGGACGATGCAATAAAAGAGACAAGTGAGGAACAAGATACACAAGAGGCCAAAGAAGAAAAGCTTCGAAAGGAAAAAAAGACCACCACAAGGTGTTACGCCATCACACTCCGATAATAAGGTAACATCTTTGAGGTAAGTTGTCATTAAGTAAGCTTTACCTTAATTATGACTTGTTCATAAATAAAGAATCAAACATGTTAGAGTAACAACCTTGCTTGATCTAGCTTTATTAGCTCAACTTGTTTTGTTTCTTTAGTTGTTCCTATCACCACTCTCTTGATCTCATAGTCCTAATCATGTAAGCTAGAATGTTGCACACCTTGCTTTGGAAGAAGATAATTGTTGACAGTTCTTTAGTGTTACCACTAAAGGACTGATACACCTAAGTATGGCAACGGTAAACCGCCGCAAGCGCCGGCTGTCGGTGTAGCTTTTCACCGGGAGTATTCCGGTATTGATTTCCACGAGGAACGTGAAGTGAACTAACAAAGAATCAAGACTCGTCCTATGATGACACAAGGTGTGTATTTGGTAGTTGAGTTGAGAGGTTTTCTATAGCTATGATATCCGGATAGGCTAGGTAGCTAAACGTGGCTTTATCGGCCCTCGGACACTTGGAGGCGATGGGTGATAATCCGGTGAATAAAGTCACCACTACCAAACTACTATTTTTACTTGGAGCCTTACCTTTTAAGAACTTGCCTAAACACGTGGTGATCTATACAGAGACCCGGAAGGGCTGTCACTACCTTTTACTGGCTATCACAATCCATCCGTGCGACAAGCGGCATACACTTTAACGTAAGGTATAGCCTAGACACCACGTCTCGCTAACTCTTACTATTCTAACCCTGTACTTAGCTAGGCTAGAACACTCTACTAAAGCAAAGCAATGTACCAATGAAGAACGAGTGAATAGCTACTATACTAAACCGGATATGCAAAGTATAAAAGAACTTCGGATGTATTACTCACTAGAAGAAGTACACCCCGCAAAGGTACACCTCGGAGGAGATTCCCGAGGACCGGGGCTTCCTCCGAGAAGACTTCCCTCTCTCACTCTACTACTACACTAAAGGAGCAGGGCTTCGCCTACTACATTGGAGTGGAGTTCTCCTTGTGGTCATGTCTTGGAAGTGAAGGGGTGGGGGTATTTATAGCCCCAAGGTGGAGTAGGGGCTACTCCAGCGCCACGTCATCGATCCGCGTGACCTCTATTGCCCTCCGTTGGATCAAACCGCCATGCAACCGCCTTAAGATCAACGTGTGAGGTAATTTCAGCATGTGGACAATGTGATGGGCGTGGGAGGACGTCCTTGGCCAAATGGGCCATGGTCGGCCGACCATGGTCCATGACCTGTGGGCCACCCCCTGGTGCTGGGAACATTGGCCCCACTGTCAGTTTCTGTGTCTTGAGTCTGGAACTTGCCGTGACGTTCATTTTGTACCAACACGATCCATGGGACGTATTGACGGACCAATCAGGTGCCTTCTCTTGTTCCCCCACGGATTAGTGATGTGGCAGGTCGCATTGGAAGAGTTTGGGCCAAAGTATCATGGTCGGCCGATGCTGGTCCATTGGGCCTTGGCCTTCTCCAACTCTTCTAGAAGGTGTCCCCACATGTCAGGATGTCTCGGGATGAAATGGTCATGCATCGGCCGATGTAGGTCTTGTGGCCAAATGACTTCAAATTTTGTGTGGAAGCTTCATAGGACATGGAGATCATGATGGTGGTGTCAAATTGTCCAATGGCCATACTTGGGGTGTTGACTGGATGGTGACCAAATGTGTCATTTCAGCCAGAGTTCCACTAGTTTCACATCTGTATACAAAGAATGACATCTACATGTGGAACTAGGTTATTTGCATAAGAAATCATTGTTTATATGTATGTTAGCTTCCAAAAGGAGTACTTTGTTGACGGTTTGACTATGTAAAAACAGGGTATTTCTACCGTCAACAAGATCCCCCACACTTACATCTTTGCTTGTCCTCAAGCAAAGGAGGGAGATTGAAGTAAACATGGACATAACACTTATGAGATATTGAACTACCATAAGATTATTTCTAAGCAGTTCCTATGTGAGTGGGATATGTGGTTGTGTCTATCATAAATCCTTGAGAAGTTGGGAAATGGAATAGTTCAAAGCAAGTCATCTTCCGCATTCACATCTTAGTTCTTGGAGTTTTTTTTTTTTTTTTATATAAGTTAAAAAAAAGAAAATCACATAGATCACTTATACTCCTCGATTGGGTACTCTCAAGTCACTCAATAGTGTATAGATCCTCACCACGGCATAACATGAAAGTGCCTTTTTGTTTCATCCTACTACAAAGGTCTATGTGGAGCTGAGGTAGGGATAAACATGATTGCATACTTGCATTGCATATATTGTAAAGTCAAAACTAGGATCCTAAGAGAAAAGTATCATGCCCTTAGATCAAGAATGTGCATGTGTGTGGAAAATATGGATAACTTTGTTTTGCTCCTTCATTGGATGTGATCTCTCTCTCTACCTTATTATTATTATTATTATTGAGACATGGCTATCATAAATATACATACTCGGACCTTCATGTGTCCAACTTTTTTTTTTTTTTTTTTTTTTTTTGGTGGGTTCTACTCACCCTCGGACTTGTGTCCATTATTTCCTCTCTCTCTCTTTTTTTTTATACTTTTGCATAGCTAATGTCTCTTTTCACCATCTATATATCTAGAGAGATCACAACTTAAAGCATAGAGCATTTTGATGGTGGAACTGGGAAAAGGGATGTAGTGCGTACTTCTAGTGTAGAAGTAGCATATAGATGTGGAGTGTACGTGATCTTGATCTTGGGAGCATGATATAATCCTCAACAAGGGTCACTAGATTTGCCAAAACTCAATACAACTGCAAGTACGGCTATCAAGTACGGCAAAGAACATGGGTGACACCATCGACACTATTCAAATGTACGGCTATCAAGATGAAATAATAAGCTCAAGGAAACAATGAGGTAAGAAGTCTTGTTCGAGAGGACTTAAAACACCGAACCCTCGCCGAAAGGTAAGATCGGTAGTTATCCAAATTTAGTGGATAGCATATTTAGTTCCTTGCTTTGCATAATCATTTTCCTTTAGCATATTTACATTACAACACTAGCACTGCATTAGAAAAGAAAATAAAAAAATTTGTTTGTTCCATATATATATATATATATATATATATATATATATATATATATATATATATATATATATATATATATATATATATATATATATATATATATATATATAAAACCCTAAGCCCCATATGAGTAATTTTGTGGCGTGTAACAACCCATAAGGATATTTACTGTGGTGGCATAAAAATAAAATAAATATGCATGCATTGTCATTCTTTATCTTGCATAGAAATAGTAAAACCCCAAAAAATATTTAATGCTTTGAAAGATTTCCAGGCAGACAAAAAGCAACGTGTGGCTAACCCCTAAAGCTTAATCAAGTTCCACTAGCTTTGTTGTCTATTTGAGTTCAGCAGGATGTCAAGGAAGAGAGGAATGACACACATGGTGTCCAGCGTTAAAGAAGATCGATCAACCCACCATCACTATCTACCTCTACTTTCAACCATCAAGAACATTGAAGACTATGTCAACATCTAGCTTGGGGAGTGCAACCCCATGTATCCGAATAAGTATCCCTCTATCTTATTTAATATTAGCTAGATATGTTTGTTTTATTAGAAAGATATAAAAAGATGCATAACTAAGGAAATCAAATAAATAGTCTATAGAGAGTCTTTATAGTCTTTATTAGAGTGTGAGATAAAATAAACTCTGAAGATAATCTCTAGTCATGGAAATGATGAATAGTTGCTCTGTCGTAATTCCTTTCAAGTACCTACCTTTCAAGCTTAATTTCTCTCTAGTTTTTAATGCAACTGCTTCGACTTGAGATTTGCTCGAACCTAAAACCTGTGTGGGTAGCAAATGCTTGCTCTAAAGTCTAGGTGATTGACAGGTATGATATATGAGAGTCTGAGCTGCTATTTGTCTTACTCCAAGTGATACTAGATTTCTGGAGATTTATATTTTGAAAATTAAAAGTGCACATGATGATTTCCTGTATGACGAGTGTTGAGACTCCTACCACAGCCATATATACATGCTCTTTAGATAGGAAAACCCTTTTTGATATATATAGGCTGCTTACTTTGCATTGAGTTTGGTCAATCTCTGTTGACCCTTAGAAACTTGTCATCTTGTTACTCATGCACACACTCTACTCACTACACTCCACTCTATTTCATTTGCACTTATGCTACTTCTACCCTGGAAGTACGCATCCACCAAATATTCACCATAGATCAACCAAAAATGTTCTACTCCTACCCTCGGAGAGAGCAACCAAAAATATTCCCCACACATATCCACTTAGCCAACATCTCAATAAGCTCCTTTATCCCTGTTTCTATCTCTCTATAAGTTTATTGCAAAAAGGAGGCTTGGGTTGTATAGTCAAAAAAAAAGAGAAAAAAAAAAAAGGGGAGATGAAAAATGGACAAGTGTCCTATGGGCGAGTAGAGCCTACCTCCCTAAAAAAAGAAGAGTAAAGGAGAGTAAAAATGGACAAGTGTCCCAATAAAACAATGGGTACTTAGATGCTCGCCTCTCCAAAGAAAAAAAAAAATTGAAAAAAAAATATAGAAAGAGTATACAGCCCAGGTTCTCCCAAATACTTTCAAAGTCCTAAAGAGAGAGGTATGTTTGCTTACGGGAGCAAAGTAGAATTAGGCTTTCACTTCATTCGCCTCATATATACCATCATATTCATTCCACTACACCATACACATGCACATGCAATATGACTCGGGACTTTGGATCCATTGCTTGACTTTACAATATATACTTAGTAAGTAGATTTAGTTTTCTCCCACCTATGAGCTCCACATATAAGCCTTAGATATAGGGTGAGAGAGAAGAAGGCATAGTATCCTACTGCCTTATTCCAAAAATACCACATATTATGAGAAAAGGCAACACAACATTATTGCCTAGTGAGGATCCACAAATACCACAAATGAGAGACTTGAAAGGGTCATACTATGGAACTTTGAGTTTTATTTTGAAAACCCCGCAAAAACTCCTAATGATAGTTGAACAAAGAATTTGAGACATGGTGCTTGACTTGATTGTTCTATCTTTCAATTGCCCAAGATACCAAGAAAAGGCTATAAGCTCCATGGTTAAAGGTAATATGGGTAAGTTGAAGGTTGAAAAGGTTTATTCTAATCCAGAAGAGAAATTTTGAAAGCATGTGTACTTTTGAGGCGTGAAAGCGTTGTAGCAACTCTGATCCATTCTTTGAGTTTGGCTTTGCTAGGGGCTAGCAAAGGGTAAGCTTGGGGGAGCTTGTTGATACTTATTATAGCATAAATATATAGGCTTTTCAAAACTGAAATAAGGGCTTAAAATAAATATCAACATAGTATAAGGGCTTTACTAACATAATTCCATGAGTTTTGGTGATTTATATATTTTTCAGGGGATTAAACAGAAAACGCCCAAGAGTTTGCAAGCCCTACGACATAAAGACGTATCCGTGAAGCAATCCAACTTGAAACCCACGTAAGAAGACCTAGAAGATTCCGAAGCCGAAGAAGGAGAAGGGCTGGGCCCACTTGTCGAGGGGGGGCGGCGGCCGCCCTTGTAGCCGGCGGCGGCCGCGGCCAGTGGGCCCCCCTGTCAGCCCTGCTTCCGAAGGTCGGTTCATAACCACCATTAAGAAGAGATCTACACCATTGCTCAAGGTCGGTTTGATCCAAGGGCTATCGTGCATCGCCTAGGGCTATATAAGGAGACCCCCTGCCCCCTGGGTGAAACCCTAATTCATTCCATTCATATCTCTTGACCTGTTGGTCTTGGAGGTGTCCCAATGTGAGGACAACCTCTCCACTAGAGAATTAGGGCTAGACTCTCCAATGTAGTAGATTAGCAACTAGAGAGTTAGGGAGAGCGGAGCTGCGCTCCGGTTCTGGAGATGTCTACAGGGTTTTGGTATGTCTTGTATCCTTCCTTTGTAAGACATTATGATTTATATATTTATCTTCTCTATTTACTTTCATATTATATATGGTTAAGTATAGTTGTTATGCTATTGCATGGGATCTCCGCTCGTATTGAGGGCTCTAGTTATTCTAGGTAGCTAGAGTAGTAATCGATAGTGTAGACTTGGTGTCTAGGCTATAGGTTACCTGAGGTTGCGCCCAATCCTACGGATAGTTGTGGTAGCCCCAGGGGTGACAGCCCTATCAGGCCGATGTAGTCCACCACGTTCGGGTTGGTGTTTCGTAGAGCTTTTGGCAGCCTTCTCCCAACTACCTTCTTCCAGTCTTTCTCGAGAGTTGGGACAGATCTGTTGCTCCAAAGTGCATTAGTATAATTGCTATCATAGAACCTAAGTAATAGAGAAGTACATAGGAACCTAGATCTCTCCTGCTGTCCTCTCAACGTGCTACTACACATTTATCCTTAGGAATTCTCTTGTGTGATTGATATTACTCATAACTCCTATCATTTACCATTTACCCCCTCACTTTAGTTAGTGGTTTGCTTAGTTAGTAGATACATGATTGTGAGTTATTAGATTCTTTAGCCAACGCTTCCCTGTGGATACGATACTCTAGAATACTCATCCTAGGGAAAACCTACAATGGTAGGTGTTCTGTGCGCTTGCGGAATCCTTCATATTCTTTTAGCACTTAATAAATACCAACAATTACCAACAACACCCATTGAAATCAAACGCTTCACCAGCTCGTTGTTCTGCTCCACCATCTTCTTGTACTCATCCAACTCCTTCATTTGCCTCGCCCGACTTTTCATTTGCCTCTCATGCAGCTCTTCTTGATTCATCGACTTCATCTCGCCAGGATTTAGAAGCACTCGCTTGTTTTGAGTCCCACATTCTTCAAGAAATTGTTTGTCTTTGTGCAGGGAGAGCACACAGGACAGCACCTGCACACTTGTTACAGGTGTCTCGCCTTCATCAACAAGGTTGTGACCTCAAAAATTCCATATCATCCTGAAATAGCAAGGACCCATCATTAGTTGGGTGTTCAGATATATAGCAATAGTTTACAAGTCTTACTTATTGCAATATTTCCTTGCAAATAACAACAAAGATTGAGGAGGCATACTTATTGCAATAATTTGATTGCAAAAAAATCACAAGTTGTTTACTAAACAATATAAACTCATGATGCATATATATTAGTGCAATATCAAATATCAATGATCGATAGCAATGCATTCCATAAAGCAAACTTATGGTGCAATATCAAATAACAACAGTTGATAGAGAAATTAAGCATTCATTTAATCCTCTCGATAGCGATAGATTTATTAAAGGAAAACGGATGAACTTACAAGTGCATATTTTGCGGTTCGAAAAGACCGGTTTTGAGCCGGTATGGCAGCTCTTGAAGGCCTCCACCGCATCAAGTTCCTCATCTTGTTACGTCTTTGGGTTACGCATTGTTCCTCTTACATACGCCTATTATGTACATAATCAATTACAGCAATGTATTACCATCAAATGCAAAAAAAGTTGATCGGGGCAAAGATGTACAAGGTACTATTTACTTACAAAGTCATGCAAGTGCGCCACATAGGAGCGAGAACACGTAGTCCGGTGGTACTTGACTTTCTTTGCGATTTTGCTTGTTCTTTTTCAATTGATTCCTACAAGAGAATGAACATAGGTTCAAGATAATGAGACCATGGCCAACTCAATGAGAAAGAAGAATACATGACCCTTACCATGTTCTTTGGATTAGACCACTTTGCAACTAGTGCCTGCCACTGTCCATCAGTCATAGAAGGACAAGGAGAAGTTGTCCTAATCTCATTTGCTGGTACACCATTAAAAAAGTATTTCTTCTTCGGCCGATAGTGATGTTGTCGCACTACGGATTGCATCACATCGGTGACACCCCTCCACCGCTTTGTCTTGCTCATCAATTTCCAAGTGCAACTATCCATATGCCAATTGCATATAGTTAGAGATCCAGAACATCTTAAGAAGAAATACAAGCTAGTAAAAGGATACATATACTAATCCACTTACACTTAGCTTCCCCACAAAGCTTTGGTAATATTGTGCGTTGTCCTTGTAATCTTTCCAACGAGTCGGGACGGGGAATCTTGTCCCGAACGATGACTCCGGCCTCGATGCTAACTTGGCGGCTTGAACAGGTTCATGTGTCCTTTTTTGCCTTCCGAAGAACGACTATGGGCAATCTCTTTCCCATAGCTTTTGTCATCCTTTCCGAGATGTGCTCCCTTGGTGGGTGGCCTAGGTCTCCTTGGGGCTCGCTGTGGAGGACCTGCAAAATCGAACTTCCAGTTTAATGGTTTTGTTTGAAGCAAATGAGCACAAGTATTTTTTATAGGTCAAATAAACTACAACGTGCCTTCGGTGTCCTCGCCAGTAGCACGGTTGTTGTCAACGACTAGGCCATCGTCGTCGTGATTTGGAGTACACGGTGTGCATACCAATATCGCGCATCGCCTTTCTGCGCGGATGAATTGCCGCCTTGTTCCATTTCAACTTGACTTTTCTCGTAGCGACTGTGCTAGAAGCCTTTTGATGCTCTTGATGGGGCGCGGCAGGGATCCACCTCTCGATCCATTAGTTGCCCTCACCCTCTTATTAGTAGCGTTGCTACCTCCTCCTCAGTGCCATTTTGGTTTTCCTCTTTATCTTTGTCCTTGTAGCACAAACTTTGCGTCTATGACCTTTAGGAATCTGTGGTACAAAACAAAAAACATGTAAGTGATGTGCATTAATAAGGAAGAAAACGTAGTAAAGAAAAGGTATGAAAGAAACTATATTGAACTAAAGCAAGATCGTACAATACGAATACATTACAAACAAAAAATGCAATGCAAATATTCCCCAATCCACTACTTTCGAGATAGAATAAGCACCTCGGTTGCTATGGGGGGTGGCCGTTCATCGGGTTCGGTGCCTTACGAATCGGTATCTCCTTGATCATCATTGTCAAGGAGATACTCGATGATCTCGTAATCACTATTTGTTCCCTTCGATCTTTTTTTCCCCTTCTTTGCGGCCCGGTTGTGAAATACAACTATTTAATTGACTTCTTAAGTTCAAAGAGCCCGAGTTCTTGGAACACCTTCTCATTCTCCGCCACGCGCATATCACAGCGTCTCTCATAATCAGTTACTGGAGGATCTACTACTTGCAAGATAGATAACAACAATTACTTTGTTTCTATTAGATAGTAAAAATGACTTTACTATGAGCTACTACTACTTTGAGTTGCAGATTAGGCAGTTCGACATTTTGTGAATCCTAACAAATTTTGATTTGCGTAAATTAATGCGCCATCAATACTCAAATTAGTTGAAGTTTACTACTGCATTTTAATGTGTAAATCAACTCGACAACAAATTCCGGGTGGCTCATTCATGTTTAATTCCACTATGACAAAACAAATCTACTGAGTATGACCCTAAATCATCACGCACAAAGTAACCGCTTGCACAAACCGGTCAAATCTTAAATTGTGAACAAAGGTGCGGGTCCCTAAACTTGTTCTTCTTGTTGTGGTACTTCTTGTTGTGCAGTTTCTTCTTCGTCTGAACTTTCTTCTTGTACTGTTGGTTGCTTTTCTACTACTGTAGGTTCTTGCGAAGTATGCTGACGAAGTTGACACCTTGTTTTAACCATAGAGGTCGTCAAAGGGGATGCGAGATCCACAACGAGTTCGTCGGCGATGTTGTCGTACCCAAATCCTGCAATGGTTATGGTTAGATTGTGGCGACAAAGAAGAGGATGGGGCGACAAGAGAGGGGAGATGCGGCGATTGATTTCGACGACGACGCAGTCCTCGCCCGGATGTGGTCGTCCCCCGCTTTGGTGGTTTGGTAGGGGATGGAGAAGTGGATAGGGGAGCGAGGAAGGAGGAGGCGGTGAGGTACCGCTCGACGTGGTAGAGGAGGGAGCTCGTCGGCGGCGGTTGTGTCCAAAGCGGCGGCGGCGGCGGCTTAGGGTTCGAGAAATGGGGAATCCCGGGGGAATGCCTGGTGACGAAGACCGGGGTTGTGGATGGAGGTGATGAAGACGGGGTTTGGCGAGTTTTTGGCGGGTTTTTTTTCCGATGACACCAATGAAATTTTGGCGCCCAAACTTTCTTTTTTCGACGCGCGCGTCGTCCTCCTCGCCGCACAGCGGCCTCACACAAACGCCAGCGCAAGCCGGTGGCTTCTTCCCGATTCCGCGACCACTCCACTCCACCCCGTCGCCGCCGCCACCGCCGCCGATTCCGTCCGCGGCGTCCCTCCTCCCCGATTCTCTATTTTCGCAGCCGCTAGGCGTCATCTCCGTGAGTACAAGGGGCGAACCTTGGTGGGCAACTCCTCCGCCATGAACGTGTTCGTTGAAATGCCGCTGAACCGCAAACTTTTGCCGATCTCCGCGTTGAGCACGGAATGCCGCCGTTGTACCCGTAAGTCGCCGCCATGGCAACCATGGGTTCTAGCTCTTCACGGTAGGGGAAGGCTCTTGTCAACCGTCCCCCAATGCTTCGTGCACCGTTGCCGATTGAGCAAGAAGGGAAACCGGTACAACAAGTGCCCAAACGTGGTAAATGGTGGTTTGAAGACGCTTATGGTGCCGGCCAAAGCATCCAACAACAGCTTGTGTGAAGGTGTCGTGCTAGAGTGTGTGGGGAATTGAAGATGTCGGGCGCTTGATTTGAAGCTCATGCTTGGTGAGATCAAATTGGAGATTGGCAACTTGAAGACCCAAGTGAAAGAACCGAAAGAGATGAAGGTGTTAAAGACTGTAATTGGTGCAAATTTCTTTGTTTTTGTTGTTTGTCCCGGTTGCAATTGTGTGGAAGAAATAACTTCCCTTGCATATAACTCTAGTGCTTGTTACCATGGGAGTTAGGTAGTGGTTGTAGTTCCGGAATTGAACAAGTAATGTCCTCAACAATTTGTTGTAATGACATTTAAGAGCAATCTAGTGGAGATGTTTTCCTAGAATAATGAGTGTTTTATCATGTGGCCTGTTCTATGATGTGGCGTAACCTTGTTTGAATTTGGACAAAATTATGACGAATCTTGTCATGATTTGGACACAATTTTGACCAATTTTTGATACAATTGGGCAACAGCAGATAATGTTCACAACATAAATGATCATACCATAACTCTTCTTCACAAAGATATAACATTCAGGAAACAATGAGGAAACAAATTATGATAAGCATAACGCATATATATATTAGTCCGAAAGGCATAAATATGCCAAAGATTACTTACTGGAGTTCCAAAGCCATCGATCATCAAGTTCTTAGCTACGTCACTAATATATAATTACAATACCAACCATCATCAAGTACTTAGCTACTACAATTCAGTTCTTAGCTAATACCCACAACCATCAACCATCAAGTGCCGGCATCCAAAATACCATGAACCATCCATCGGCTGCCGGGTATTCTACCGGCGATTCTTCAGTCCTCCAAAATTTCATCCTTCAACAAAGATGATGGCAAGTTCCTTCATTTGTAGCTCCTTCTTCATCTCCTCAATCTTGACTCCATTCACCATGACCTTCTCCCCCCAGGTAATTCATCTTCTTGATCGACTTGTCGTTCACCTTAATGATCTTCCCACAAAGAAATACAAGTCTACACATTTTAATCAACACAAACAGGTTAGTAAACAAAGAAAAATAGATATGGAAAAACAGCTAAGCTTACTAACCGCATGCCACCGAGGAGTCCAAGAAAAGGTGATCTAGTTTCAAATATCTATGACTAATTTCAGGTACAACACTAGGCAATGAGGAAGATGGTCATGATCGGGACCATTGAAGTAATTAACCACCAACGGGGTGTACTATATTTTCAAATCAAGCAAAGGTACATTTCAGTTTTGGGGTGATCTGCATATATACATTTGGAATGTATGACAAACATCTCACCCCCTTCCACATTGGTGACCTTACCCCTCCTTGCCTCAGACTAATGGCTCTTTGGTGAAACAATAGTCATGGTGGCCATGAAATCATCTGGCACCTTGCAGCCGCAGCCTCCCAAGATTGTACCAAGTCATGCTTGAACACAAATAAAGAGTAGCCGAGGCCACCAAGGTTCCGGATGATTCGATGAACAACATGAAAACAGACTTAGTTTTTAGTTTAGAAGCCATTACTGTCATCATCGGCAAAATGTTCAACCAAACTAGGCCTCAGCAATCACATATTTGCAAATATCATCATAGGTGGTGCTAAACAAGCATGTCCACTCCCAGCCATCCAGATTGGCATTGGCCATCGGTTGCTTGGGAATGGAACCTAGCCACCTCAGGTATGTTAAACAAGCATCATAGGCCGATAGCAACTAAAAACAAAGCACATGGTGCCCATGAAATCGTCAAGAAATTTACAACCTCAACTATCAATGATTACCAACCGCAACTTCAATCGATTAGTAGCAAGCCGAGGCTTGTAAATTTCTCGACGACTCGATGAACAACATGAATACATAGCACCAGAAGGCCTCAGCAAAACATTGCATCATAGGCCAAAGGAACCAACAAAAGTCCAGGATGCATGCTTTGCTGGTTATCATCAAGGCAAAATCAAATATCATCGTTAATACCAAAGAAGACGGATCAAATAAAGCTAATCATAAAGCATGCCCAAATGTGTCACAAAGCATGCCCAAATGTCTCACAAAGCATGCCCAAATGTCTCACTAATCATAAAGCATGTCCAATTGATATTCAGTCTTGCGCATACATACATTTGGGATGTTCAACATCAAACAAGTTCAGTAGTAAAAAATGGATCATCTGCTACAAATTGACTCATCTGCTCAACATGATCAATAGTAAATTTTTTGATTAAACATTTGGATCATTCATCAATGTTGTCTCAACAATTGACAAATCCGTGAAAACCCCAATCCAAAAAAATCCCCACCCAAGAAAACCCTAATCCAAAAAATTCCCCGAAAACCCCGGTCCCGACCTCGGAGTGTGTGGGAGGCGGGTTGGGCCCCTGCGACGGCGCTACATAGTCGAGGAAGCTGACTTGGCGGGCACGAAGCCGGGCGGCCACTCACCGCTGCCGACGAGGTCGATTGCGATGCTCCGGCGATAACGAGCGTTCGTGGTACGGCGACCCCCTGACAAGTTGCGAGGATCTAAACCACACCGCGTCTCGCCCGAAACCCTCGCCAAGGTCGATGAGCCTCTCACGACGCTGCGCCCCCTTGCCGACCTTCCCCGCCTTCGATCCTCGACGAACTTGCCTTGCGGCCGCGCGCCGGTTGGTCGCTGCGAGGCGACTGGGCGGATTCTTCAAGACCGCCTTAGTCATGGGTGGAATGGGGCGTAGGCGTCGCCGGCGACGGTGGAAGCGGTGGCTGCGGAAAAACCCTCGTTACGGCGGCGGCGGAAGCGGATGAGATGCCGATGCGGATGCGCCGTGCGGCTGTGTCCCCGACCCCCTTTATAGTCTATTGCTAATAAAGTGTGAAATAAAATAGTTAACGCATATTATGTAAAACAAATGGTTGGCATTGTGGTAAGACTCACGGGTTTTGGACCCGAGGTTGTATGTTTGAAGCCCCTAACCATTTTTCTTTTGCCCTTTTTTTTTGTTATACCTACTTTTTTATTCCTCCCTTTTAAATACCCAAATGAGGTTACAAAAATCTAAAAATTTGGTGGGACACCTCATTTGGGTGTAGAATGTTTACAAAAAAATTAAGTGCATTCTCGAGAAAGTTTTGTTACTGACCACCTCACAAAGGACCCACATCTCTCACACAAGTTCTAGTCGCTATGAGAGACACGCTCATGGTACTGTGAGATGTGTAGTACCACATTCTCTAAATTGTCTCAAACTTTTTTGGGGTGTCTATGGGACCAAACTAAGGTGTTGTGAGCATGTGTGCAATTTTTAGACCTAGTCTATCTATTTTTGGAATTATTTGTTGATTTAATCAACAAAAATTGTTTAAATACCCAAATGAGGTTAAAAAATCTAAAAAATTTGGTGGGACGCCTCATTTGGGTGTAGAATGTTGACAAAAAAATTTGAGTGCATTCTGAGAAAGTGTTGTTGCAGACCCTCACAAAGGACCCACATCTCTCACACAAGTTCTAGTCGCTATGAGAGAGACGCCATGGTAGTGTGAGATGTGTAGTATCACATTCTCTAAATTGTCTCAAACTTTTTTGGGGTGTCTATGGGACCAAACTAAGGTGTTGTGAGCATGTGTGCAATTTTTAGACCTAGTCTACTATTTTTCGAATTATTTGTTGATTTAATCAACAAAAATTGTTTAAATACCCAAATGAGGTTAAAAAATCTAAAAATTTGGTGGGACACCTCATTTGGGTGTAGAATATTGACAAAAAATTTAAGTGCATTCTGAGAAAGTGTTGTTGCAGACCCTCACAAAGGACCCACATCTCTCACACAAGTTCTAGTCGCTATGAGAGAGACGCTCATGGTAGTGTGAGATGTATAGTACCACATTCTCTAAATCATCTTAAACTTTTTTGGGGTGTCTATGGGACCAAACTAAGGTGTTGTGAGCATGTGTGCAATTTTTAGACCTAGTCTACCTATTTCTCGAATTATTTGTTGATTTAATCAACAAAATTGTTTAAATACCCAAATAAGGTTAAAAAAATCTAAAACTTTGGTGGGACACCTCATTTGGGTGTAGAATGTTGACAAAAAAATTTGAGTGCATTCTGAAAAAGTGTTGTTGCAGACCCTCAAAGGACCCACATCTCTCACACAAGTTCTGAGTCCGCTATGAGAGAGACGCTCATGGTAGTGTGAGATATGTAGTGCCACATTCTCTAAATCATCTCAAACTTTTTAGGGTGTCTATGGGACCAAACTAAGGTGTTGTGAGCATGTGTGCAATTTTTAGACCTAGTCTACCTATTTTCGAATTATTTGTTGATTTAATCAACAAAAATTGTTTAAATACCCAAATGAGGTTAAAAAAATCTAAACATTTGGTGGGACACCTCATTTGGGTGTAGAATGTTGACAAAAAATTTAAGTGCATTCTGAGAAAGTGTTGTTGCAGACCCTCACGGTGACCCACATCTCTCACACAAGTTCTAGTCGCTATGAGAGAGACGCTCATGGTAGTGTGAGATGTGTAGTATCACATTCTCTAAATCGTCTCAAACTTTTTTGGAGTGTCTATGGGACCAAACTAAGGTGTTGTGAGCATGTGTGCAATTTTTAGACCTAGTCTACCTATTTCTCGAATTATTTGTTGATTTAATCAACAAAAATTGTTTAAATACCCAAATGAGGTTAAACAAATCTAAAAATTTGGTGGGACACCTCATTTGGGTGTAGAATGTTGACAAAAAAATTTGAGTACATTCTGAGAAAGTGTTGTTGCAGACCCTCACAAAGGACCCACATATCTCACACAAGTTCTAGTCGCTATGAGAGAGACGCTCATGGTAGTGTGAGATGTGTAGTACCACATTATTTAAATCGTCTCAAACTTTTTTGGGGTATCTATGGGACCAAACTAAGGTGTTGTGAGCATGTGTGCAATTTTTAGACCTAGTCTACCTATTTCGGAATTATTTGTTGATTTATTCAACAAAAATTGTTTAAATACCCAAATGAGGTTAAAAAATCTAAAAATTTGGTGGGACACCTCATTTGGGTGTAGAATGTTGACAAAAAAATTTGAGTGCATTCTCGAGAAAATTTTGTTGATTTAATGTAGTTAAAACAAAAAAAGTTGGTTGAAACCAAAAAAAAAAAAAAAAACTTGCTCAAGTCGGGTTCGAACCTCGAGACCATGTAGGTCATCCTTGGAGACTCTTACCAATGTGCTATACAGATGTTTTCGTTAGATGTGGAGTTACATTTTACTTAAACGTTGTCTCGGCCCGCCCACTCCGCCTCCTCGCCTCCCTATATTAGTGGAGACCCTAATCGTCACAGATCCAAAACCGCGTCCCATTTCATTCCTTCCCAACCAACGCTCCGACGACTCCGCCGCCTCGGCGCCGCGCCGCTGCGCAGCCGCCTCGCCTTCAAGCGCCTCGCCGCACGCCGCCGCCACCCAATGGGACACTGTCGGGGAAGAATCGGGCCCGATCCCGCCCGGCGTGAAGAACCAAGGGTCGCGACGAGGCTGGTCGGTGGTGCGCCGGCGGCGTCCGCGACGCCGAGGTGACTCCGCCTGCCTCCGTGCGCCCGGCCCGGCGCCCGCGCCTCTTCCTCCAAGGCTCGTCTTCTTAGGTTGGCCGCGTTCGGTGGCTCTCTCCCGCGGCGAGATTAGCCTCATTCCGTCGGGGTTTGAGTTGCGAGTGGCTCGCGATGGCTACCCCCTCCCCGCCGGCGCGCTGCACCCGGCCGAGGGCGCGTCGTCTTTGCTATGGCGATGGCCTCGCGCCCTCGAAGTTCGCCAAGAACGCAAACGCTTCGCGATCGACCGAAGTCGTCGGAGCACAAGGTGTGTTTAGGGTTTCTTCTTCGGGGTTTTTTTGGTTTGGGTGTGGGGGTTTTCACCGTGGCAAAGTGTGATTTGTACACGAGAGGATGAACAAGACATGATAATCATTAGATTGTAATAGAGATGGGTTTTTTTTCCATTTTTGCAGCTTGATTGTACTATCTACCTTGGTTGTGTATCATCATGCATGCATGCCCACGAAGACGTAGTATGGTGACGAATGTTCTATTCTGGGATATCTTTGCATGATTGATAGTTGATAGGTCAGGTCAATCTTTACTATTCTAGGATATCTTTATGAATTCGAGATATATACTAAACTGCATGTGTCTTTACAAATTGTTATCCAAATTTTTGGAAGGCTCTTAATTGTCAATTGTTATCAAATTATTATCAAATTGTCGATATGTTCTAGGAATTTAGTTCTCGTCAAATTGTTATCAATGTGTCTTTATTTCAATGTTTACTATTGTGGACATTACATGAACTTTACAATTGAAATCGTTTCACACTTAAAATTGATTCTCGTAGAATTTTAATTTAATGCCATTCAAATTGGTATACAAAAAATTCAGTTATGGAGAATTTGAATTTAATGAGCCTCGAATCGCTTGCATTGATTCCATCGGTTGTTTGACCTCATTGATTGAATCCAATGATTGTATCCTATGATATGTGTATCCGTGTTTATTTCAACTTTATTCCTAATCTATATAATGGTATGTGTTTATGATTCTAATTTGCTGCCTTGTGTCCTAATTTATGGTATGTGATTATGTTTCTTCAGAGTTGCATTTGCTGCAAACATGCAAACGATGAGGTGTGCAGTCGAAGCATGAGCTGATGGGCAAGGTGGGCGAGCTGGCCGAGCTGGAGAAGAAAGTTGCTGTGATGGAAGACAAGGTGGTCCAGATGGAAGAAGCAGAGTTCAAGAACAGAGTCAATGTCTTCATCCTGGGGCAGGTTGACAGGAAGAAGGACGAGAAGATCGATGAACTGAAGATGCAGATTGCTGGGCTAGCAGCAGACCTTGAGAAGCTGAAGAGGAAGAGGAAGAACAAGGAGTAGTAGGACTTGGTGGTGCTTTTCATGGAAGGATGGCCCTAGAACCTGACCCTACTGGTCTTTATCTTATTTAGTTACTATAGTTATTATATATTTATATCTCGAAAACTTCTTTGGAATGGTTGCTTTGGGAGAACGAACTTGTGGTTACTTTTGCTTGTTAATATGGTTGCCGCGTCTCGTGTGTAAAACTTTGAAGTCTAATCTGGTGGCACGTCTCTTTGTTATTGTTAATATATGGTGGCAAGGATCCGCTTATCTTTCTCATTATTGAAAAAAATATGTCCGTGGCACATAGATGCATTTTATAGTGCTAATTTCAAACAAAAGCAATGTCCGGTGGAACTGTTTTTCTCTTTTCAAAACACATAAACCGGTGGCACATAGATGCAATGTATAGTGTAAATTTCAAAGAAAAACGATGTCCGGTAAACACATAAAATTTGTCTTGTTCAAAACACATAAATTAGTGCCATTGTACAATGTATTCTGTAACCAAGTTTAATATACTAAAATCAAGAAACGTAGGTAAACAAAAGATGAATTATCTTTATTAGTAATCTTCATCTTCATCGTCTTCTCGCCCATTTCATCATTGTTATCGCCGCCACCATCACTACAATACCGTAGTATTGTATCATCTTCCTCCTCCTCCTCCTCCTCCTCACTTTCTTCATCATCAAAAATGGTTGGAGCCCCTGCTTCTTCTTGTTTCTTATAAGCTCCTCAAATTTCCTTCAACTATTGTGGCTTCTCCACCTTGAATATTGCGCGGTACCTCAATAGCATCGTTTCTTGGACTACATGCTCGCAGATCGAAACAATAATCATCCCGATGCACCTCCCGATTGGCCTCATCTTTTTCGCATTACGTCATAAACATTCCTATGTTCAAATTTTTGCACAACTCGCCATTCCTTACCTAAAAGTCGTGTCTTGCGTAAAATATCTTTTCGCTTGACTTGTTAGGATGTAAGGATCAGACTTGTACCATAATGAATGCACACCGATGGATTTGAAATATCCATCATTTTGTGGTTTTCTCCCCTTGCCTTCTTGGTTGTACCAATCGCATCGAAATAGAACCACCGACCGACGGCATTGCAAATTTGAATTATACCGCAACCGAATGACCTCTCTAAGGACACCATAAAAATCAATCATCTTCCCACCATGTTACGCTTCGCCATTACACCACAATTTTGTGTCCGGAGGTACTTTTCACGATCCAAAGTGCTATACCGCACTCCATTAATAATGCAAGTCGCATAGTGCTTAACTCGCGATCCGCCCATCGCCAGTGCCCACAGTCCCGGGCTAACAGACTCTGGATTTTCCTTCATCTTCTTCTCAATTGTTACAACAAAAGGTGGTCAACGACACCTTTACATGTGAATACTTATGCATTTATTGAACCTACAAAAAACAATACTTATTCATTTATACGTAACCTACAAACATAATATGTAGTGACTTACATGGCACTTAAACCACTTTGCAAATCCTTGTTCACACATTCTATCAAGATCTTCATCTCGTGCACCTTGATCCTTCAGAGCCATACATGCGGAACTGTCTTGGTCTCACCGGGCATGTTCCGGATCTCATGTTTACCTCCTTGTCAATTAACAAAGTCAAATTGATCGCACGCCATCGGATTCAAGACACTCGGGCGAGTAAAGCCGCCTATTCGGCTTGTCGGTGTGCGCGGCGCAAGGAGTAGGATTTTGTGCCTACACACTTTTTAAGCACGCCGGTGGGACAACTCAAGATCAAATCAAGATGCCCGAGGAAGTCGACAAGAACAATGTCATTCAGCTCCGGATGGATGACCTTCCACCGACACGGAGCACACGGTGAGAGAGATGTGCTTGGCCTTCTCGCAAAAGTGCATGTCATGCTTCTCCAAGAACAAGAGCGGTACAATTATCCGTAAGACGGATCTTCCAAAGATATTAATGCCCTGGTGACAAAGGATATGCTCAAAAGAAAGTATCCGATGAAGAAGAGGGGGCAGAAAGGAAGATGAAGAACCAAGTCCGTAAGAAATCGGTTTGGATGGAGGAAATTGTCGCAGCCGCCGTTGGGGAGTGCAATGACCAATCACAACACGGCATTCTTCAACACTTTTTGCGACATCATGAAGGCTAGCTTTGGACCCGAGTTTGATCAACACTTTGAGGCTCGGCTTGGTGAGTCGTCCGGGGCCAAGATACATACATACGCCTAAGCCACCACCAAAGAAAGGAGCTATAAATCAAGAAGCTAGAGGAGAGAACAAGACACTAGAAAAACCAAAGGGATCCGGAGCCAAGACACATGGAGAAGCGGCGTTCGGTGCACCTGGGAACCCTCTCCGGCGTACAACACTTACTCAATAGCTCCAATGGCCGGGGGTTGCGTAGAAATCCCTTTGGCCCCGGGTTACCGCGAGTTTCGTTGACTACTCCACACTTCATGCTATGCCAAATCCTGGGTATAGGCCACCGGGCCGATCGGGGGGCAGTATCATGGACCCGCGTAATTCAAATGTGGATATACTCCTAGCGAGGATGGCCGATATGATGCAACACCAATTTGGGATTAAGCCCAAAAATCGGCCCTATGTGTATCAGTCATCATATCCTGATTGGTACAACAGAGTGGCGCTCCCTTCAAGATTGAAGCCTCCTACCGACTTGACCAAGTTTTCTGGACAAGATGATACCTCTACTACCGAACACATCAGTCGGTATCTGATTCAGTTGGGAGAGCTTGCCAATGATGAAGCGTGGAGGATTCGCTTCTTCCCATCATCCTTCCACAGGGCCGGCTTTCACATGGTTTGTGACATTGCCGGCCAATTCTATTGGAATATGGGCTGAGCTAGAAGACAAATTCCATTCATACTTCTATAGCGGTTCCAATGAAAAAGAGCTCGTTGACTTGATAGGGTTGACACAGAAATATAATGAGACACCACAAGAGTTCTTACGCAGGTTCGTGGAGACAAAGAATTCCTGTTACTCTTTGAGCTTGCCGGACCATCGCCTGCCGGGTTGTAGCCATTCGAGGTATGCATCCGACCATCGGGAAAAAAGCGGCCGGCATGGAGTTTGATGACCTTCGACAGCTCTCAAGGCGCTTGTCACTCATGGCCAATCGGTTCCGAGCATCAAGAAGGACACCCGTTTTCGAAAGGGGGCAATGTGTCTTATCGGGCATACCACCACTTCCCCGGAAGAGGGAGAAGATGAAGATGATGGCCAAGAGGACATAGCAAATGCCGAAGTTCGCTTGGGGCAAGGAGCCCGTCCCAGTGTTAACCAGGCTGGATGAAGACACTCAAGGGGGCATACAACTTCGACGTCTCCAAGTCGGAAGCTCTTTGAGTTCTTGGTCAAGGAGGGACGATCAAGCTGCCAGAGAATCATTCTATGAAGCATCCGGATTGGGTCAAGATCGCAAGTATTATGGCTTCCATGATATGATCACTCACCACATCATCGGATCTGAATCTTCAAGCGGCCAGATTCAGAGGGCTATACAAACAGGTCTCCTCAAGTTCAACAACAACATGAAGGTGGATAAGGAGCCCTTCCCCGCAAGCATGGTTGCTTTTGATTCATGCATGGTTTTACGCTAGTGATCCTAAGGGCAAAGGCCCAATGAAAGTGCCGACTTCGAAAAGGGCAAAGCAAAGCGGATCGCTTGACCCTAGTCGGCAAGTGTCTAGTACGAGCTCCAAAGAACATCGTGTTCGGTTTCCAAATAGCCGAACGGAGAAAGGAGAGGCCTCTAAACCAAGGGTGACATCTCGTATACTGCTGAACAAATGGCAAAGACAGCAAGAGAAGCAGCGTCGTAGAGATCAGCAGCTTGCCAGGGAACAGCAGAGGTACGAAGAGGAGAAGTATCACCGGGAACAAGAGGAGTACATGAAGGAACAAGAGGAGTCTCATTGGGACTGTCCTTTCTTTAGGCATTGCTGGAATGAAGGCTTGAAGTTGCCTACTAGGAACAATTGCCCTGAATGCAGCGAGCAATACCACGGGTACAGACAGGCATGAGTCAACCGCCGTCCCCATCCAAGAAAGACTGGGGCACGCTTCCCGCAGGATGATCGGCGCTTAAAAATAAAAGACAAACAGCTCACGTCGGTAAGAGGATTGCGGATCAAGCATGGGCTGATGTGGAGGATTCGATGATGACATGGACTCTCCTCAAGAGTATGTGTGGCAAAAGGGACAAGTGGTGCCCTCCCGGTCTAAGGAAGAGCCGAAGAGAAGAGTCCAACGCCTCGGGAACAAGGAGCTCAAGGAAGCAACAAAATGAACGCAAAAGCAGTATGGCGCCCAAAGAAGAAAACTCGGGAAGCCCGTCATTCGCGCGTAAGAGTATTCAAAGCAAGTGGGCGCTCGGCAGATGTTAGCATGGTGTTCTACATCCCTATAGAGTTTGCAGCCCCTACAGAGCAAGCCACTGATGATCCAGAGGAACAAGATGCTTATTCAGATGAGGAGGCCTATTCTGATTTTGACAACAAAGAGATGATCGATCTCCTAGGGCGCTTGGCTTTATCAAGGCAAAGCCGTGTTCGACGAGCCCTAGGAAGCACAATCATTTGAAGCCTCTTTACCTGAAGGGATATGTTAATGGAAAGCCTCGACTCACATGTTCGTCGACGGGGAGCTGCAGTCAATATCATGCCATACACAACTTTCGTGAAGCCGGGGATGACCAAGGAAGATTTGCTTAAGACGGACATTGTGCTCGGGGACTTTGGCCGGAAATCCTTCGGATACCTATGGAGCCGTTCACGTTGAGTTGATGATCGGCTCAAAGACTTTGATCACTACCTTCTTTGTGGTCGATAGCAAGGGGTCCTACAGCTTATTACTTGGAAGAGATTGGATCCATGCTAACTGTTACGTTCCATCCACCATGCATCAAGTCCTCATCCAATGGAACGGTGATGACGTGGAGATAGTGCAAGCCGATGATTTGGTAAGCATTGCAGCTACTCGAGCCATCGTTCGGGAATATGAAGGCGTGGAATGCTTCTCGGGAAGAGAATGGGAAGAAGGTCCCACAAGACTGCTACAAAAGACCAACAAATTTATTGAGATAGTCGGCTCTCATAGTAATTTCTAAGGAAAGATTTCGTGGTCGGCTTCTAGAGAATCAATTATTGCCAAATGTGATTGGCCGACACGTATGAATTTAACAGCTTTGATCAAAGAGATTTGTTCTATTCATAAGGAATAGCCGATGTATAAATCATCGCCTTAGCGTAAAAAAATACTCCGCGAAATTGGAGAACAGCCGGCATAAAATTGTTATGTCGCCTTTAGTGCAAAAAAAATACAAAACATCATAAGACGTAAAAAAATCTTTTGTTCAAAGAACTTCGAAAAGTTCGTTACAAAGGCATTGCCGAATACGTCACAAGGGGTCTACACTTGGTTTTACTCCTAAATGCTATTCGGCATAAATTTGGTTGCGCATCCTTGTTTCTTCTTTGGATTTGTCAAGGATCTTTCACACTCGTAATATCGGTGAATTCACCGGCATGACGAATTACCACTACTTCCGTAAGGTCAAGTTTCTTGCGTGGCATTAATCGGCCAAACAAAATATCTTTCGAGAGGTTGCTTAGTGGAGAAGCTAATGTTGTCTGTTTTTTGCCTTCCCTCGGATTGACATTTTTACACTTGGTTGGTTTATTGGGAAGGGGAAAAGAAGAAGCGTATTCAATGCCGCAGTGAAACAGTACTTACGATTTGATCGAGGCAAGATTTCAAAGATCCGGCTAGTGATGACGTCATCCATTCGGTATTCATTTGTTTGTCGGCATTGATTCGCAAATATTCCAGAGCGTACAAACAAAGGGATTAAAAGGCACAACAGAAAAGAATTCCATTATTCGGCCCTAGGTACAAACTAATCTTCCGAGAGATTGAAGACGGCTTGCGGCTCATTGGACAGACTACAGCCAGAGCGTGATCTTCATACACATCCATGGATTCTTCAATGTTGTCGATGTCCTCTGGAAGTTCACGGAAGCCAACTGGGTGGATGGAGTAGTCTTCACCAGTTTGAGTCGACAAGGCTATCAGACTCATGGCCGCTCCTAGATGCATGCCTTGGATGGCGACGTCGTCGATGCGGTTGTCTGCTACATCTTCAAGACGCTCGCCGCCGTCTCGCCTCGTGCCTTCACCTTGTCGGCGGATTTAATGGCAGCGTCAAATGAGCATTGTCGACCGCAACCGAGCGATTTACGCTAGAAGCCGGCGGTTTTCTTCAAACAAAGCCGTGCATGACCAACAGAGCGTCAAAATAGGAAGGGTACAATGTAGTAAAAGGAATTCAGATTTGAAACTAACCAGTGTTGGTGCTGCAGAGCTGCCTAATGGAGTCTTCTTGATCAAGATTCTTGATACAGGCCTTCATAGAGTATTCGCCAAACTCCTTGATGATCTCATCCTTCTTCCCCTTCTCCTGAAGGTACCACAAGTCTTCCTCGGAATCAAAGAGATACTCCAATACGGGGGAAGAAGGTTCTGATTGGGGAAGAGGAGAGCTTGGAGCAGGCATCAAGGAAGTAGGGATGAGAATCGGCCTAACCAAAAGAAAAAAATCGAATCAAGAAGAATATTGGTCAGATTGAAAAACAAGAAGATGAACATTGACGATCGGGAGTTGCCAAAAGGGGGGAATAAATTTTCTTACTCAAGATGTTGCCGACGAGAAACTCGGCTTCCACTTCTTTCGTTCTCACCGGACGCTTGCCGCGGTTGATATCACCACCCGCCATGGATGCTCGTCAAAGATTGAGGGTTTTCTCTACTCGGTAAGAGAGAAGGAGAACGATTTGAAGGCGAGAACGGTTTTGATTTTGGAGTTAATGGAGAAAGATATTTTTATAGCTCTAGAAACCATCATGTGGGCTTAAAAATATATGTTGGGCCGAGTAATAAATGGGTCAAACAATTTCAGTCATTTGAGCTTCTTCGGTCGACAGAGCAAATCAAAGAACATCCGGTCGAGAACTAAGGCAGCCCAGATTAAACCGTATAGAGATCAATTCATGAAGGCAAGCCGGAGAGATTGGGCTCGAAACCGATTTTCATTGAACTAAAGGAAAAGCATGATTGTTACAACAGGATTACATGTCATCATTTACAAAAATACTATCATAGACTTCCTTCGGGCGCTGAATGCGATGCGCATCCTCATCACGCGGTCAGGTGTCGGTGTCTCTATCGTATCGATCATCCGACGGGACACGCCAATCAGAAGGGCAAATCTTCTCAACAAACCTTCAAGAAAAATAAGAAGGGTGATAAATAGAGGCTGTTGCGGAAAGAGGAAAGACTTTGGGAGTTAGTTTGAAACTTACGGTTGAAGTTCCGTTCAGTAGAAGTTCTGGTTTCTTGCAAAGATGTCTAGATCCTCCTCGATATCTTCCATATCTTCGACGACTTGCTCATGGGCTTCATGTTCTAATCTCGCCTCCTCACCGATTGTTGCAAGCCGATGACGGAGATTTGCGATCTCGGTGTCACGGGGGACTTGAGAAGTTATTGAAAAGAAAGGTTAGATTCGCATAAAGAAAGCATCAGAAAACGCGAATGAAAGGAAAACTTACTCCATTGCCAGAAGTTGGGACTAGCCAAATACCTCAGATTTTGAAGTGAAGGAGAAAAAGAGATTGGAAGATGAGATGAGATATCAATGACTCTACTACTAGCCGGGGGTCGCCTATATTTATATGAAAGGAAATCAAGAAAAGCGAAAAGATCTATTCGGTGCTTATCTTGAGAAGCGGAAGTGACCTGGCTTTCCGATTCACATTGGTGGAGGTTTCGGTGGCACAAGTCCCAAAGAGGCAACTGAAGGATCGAAAACAGTGTTGCAGGAAGCCTCCAGAAAATGGGCCTCAATAATTTTTAGCCCAGTTAGAAAGTTTGGCCCGAGTTTCAGCAGATCGTGGTCAATTTCAGAGCAAAAGAGCCTCTTTTACTCTAAAATTGAGGGGGCATATGTTAACACCAAAATTTGGTAGAGCCTGGATGACGAAGGGCCGGCACATGATGGTTCGGTAAGAGAGCCATTCGGCTAGCAAGAGACAAACGGCGACGCTGTAGCATTTGGAGAGCCGCTGTTATTCGGCTAAGGAGCCTGAGTCCAAGAACGAGTTGAGCAGGAGATGGTTCAGCAAGCGTGAAGCATCAAGGAGAATATTCGAGGACGAGGGCCCACGCCACGTACAATTCCACGACTCCGAGAAGACTTGGAGGATAATGTATCTTAGCTAGATATTTTCGTTATGTTTATTCGTAATTAGTTAGGACTCGTCAAGCCCAGGGTATAAATATGAGACCCCGGTAGCGTAAAACGATCTACCAAATCAAATACAACCAACCCGGCTCCGTGCCTTGGCTCCGCCACCCTTTGAGTCCGGGCGTGTCGCCGATCTATCATGAGAGGATTCATCGACCCGTCGACCTCCGTAGTACCGGCAACCTTGCACCATGTCTAGTATCGTCGGGCGAATTTAGATTATTGCAAGAAGTCTTATTCACGCTTAGTATCGTCAGCGGATTTAAGCTATCGAGGGGCAAGAGGGTTCTTTTGTCGATCATGAGCCATCCGGTGGGCTAAGATCTGGCTGGGAGCTAGTTATCGGCTTTGTTAGGCTTGGCACCCTAATGAATTCATTAAGTTACCGAGTGGTGCATGATTCTTATTTGTTTCTCTATTTATTTAATTATGTTTGCACACACTCTTTGCCCAATCTAGATTGATGTGGCTTGGCTTTATCTTTTGTTAGATCTAGTTGTCATCAATACTTTCAATGTTTATCATTAGCTTGTCTTCAGATCTATCTCGTGCTTTCATAGCCGAGCTTAGATCAATCTAGGTTGCCACATGTTGCGGGTTCTTACGCCGTTTAGTCATGAGTCGTCGCGGCAGGCTAAGGTTTTACGTGTAAGTTTCTTCTTCATGGACCCTGAATTCAGCAAGCTTGCCGAATACAGTTATGTGTTTACTTGTATCTTTCATGTGTAAGTCTACCTATCGTTAGAGTCTAGTCTGGCAAGCCGTATCATGCGGTGGATTAGCTTGTTGCAATGTATCATGCGGTGGATTCTTTGTTAGGGACGAAGAGGGTTTAGAACGGTTCAGTCCGGCAAGCCGTATCATGCGGTGGATTAGCTTGTTGCGATGTATCATGCGGTGGATAGCTGTTAGGGACTGATCGGGACGAATCTCCGGCTTTGCTTTAGATTAGGTTTGCATATGCACTTTACTTGTCTATGCATACGCTTCAACGAGTAATGAGTATTTATAGATCTGTTTAGATGTATGCGTGCTTTTAGCTTATCATGGTTAGATTGTATCATGCGGTGGATTGATCTAGTTGTGGTAAGTGGTTTATATCTGTAGCAAAGTGGTATCATGCGGTGGATTAGCTTGCAAGGGTTTAAGCTTGACGGGTTTGGGAAGGCTAGGCGTCTGCGGCAGACTAGTTGGATGAAACCTATGCATGTGTCATTTAGATTAGGTTTATATTTATGAGTTACCTTTTTTTTATTCCATGTTGTCAATTAATTCGATCCATGCAATAGAGCTTTATGATGTCATATCATGATGATCGACTTTACTTGTTCAAACATGTCTTCTATGATCATTCGCAACTGTTATTACGTTACATCTTTATACATGCTTACCGAATGCATTCATTATCTGTTGACGTATAGCTCTCATAGCTATGTGTATTTACGTCCGCCTTAGAGCCATACATGCGAACTGCCTTGGTCTCACCCGTGCATGTTCCGAGATCTCACGTTTACCTCCTTGTCAATTAACAGGTCAAATTGATCGGCACGCCATCGGATTCAAGACACTTTCGGGCAGAGTAAAGCCGGCTATTCTGGCTTGTCATTAATCTTGTGGCGCAAGGAGTAGGATTTTTGTGCCTACACCACCATCATCCCTGTTAAATCTAGTTTCAATATCCTGCATGTACCTAGAACAAAAAGTTAGGGTGTCACTTGCCACATATGCCTCAGCAATCGATCCTTCCGGCCTTGCCCTGTTTCTAACAAAATTCTTCAAAGTGCCTAGGCGCCTTTCTATTGGGTACATCCATCCATACTGAACAGGACCTCTAAGCAGTGTCTCGTCAGGAAGGTGGACACACAAGTGCACCATGACATCAAAGAAGGCAGGTGGAAAGATTGCCTCAAGCTTGCATAGGATCACTGGAATATCCTTTTTCAGCCGTTTCACAACTTCTACCTTTAGGTTTCTACTGCATAGTTCCCTGAAGAAGGCCCCAAGCTCTGCAATTGGTTCATACACTTCCTTCGGCACCAGTCCTCTGAGTCCAGCAGGTATGATTCTTTGCAGGAGAATGTGGCAAGAATGTGTTTTCAGCTTTCCAACCACCCTCGTACCATCTGCACTTATGTATCTTGATAGGTTGGCCGCATATCCATCTGGAAACTTGATACCTTTTAGAAAATTACAAAACTGGACCTTTTGATCTTTCCCCAAGACATAAGGAGCAGGTGGAGCACTGTGTGAGTTGTTGCCTTTGTCCTGTAAGTGCAAATGATGTCTAATTCCCATATCATGCAGATCTAGCCTAGCATTCTGTGTGTCCTTGGTCTTCCCCAGTACATTGAGTAATGTGCATAAAATGTTTTCACATACATTTTTCTCTATGTGCATCACATCAAGATTATGTGGAAGCTTCAAATGTTTCCAATAAGGCAACCTCCACCACGCAGACTTGCGGCTCCATATTTGGACCCACTTGTTTTCGCTTCCTTTTTCCTGCAGTGTTTTCCTCAGGTGCCTTGCCTGGCCTGACATGTTGCACCTTCTCTAGCTCCTCTCGGAGCTCATCTAAAGTGAACTTCCCTGGCGCATTTCTGTCTTCTATTTTACCATCAAAAACCAAGCTTTTTCGCCAAGCATGTGTCCTTCCAAGGTAACGACGATGGCCAATGTAACATATCTTACCCCTTATTTTCCTAGACAATGGATGCTTGTCGCAGTGAATACATGCATAATACCCTTTTGTTGTTCTCCCAGACAACGTGCTCAGCGCTGGATAATCATGTATACACCACAACACTGCAGCACGAAGGTCAAACTTCTTACCAGTGCATGCATCTAATGTACTGACACCCTTCCATAGCTCTAAAAGTTCTTCAAAAAGGGGCTCAAGGAACACATCAAAATCCTTTCCTGGAGATGTTGGACCTGGGATGAGTAAAGCCATAAAGCAATTTGATGGATTCACGCATTCCCATGGTGGGAGATTAAGCGGTGTCAGAAGCACTGGCCACATACTGTACTGGGTACTCATGTTGCCAAATGGATTGAACCCATCGGTCGCTACGGCAAGCCTCAGGTTCCTTGGATCTCTAGCAAAGGATGGTTCCCTCCTGTCAAAGTCCTTCCATGCTTCCCCATCAGCTAGATGGCTCATTACACCCTTGACTTCCTTCCTAACTTTCTTGTGCCATTGAGTTTCCTCAGAGGTTCGCTTTGCTGCATAAATTCTCTTCAACCTTGGTAAGAGTGGAAAATGCCTCAAAACCTTATGTGGAACCTGCTTTGTACCAGCTTCATCTTTTTTCCATCCAGACTCCTTGCTGACTGGGCACACATTCAACTTAGCATACTTGGTTGTTTTCGTATCGCAAAACAACACACAATTCTTCTTGCACACATGGATGTTTTCATATGCAAGGCCCAACTCGAAGGTATTTTTTTGCCTCATCATATGATTTTGGCAACTCACTCGAAGGGTATCCATCGAAACCAACTTTATCATTGTGCTAAATCCTTCATTGCTGATTCGATAACGAGACTTGACATACAACATCCTCACTAGAAAAGAGAATTTTGAATAGGAAGATCCCGGGCTAAGTGCTTTCTTCGCATCTTCAAGGACCCTAGCAAACCTTGGTTGCTCTCCATCGCCGTGCTTGAGCATACAAATCTCCTATCAGCTCACGGCACTCCATGATCCTCATCATAGTCATCATCATCGCCCACATCCACATTAATCCCAAAGTCATCCCCGACTTCCTCCAACCACGTCGCACATTTTCAATTATTTCAACATCCGGCGACTCCCCATGATGAATCCACCTGTGTATGTAACCGACATTCCATATAGGTGTATGTGGTCACATGCTTCACTTGATTTTGCAAAACCCGATTAAGACATTTAGTGCATGGACATAATATATCGCTGTCTCGGGATATCTTTCTCTAATAAATTCCATGAACTGGTCAACTCCATCCGTATATGGAGTAGTGAACCTTTTAGCAAAAACCTAGCTGATCCATCTGTCCCTACGTGGAACGGATAACTAAACCAAATTCAAAAGCAAATCAACGCATGCATATATCACATTAATTTGAAAACACCGAACCTTCAAAGTCGTCCCTCGGGCGCCGCGGCTCGTGTGCACGCCAAAGACTGCACACGCTTTGCTGCTGCCGCCGCCGCCGCCGGGCCGCTGTGTGCACGCCCGACTTGCGCTTTGCTCGCTGCCGCCGCCGCCGCGCCTCCCCTAGCCACGACGGCGCTATCTCGACCCGCCACGCGACCAACACCGACCACCGTACCCGCCGGGGACGCCAACGCCGACCTCCCGCAGAACGCCAACGCCGACGCCAACCCGCCGCCGCGATCAGGCGCCGCGATCAAGTTGGGGGTTAGACGAAAACGTCTCGCGGTTACGCGTCTTTGACCCATGCACAGATCGATTCAATTAACATACTCATAGTTCAATTCTAATGTTTACAAGTATCAAATAAAATAACTTCCATTCATCTAACAAAACAATCGACATAGCCCGGCGGTAACGCAACGCCCGGGAGCGCCCGGGTTGCGAAGTTCGAACCCACCGTGGGCGCATTATTTTTGCAGAAATCATTAAGTGGCGAAGTGGAGCGCGGCCCGGGCCAACTCAAAGGTGGAGCGCGTCCTAGGCCAGAGTCTTAGCGTGTTCGGTTCGTGGGCCGCAGTCACACGTGGAGCGCGGCCTGGGCCAACTCAAAGGTGGAGCGCGTCCTAGGCCAAGGCGACGAGGAGCGTGGCAATAGGCCTAGTCGAGTGACAGGGTGGGCCATTCGGTTAAAACATTGGTTGTGGGCTACCTTCAGCTCGTGGGCGCAGTCACACGTGGACAAAATACTTCATGGGCTACATCGAATTTTTCGCCCGGCCACGTCGAGTAACAAAGGTTGGGGGCCCCGCTTCGGTCATGTCCTTGAGTGGGACCCTTTCATGGGGCCAGGGTGGGACCCACTTGTCAGGTGGGACCCTTTGATAATGCTAGGGTGGGACCCTGTCATCGTGGGGGCCCTTTGGTGGGCCTTGGTGGGACCCCCGTCAGGTGGGACCCTTTGGTGGGCCAAACGGTAGCGAGACAAACGGCAGTGGGACCGCTTGGTAGGGCAAACGTGAAGTCTCGTTCGGTGATGAAGTGAGACAACTTATCCGTGACGAGATAAAGCGAGGCAAGCGGCTCGTGGGGACCGGTCGGTGTGTTAAACACAGGGAGACTGCTCGGTGGATGGATGAGAAAAACTAACCTATGACGAATTGACCCGGCGAGGCAAACAACTTCAGGGGGACCGCTTGACGGGCAAACGGGAGACTATTCAAGACGAGTGAGAAAAACAAAAACGTGGACGAATTGAAATCATCACCGCAAATGAGGCAAACGACTTCAGTGGGACCGGTTGGTGGGGCAAAGGGGCGATGCTCGACGAGTGCCAAAGAAAATAATGACGGCGTCCTCACGTCATTAGAATGCAAACGATATCCATGACGATTGATCTCTCGAGGATGAATGACGATATAAAAGTTTTTGTCATTATTTTTTTGTGCACGGGCTCCGTCACTTGAGAAATGTGACGATCGTATAATTTTTGTCATAGAAATAGCTTGATCTATGATGACATTTTCAACCGTCACGAGGTTTTCGTCATGGATGAGCAGATTTCTACTAGTGAATTAGAAGAGTTAATATAAGAGGATTAGAACTCATTAGTTCTAATCTTTAGAACAAGAGAGATAGAGAGGGAAGGAATCGGAGGAAGTGCCTACGGCTGTCGGGTGCTATCTCCATACTTGTACCTCGGTGGAAGTTAATCTACATTTGGAGTTACTCGGTAATCTACTTCTTCTTTTAGTAAGTTATATTGTTTATACTTATTCTTATTGGTCTACGAGTCTCTCTTTTGAGTACTTTAATCCGAGGCATTAGGTTAAGGTAATATTAAGTAGTGTAAGCGTGGTGCTTAGGCTCGGGTATCTCGTTAGATACACCCTACCTTCCGGAGCGTGGTAGTTCGTGGTAGTGATAGTACCATTGATTCCTTTGGATTCCACATCCCGTTGGATAGGACCAAGTAGGAACAAGTTACTGGGGGAATCGTAAGTTTCGGCCTTACTTTCCTTTGAGTACATCCCCATAAGAATACTATCAACATCACTTACCAAATTAAGATTTAGCTATCTTAGTAATCCTCTCTATACCCTCAACCTTCTTAAGTCTTGTATTACTCCAGGTAAGATTAGATCGTAGTCTCCCTCACCCGTTTCCCTGTGGACTCGATATTTTAACCCTCTCCCGGGTGAAGTGCTCACCGGTATCCGTGCGCTTGCGGATTATACAAATTATAAATATTTCTGTGGGCTTAGCAAATACCAACACTTACTACGTCGTGCTTCCCGCGGCCGCGCGACGTCTGGCGTGGGGCGTGCCGCTCTGTCTGGCTGGAACCCACGGCGGACGGCCATCGGTTGCCACGCCGTGCATTACCAACCCCGCACCGTCAAGACGACGGATACGGAGGTCTTCCGCGCCCAGCATGGCATGTGCTCGTTCATCCCTCGCAGTGGGGTGGAGGCTCCTGCCGCAGCCCAGCGGAACAAGTGGTCCGCTGACTGGTTGGAGCATTGGTTCTACTACAAATTGGATGGCGCGCAGGGGCTCTACGGCGACGTGGAGTCCGTTTCAGTTGCGAAGGTGAAGCCGGTGAAGACGGCGGAGGCGGTGAAGGAGCTGGACGCGATGCGCGCCATGTCGCGCCATGTATGCGCACGGGACCTGGTGGAGGAGTTCGCTGCTGCCCAGGTTCAAACACTGTGGCGGTGGGTACCCCCCGTCGAGGTTGAGGATTCAGTGGAGTATGCCCCAAGGGGCTGAAGGCTCAAGGTTGACGTTGAGAGGGCGTGGCCCGAGTCCGCCGAGGCGCCGGAGACGACAAGGAGGAATTTGGCCGCCTTGTCATGGCGGAGGCCAGCTCCCGCACCGACGCCCTTGTGGGGAAGCCGGAGCCTTTGAGATTCGACGGATCCGCGCCAGCTCACGACCGCCACCGGGTGAATCGGGTCTTCGATTTGCTCGGGGTGGAGTACGAGGACTGGCCAACCGTCGTCGATGCGGAGGCCCTGGAGGCGGGGAAGCACAAGCGGGGGTCCGGAACCCGAGCAAGCGTGGCGGCCGCGGTTCCGGACCCCGCCCGCGGGGCGGTCGCCTTCCGCCACCGCGCCCGCTCGGAGGGAGCGGGGTCTGCCGCGGGGCCAGCCGGTCCCCGGACAAATGGTCCCGACTTCCTCCTTATTTCCGATGATGACGAGGACGAGGTGGAGGAGGATGCGGCGGCGCGGCGGCCGAGGAGGCCGAGGAGGAGGCGGGAGGCCGAAGAGGGCTCCGGCGTGCACGAGGAGTACGAGGAGGAGGGCCGCGACGGCGGCCCTTCGACGAGGGCGAGAGTGACGCCGACGGCGATGACGACGACAACGATGAGGCGGGCGCGAGGCGGGTCCGCCGCCACCCTCCGCATGAGCACACGGCAGCCCTGCTCTATCGGCGGTGCCACGTGTGGGCGGGGGGCGCTATCGTGGACTCGACCCCGCCGGAGGGTTCCTTCGGGCGGCGGAAATCGGCCGCCGTGGTGGAGTAGGGGCTCTTCGACCCTGCCCTACATTGCGGAATCCATCGGCATCGACGATGTCGACGTGGAGCTGCACACGGGCCTCGACCTCGCGACACACCCCCTTCGCCAGACCGAGGTAGAGCGGAGGTTCGTTGGGCGGCTTCTTCGACCGGTCGCCGGGCGAGGCGGAGATGCACGTGGCGAACCGCCCGCTCCGCGAGATTCACGAGGACATCAAGGTGAAGACGACGGAGCTGCTGGTGCTGCAGCGAGGGGCGGCCATACGCGAGGGCTGGGACTCCGTCGACCATGAGGACGCCCTGCGGAAGGCCTCCGACGACCTCAAGGCGAGCCAGCGGGAGGCCTGGAAGCACAAGGAGGCCGCCGACGAGCTGGAGCGCCTCCGGAAGGAGGTGGCGGACCTCAAGGAGGGGGCGAAGGTCCTCCGGCAGGAGAACGAGCGCGCCCGCGACGAGGCTCGGGAGGCCCGCGAAGCTCGGGAGGCGGAGGTGAAGGCCACGGCGATGAAGCTCAACGAGATGGCGTTGTCGTGGTATGAGGAGGCTCAGCCTTCAAGGTGGCCCTAGATGCGTTCTTGAGCGAGTCGGGCCGCCCCCTCGTCTGCCTTGCCGAACCCGGACACCGCTCTTGTTGGCGCCTGGATGCGCCGTGAGGTGGAGGAGCTACAGAAGGTGGTGGACTGCGCGGCGGACTTCGGAGCCAACATCGCTGCCCTCGCCTTTGAGGGCGCGCTCTACCACCCGCAATGCGAGCACCGGGGTCGGGCCGGCCCGGACCGCGCACTTCCCGAGCCTCGACGGTCGTCGGGGCCTCGGCGGAGGACCAGGACGTGAAGCGCTTCGGTACGAGGGCGGGGCGGGGCTGGCACTCGACCTTTGCGGGCTGACCTTGCCAAGAAGGTTAGTTGCTCACTTGTTTGCATGATGTTGTTTCTCTACCTTTTTCCTTATCCGCCTTGTTGCTTCCTTTACTAACTTGCTGGTTTGGCGTTGTCCCAGGCGGCTGCCGCTGCTCCGGCGTCGAAGGCTCCCAAGCTGCTCCGGAGGTGGCCCAGACGCCCAGACGGGTTGGGTGACGGGGTCGCAGCTAGGCGATCCGGCGCCCCCGCCGTGGCCGAGGGTGGTTGCCGCGTCGGCCGCCGCTGCGACCGCCAAAACCGTCGCCTCTCCGACTCCTCATGCTTCGCCGATAGCCGCCTCGCCTCCGCTGTACTCGGAGGCCGTTCCTGGTTGCCGCTACCCCGACGCGCCCTTCCTTCCGAAGGTGACGGTGCGGCGATGCTGCGTCGCCCGATGCCGCTGCCGACGCCGGATGCGGAGGTGGTCTAAGCTGCCTTAGTGGTTTTCCCGGGGTCTATCACCATACTATGTGTTTTTGTGTGGGAACTCATGGCCTTCGGGTCCTTAATGCTTAATGAGAGTTGATGGTTTGGTACCTTCGCATTGTCATATTTTAATGATTGTTTACTTTTTAGCGGATTGTTTCTTCTTTTGCGATTGAGTGTGGTTCGAAGCGGGGCTAATGGCGGGCGTCGGTTGTTTTGGTGTTGGCCGCGCAGTACCGGGTGGCCTGCGCGGAGGGTACTCAACGTGGTCCCGCTGATGATGAATCGCCAAGACATGTTTATTTCGGGGAGACCCGGGCTCATGCCATGGTACGTTTTTCGGGACTGCCCTTCGAACGGTTTTGGTGGGGCGGGGTCCGGAAGTATGATGTTGCCAACCGGGCCTCGGAGGCCTTCGGTGAACTCATGACTTGACGAGTCGCCAGGTGGAACGGGTCCTCTTCGGGCGGGCCCTCCGTGGGCGGCAGTGGACGATGATATTGAGGACGAGGAGGCTATTGCTATCGCTCTTGGGCGCTGACTTCTTGCCGGGTCGACGCCAAGGCGGGTTGTTACTCGAAACAAGAGGAGCCGGGCCGAGTGGAGCGATCTACGGAGGGTTTACCGGCATCGCGTGTCTTTGGCGGTGAGCTCCTGCTTGTTCTTGCGGAGCCTTCGATACCGGAGGCCTCTGCTCCGGCTGACGAGCCTTTGGAAGTGGAGGTGGTTGATGTGGAAGAGTTTGTAGAGCGTGTGGCGAAGGTGTTAGTAAAAGTTGTTTTACATGGGGTTGTAACTTCTGTAGCGGAAGAAGTGTGCGCGGGGATTGAGAATTTGTTCGCCCGCGAAGGGTCGCGGTACTTTTGTTGTTGAATTTTGAATGAAATGTAATATTTTGTGAAAGGTTGTGTGCATTTGATGCATGAGCTGAATGAATGACTTTTGTTACCTTGTTCTACTTCCTTTGGGGCGAGGCTCGCTTTCCTGGAGGGTAGTCGCGCGAACAGTGGCGTCCCCTATTTTCTTTAGAGCGAGGCTCGCGTGTTTCGGAGGGTAGTCGCGCGAACAGCGACGTCCCCTATTTTCTTTGAGCGAGGCTCGCGTGTTTCGGAGGGTAGTCGCATGAAACAACGACGTCCCCTATTTTCTTTGGAGCGAGGCTTGTGTGTTTCGGAGGGTAGTCGCGCGAACAGCGATGTCCCCTATTTTCTTTGAGCAAGGCTCGCGCGTTTTCGAAGGTTAGTCGCGTGAAACAAATGGCGTCCTCTATTTTCTTTAGAGCGAGGCTCGCGTGTTTGAAGGTAGTCCGCCAACCATGACTTATTATGATTTTATTGCTTGTTTCTGTTACAAAGTTCTTTGGAGACGCGGAGGGTCCTGCTTGGGTCCCTGGGTTCCCTGTTGAGGCTCGGAGTTGCTGCGGGGTGCGCCCTTGTATTTTTGTGAACCCGCGTTCCGTCATCCAGAGACTCCGGCAAGGCTCCCGGTGCGAATTGGAGCTCTTGCGGAGGCAGCCTTCGGCGGCTAGGCCCCTTCCCCTTGTGTCGGCTTGGCCTCGTTGGATCGGCGGTCGTGCCGGCTGCTGTGGTTGGACCGCCTTTTCGCGTTCGTGTTCGTGGCTTCGCCCTTCCCTCTTCGTAACTTTAATTCCTTTGGTGGAGTTGCCCACGGGAGAATGTTACATTCGCCATTGTGGTGTCTCCCCCTCGAAGGAGTCTTCGCTCTCGGTCGGCTGCGTTTTGTGCGAGGGCTCGTTGGGTTTTGGCGAGGTGCTCCCGGGCGGCCGGTGTGCTCTTTGGTTATCGGGGGCCGAAATGCTCTAGTTTGTCTGCGTTTGGTCTTTGTTGATCTCAAGGGGGTTGGGGGTTCCACGGCACCGGAGGGCACTCTTGCCACTGTTACTCTTCATTGCCCTCCGCAGCCTACCTCGGGGTGGGAGCTGGTTTACACTTTCCATTGTGGTGCCTTTGCTGGTTTGGCTTTTTGGCGTTTTCGAAGGTATCTTGGCGTTTGCCTTGTACGCACGTGGTTTGGCTCGAGGTGGTAGCATGATGCTTCCCGTGGCTGGTGGCCGCCGGCTTCCTAAGTTGGGATTTGTGTGTGGGGGTGGTTTGGTTTTATAGTGCTCCCGGGGGTTGGTTCCGAGTTGTTGGTCTTGGCGTTAGGTGGGTGTCTTTATTGCTTGGGCGTAGTTACGTCTTGTACGGCGGAGGCTCTGTCCTTGGTGGGTGGTGTCGTGATGCTTCGGCAGAAGTTAAGGCTTGTGTGGCGGGGGCTCTGTCCTTTGGTGGGTGGTGTCGTGATACTTCAGCCAGGTTAAGGCTTGTGTGGCGGGGGCTCTGTCCTTGGTAGGTGTTGCCTTGAATGCGAGGAGTGGTGGGGGTTAAGTTTGGTACGGCGGAGGTCTTAAGGTAGGTAGGTGGTGCCTTGAATGCGAGCCCCCCTGCGGAGGGGCCAGGGCCTTCGACTTTTCGCACCTTCGTGGCGAACGCAGGTCAAGCCTAGAGATGGCTGGGTATTTTTCGTCGCGAGCCCCTGGCGAGCATGGCTGGTGCTCGAGGGCCATGACGTAGCTTCGTTGCGAGCCCCTGGCGGAGGTGCTGGGTGCCCGGCTTTCTTTGCACCTCCGCGCGACTCATACCTCGGAGGGCGCTGGGCGTCTTCATTGCGAGCCCCTGGCGGAGGTGCCAAAAAGTGCCCGGCTTTCTTTGCGCCTCCGCGACTCATACTCGGAGGGCGCGGGGCGTCTTCATTGCGAGCCCCCCGGGCGGAGGTGCCGTGGTGCCCGGCTTTCTTTTGCGCCTCCGCGCGACTCATACCGGAGGGCACGGGGCGACTTCAATGCGAGCCCCCGGGCGGAGGTGCCCTGGGTGCCCGGCCTTCTTGTGCCTCTGCGCGACTCATACTCGGAGGGCGCGGGCGTCTTCATTGCGAGCCCCCTCGGCGGAGGTGCCGTGCCCGGCTTTTTTGCGCCTCCGCGCGACTCATACTCTGGAGGGCGTGGGGCGTCTTCATTGCGAGCCCCCGGCGGAGGTGCCGGGGTGCCCGGCTTTTTTTTGCCTCCGCGCGACTCATACTCGGAGGGCGCGGGGCGACTTCAGTGCGAGCCCCTGGCGGAGGTGCCAGGGTGCCCGGCTTTCTTTGCGCCTCCGCGCGACTCATACTCGGAGGGCGCGGGGCGTCTTCAGTGCGAGCCCCTGGCGGAGGTGCCGAGGTGCCCGCTTTGCTCCTCCGCGCGACTCATACTCGGAGGGCGCGGGGCGTCTTCACCGCGAGCCCTCGCGAAGGTGCCAAGGCGCCCGACTTGGCATAATTTGGATAAAAGAGGGTGTTTTTGGTGGGTTTGGCCGAGCCGGGGGTGCAGCTTGGTGCTGCCCCTCGAGCGGGGGCAATCCCAGCCACCTTCAAGACCGATGAGGGCTGGTTGACGCCAGCCAGCCCCTTTCGGTGCCAAAGTTGAGTTGCACCTTTTTCCAATTTGGGGGTAACTAGCCTGCATATATTAGATATGGGTATTGCCTCGTTAAAAAACCTTGCGCCCCTTCGCAAGGAAAAAGAGTGCAGCCCGACTTGTTTAGAGTTTCAGTTTCGAAAAGGAGAAAAAGGAATGGTAAAAACTGGATACAGTGCCCCTACAACTCGCGAGTGCCTGGAATATTGCACCGCTAGGGGTAGTACTTGCGGAGGTCGTCGACGTTCCATGTGTGGGGAAGGTCGTGGCCTTCGAGGTCTTGCAGGTGGAAGGAGCCGGGTCTTGTGCTCTTCGTGACGAGGTACGGTCCTGCCCACTTGGCGACGAATCTGCCCGCCATCTTCGCGTTTTGCTTCCTGATCGAACGAAGTCTCCGACGGAGATCGTGCGGAGGCTGACCTTCTTGTTTCTCCATCTTGTGGTCTCTTCTTGGTATGCGCGCGAAGGTTGAGGGACGGCCGTGTTTCTTGTTTCTTCAAGGAGGTCCTTCGTAAGTGCCTCTTGCTCGGGGGTGGTCTCGCTGGTGACTCTGGGCGAGGCGTGCTTGAGCTCTTCCGGGAGGACGGCCTCTTCGCCGACAACCAGCCTTAAATGGTGTGAACTTGGTTGCTCTACTCCTGGAGGTGTTGTGTGACCATACCACCGAGTGAGCTCCTCGCGCCCAAGTTCCCCTTGGTCTCGCGTAGACCTTCGCGCTGATTCCCCTCGCAAGATGATACCGTTGGCTCTCTCGATGAGGCCGTTAGATTGGGGGTGCCTTACGGATGCGAAGTGTATTTTGGTGCCTGTTTGATGGCAGAATTGCTTAAAGCCCTCGCCGCCAAACCGGGTCCCGTTGTCGACCGTTATGCTCATGGGGGTTCCAAAGCGGCAGACAATCTGCCGCCGCCGGAGAATTTTTGCACGGAGTGGGAGGTTATGCTAGTCGAGGTCGAGCTTCGATCCACTTCGTGAAGTACTCAATTGCTACTACTTCATAGCGGAGATTCCCCGAGCTGGTGGCATCGGGCCGATGAGGTCGATTGCCCATCTCCGAGTGGCCAAGTGGGACAGATGAGCGTCGTTGGAGCCCCGGCCTATTGGAGTGGTGCGCGGTGAGTTGGCACCCTTCGCAGCGCCTGACCAGGTCTGTCGCGTCGTTGAGTGCGGTGGGCCAAGAGGAAGCCCCGTCTCAACACCTTCCCGACGAGTGCTCTCGGGCCGTTGTGCGAGCCGCAGATCCCTTCGTGGACCTCTCGCCAGATGGCACGGCCCTCGCCAAATGGATATGCATTTGAGCCACCGGGCGGTTACGGAGGCTTTGTATAACTTATTGTTGACCAGCGGTAGCCCCGGACTTTTGCTTGACCCTCTTCTGTTCTTCCTTGGTCCGTGGTTCGGCGGCCTCGATGCATGCTATGATGGGGCCTCTCCAATCTTCGCCGTGGATAGCGCCGACCGACTTGGGAGATGGGTCTTTTTCTTCGATCGCGGGGCTGTGGAGTACTTCAAGAACACGTCTTGCGGGAGCGGCTCCGCCCGTCTTTGCCCTTCGCTAGTTCGTCGGCCTCGCCATTGTCCCCGCCTCGATATTGTCTTGATTGTGACGCCGAGAAAGAAAGCCTCCGTCTTCCTTAGCCGTGCCAGTACTTTTGCAGCTCTGGGTGTCCGGCTCTGTTGTCCTTCTCAGCCTTGCTTTGAGACTACCTCGGAATCGACTTAATGACGGCCCTTCGCATACGACATTGCCCGGAGCTTGTTTAGTGCAAGGAGCACCGCCTCGTCTCGCCGCGTGTTGTTTGTGCACTGGAACTCTAGCCCGGCAAAGATATCTTAGCTTGACTCGAGGGTGAGGTGATGATAGGCTGCGATGCCGCCCGCTGGCTCCCCGTGCTTCGCCGGTGTTGGCCGTCCCATATTGGGTCTAAGTTTGCTGCCTGATTGAACGTGTCTGGGGTCCAGTCTGCGACGAAATCAGCGAGGGCCTGGGATTTGATGGTCGTTCTGCCGACGAACCTGATTGCATGGTCTTCGATCTCGGTGGCCTACTTCGCTATTTTGCCCACGGACTCGGGGTTTCGAATATGTTGTCGAGGGGAAACTCGAAGGTACGGTGATCTCATGTGCCCGGAAGTAGTGCTTGAGTTTTCTTGTCGCCATGATCATCGCGTAGGCTACTTCCTCCAGCTCTGAGTAATTTAGCTTTGGCCCTTTGAGGGTTTCGGAGACGTAGTAGACAGGGACTTGCTTGGACTAGTGACCTTCGTCCACCCCCTTGATGAGTACTGCGCTGACGGCATCAGGCGATGATGGGACGTATAGGAGCAACCCTTCGCGGGTTCTCGTGTGGCGACGGTGGTGAGGTTCGCGAGGTACCGCTTAAGGTCTTCGAAAAGCTTCTTGTTGCGGGGTCCCCCGCTTGAACAGACTCCGTGCCCTTTAGTGTCCGGAAGAATGGTAACCCGCGTTCGGCCGATCTCGAGATGAACTCGCCAGGCGGCAAGGCGTCCCGCGAGCCTTTGTACTGATTTTCTCGTTCTTCGAGGCTCCATCGCTATGATGGCTTCGATTTTTGATGGGTTGGCCTCGATTCCCTTGACAGACACGAGGCAGCCCAGTAACTTGCCCTTGCTTACTCCAAATACACATTTGGTAGGGTTGAGTTTTAGTCTGGCTTCGCGTAGCTTGACGAAGGTTCTCTGGAGATCCGTGATGTGGTCTTCCTTTAGCTTGCATTGGACTACTAGGTCATCGACATAGGCCGAGATGGCGCTATCGTCCCTCGAACACCTCCGCCGTCATACGCGCGAAGGATGAGCCGGCGTTGCGAGGCCTTTGGCCATTCTTCCGGCGGTATGTTCCGAAGGGGGGTTATGAAACCGGTCTTTTTCCTCATCTCGTTGCTCATCCGGATTTGATGGTATCCCGAGAAACAATCCAGAGTGATAATCTCTCGCACCCGCCGCTGCGTCGACGAGGGAGCTGATTCGAGGGAGTGGGAAGTCGTCCTTCGGACATGCTTTGTTAAGGCCGGGTGAAGTCCATACACATCCTCCATCTAGTGGGCTCCGCTGTGTCCTTGCTAAGACTTGCTTTCTTCACCATGACGATGTTGGATAACCAGGTGGGGTATTTGACCGGGCGGATGACCTCCGCGTCCAAGAGACGGTTTACCTCCGCCTGGGCTGCTATTCTCCTCTCGTCGACATTTTGCGAAGCTTTTGCTTTACGGGAGTTGCGTCTGGCCTTATGTTGAGGTGGTGCTCGATGAGATCGCAGCTAACACCTTGTAAGTCTTCTGCGGACCAGGCAAACACATCGGCGTTCTCGCGCTGAGGCAATCGTAGGAGCTCGCTCGGAGGCCCGGTCCAAGAGTGCGGATATTGTCACTTCCTTGGTCGGGTCGTGGTTGAAAAGCCCGACTTTCTTTGTTTCCTCCGCCGCAATGCTCGGGAGGGGGCTCTGTGTCGCCTTCGGCCGGTTCTCCCCGCCTTTCGGGCTCGCTGCCGAGGTTGTGAACATTACGCGCCCCGTGCAACAGCTCCCTCCGCGTTTCTTGCGGCGTTCGTCCCCGAACACGGCGTTTATTCCGCCGACGGAGGGCATTTTCATGCGTAGAGAGCTTGGATGGAGGATCGAATCGAATGCGTTTGTGACTCAGCGACCGAAGATTGTGTTGTAGTTGTAATACATGTCCACTACATCGAAGGTGATGTTCTCGACCGGTGGACGGGTCCTTTCCGAAAGAGACCGGTAGAGTGATTTTTCCGATGGTCCCTACTTGTCGGCCTCCGGCCGAAAAGAGGGTTTCCGGCGGTTGTAGCAGATTCCCCTGCCGAGGCCCATCTTGTCGAAGGTCGAGGCGAACAAAATATCCGCGGAGCTGCCCGTATCTACTAGAATTCGGTAACCGTCTAGCCTTCGATGTTGGTGTCAATGACCATTGCGTCGGTGTGCGGGTAGTCCCCGAGCTTCATGTCGTTGACGCCGAAGGTGATTGGGATATGCGACCACCGGCTGTTTTTATGTGGCCCTTCCGTGTCCACCGATGGACCCTCCGATAGTGCTCTTTTCACTGCCGTTTGTTGCCATGGTCCTCGTTGGAGCCCCCCGTGATTGCGAGGATGACTCCATATGAGGAGTTTGGCTTGCTGACAATTGTCTGGATTTCCTGCTTGACTGGTGGGTGCGGGGTTGGTGGTGGCGCGGGTAGCGGGGGTGGCGGTGGTAGGGCTTGGCTGTGATAGTTTGATTGTGGTGGCTCTGGGGAGTGTGAAACTGTGTATTCTTGCTGGTAGTAGCGCCGGGGGTGCCGGGCTAAAGGTGTTGGTGTGGAAGGCCGGGTAGTGAAAGCCCGGGTGTGCTTTGGGGCCCGTAGTCGAAGGGGGTATAGCCGTAGTGGTTGGTGTGGGTGTTTGCTTTGGTTTCCTAGTGTGATTGATCTCGCCTCTGGTAGCTTTGCGATGCTAACTCTCTTTCCATTGCCTCCTTCCCTTAGCGGCACGGGCATTGCTTGGTGTAGTGGCCCTTGCCCTCCCCGCAGAGTGGCAAAGAAGGCTGTTTTTGCGGAGGCCTCGCACCGGTGTCGGGTTTGGTCTAGGGATTCTCGCTGGGTAGTTTGGTTTAGGTGGTGGTGGGTGGGTTTTCGCCAGCGGAGGGTTATTGGCGATGGCGATGGACTCTCGCGAGATCCGCCTTGGGTAGTTGTCTCCACGCGGTGGGCGCCGTGCTTGGTACCGGTTTTGCGGAGGTCAAAAGGCTTCGCCGCTTTGTGGCTATTGTCGCCTCCGCAATATTTGTCCATTATCTCATGCAACTCGCTAAGGTTTTTGGTCGTCTCCGCCGATCTTTGAGTGGCGCAGGACCGAGGCGTATGCGTGAGACCGCCGCCATGATGATGCTCGGTCGGAGACCCCCCCGCTTCTCGCCTTGGTTTGGAGGAATCTCCGCCACCATTCCCGCAGGGCTCGTTTGGCTTCTGCACCACATTTTGGAGCTCTGTGCTGTTGATGAGTTCGGAGTCGACCCCTTTAAAGTTTGTTCGGAGGGCGGCCTGTAGGTCGGACCAGCTCCGGATGGTATTCGGAGGTAGCGCATAATAACATGATCGGCGCGCCACTCCTCTTGCAATGATCACGAAGGACTTGGCCATTATGGAGTGATCTCCCACTGCTGCTCCCACTGCGGCCTCATAGCTCATGATAAACTGCCTGGGATCGGTGATCCCCGCGTATCTCTGTTAGTTCCGGTGGCTATAAGACGGAGGCCACTCCACGATTTGAAGTGCATAGGAGAGTGGGGATTTGGGGTCGTAGTGGGGGCTCAACGGAGCCGCGCCTCGGGTGAGGCGCTCTATGGCATCTCCGATGTGAGTGCTAGGGTACGCTTGGTTGAAGCGAGGGGGTTGCGGACAAAGGGGTTCTACGATGGTGGTTGATTCTCGCCGCGGTGGTGCCGGGGTTGGTGGAGGTGGGGCTTGCCCCGAGCGAGGGGCGTGGGTGATCGCGGGGGTGCGGCTGCCCTCCGCCGTTGACTTCCCCGCACCGCCGAGCCGCTGGTTGATCTAAACTAACTGATCCCGGCGGCGCTCGGCTTGTTCCTCGAAGGCCCGCAGCGCCGCCGATCGAGGGCCCGCAGCTTGCCGCCTCTTTTCGCGATTCGGGCTTGTAGCGCTCCCGCAGCATGTTCCCCTTGTACGGTTTCTTCCTCTTCGCCTTACGTGGCGCTCTCGAGGAGCCCTTCGAGCCGATCTCCGGTGTTGGTTGGATCGGTGGTCTCGCGTGACCGAAAGTGCTCGACCACCGCTACCGCCTTCACGGGCGCTACCTTGCGGATTGGGCAGGTCTTCTTCCCCTTCGGTGACCTCCGACACCGGTGGCGGCCAGGGTTCCGGGCGGCGGGGTGCTCCCGCCCGCAGCCCTTGGCGCGGGAGCGCCGGGCCGGTGACGGCGACCGTCGACCGACCGCTTGTTGGGTTCGATCCCGCTGGTGCCCCTCGGTGGCGGGGTCGCTACGCACGGCGCCAGCGGCCCAACGGCGAGTGACGGGCATGGCTTCGTGCTTTTGTTTGGTCCCCACGGACGGCGCCAACTGTGGGTGTCACACCCGCCCCTAGCCTTCGCCCCGGAGGAGGCGGAGAGGGGGCGAGGGCTTCCCACAGTGGTGAGACGGGAATGCGAGTAGGGGCGCTGGGCGACCTTCGATCGACCCGACCTTCACCGGGATTGCCGGGTCCTGAGCGGTCGGGGTCGTCCGCCTCCGAAGAAGAACAAAGACGGTGCGTGAGGCGGCGCGGGGCCGGAATAAAAATGAGTAAATGGCAATTAAACTTGCCACCAACCGATCCCCTTCCTTGAGCCCGCACCCGGGTATTTATAGGAATACCGTGGGTCGGAGGGGCTGATTTACAAATTGGTACACGGTAGGTGGGGGAACACACGCCACAGGTGGGCCCTCTCGAGGGCGGTGCCAAGAACTATTCGTACAGGGTTAGTACGGAAATACACGTTCGACTCCTTTCAGGGCCGGGGGGCGTAGGGTTTCCCCACGCCGGCCGCCGGCCGCATGCGCCCGCGGAGGGGCTGCTCCGAGGGTCCCCACGCCGGCTTCCCCCGCGCCTTTGGGGCCTCGCGGCTCTTGTCTCCGACCGGCGACCTCGAAGGCGGACTTGTCGGTGAAGAGTGAAGTTTTTGTCGCTCGCACCTTCACGGAGGGGCCTCCGCCGCCGGGACCCGCAGGACTTCATCGGGAACTTGTTAAGGGAGATTTGTTCTTGGCCCCCGTAGTGAGGCTCGCTGGGGCTGCCGGGTCGGCGAGGGTCGCCCTCCCAACATTCTGTGGAAGAAATATGATGTTTGTTGTAGGTCTAGTTTTATGACTTGTTTGGTAAAAATAGAAAATGTTATTTATATGAAGAGTTTTGAGTTGCTACTTTTTGTAGATGCCTTTATAGTGTCATAGTTGTGAGGCACTTTTCATAGTGCAATGTATTTTTATGTGACTAGTTGAGTAGCTCCTTGTTATTTTTGTAGAAAATTGATTTGATGGTATTTTGCCTTGAAATTTTGATGAGATGTTGATTAGGTCATATTTATGCTTATGTAATTTTATTATAATTGTCTCGAGTATTTTGGTAGTAGCACTTTGTTAGCTTGAAGTGCAAATTAGTTTAGGTGTTAGATATTGTCTTCATCTTTTCATACCTTTGCCATCCTTTTTGGAGGGTGACACAATTAGATGTTTCGTTGTGTGTTACCACATCTTGATACCTGTCAAGTTTTATAGCCATACAAGTTATGGTTTGTGAATGGTGGCTATTCTTGTAAGTTCCTTTTAAATCGAAAGGGTGTTGTTTTGCTGGAGCAGTTTGCTCGTGGGCTCTGTTTGGCCAGTTTAGGGTTGGAGTTAGTCCTTTGACCCTGAAAGTGAGTTGTAGATAATTTCATAAGCTTTCCATAGAGTCCAAGTTTGCTATTTTAGGAGTTACAGAACTTTAGTTATGATTTATTTACTGAACTGATGAGTGTAGTGTTTAGTTGCTGAAATTTGATGGAGTGTGTGTTTACTTTGTTTAAATGTATCCTTGATGCTTGTAGATGTGTGCAATAGACTAGATGAAGATGTATAATGTACCATGATTTATTTTGTTTATATATTTCTCGCATTCATACATATGCACTATGCATCTCAATTAGGTGCGCTAGATGGATCAAGAAGGACATGGTAGTGGAGCCGAACATGAAGATGGTGCAAGCTAACTAATTGACTTGAGTCATATACCGTGCAAGCCCTGCATTTTCACTTCCTATTATTTGATAAATGTCATTTATACATGTTATTATTTTATGCGTGTTGCACTAAGTAATAGGAGTTGGATGAAAACCCTTGTTGCACATTACTTTCCTTGTCCACCTTTCATACCTGTTCCCCTATTAAGTATAGGTTTGGATAGTTGCTTAGTTAAGTCGACAACTAAACGGTAGAAGTCGGTTGATGTTTTCACCTGCGAGAGATAGGTGGAAACATGTTAAAATGAATTATGGTGTATCATGGATGTATTCGCTATTTTTGTAAAACAAAATTAGGGGAGACCAAAGGGAAAATGGAGGCTACAGGCATGGAGGTTCCGGGAGTCGGTAGTCCCGTGCAGTGTCGATTAAGGACTTGAGCTTGGAGCCTTTCCTAATCATGTTGAACGCAGCCTATCACTTAGTTGGCCGACCGAGGTTGTCGACCACGGCCCCCGAGAACTCTATTCAAGCCGAAATCCGAGGTGTATAAAGTGCGTCTCGAACGGGAGTCATCAAGTTACTCGATGGGCAAGGTGTTTAAAAGTCCTTCGCTGTTCCGGCGAGGTGATATCCCTGAGAGTACGGTGCTTGGCGGACCCGCGATACTTGAAGGAGCAGAAAGGTGACCTAGGCCGCCTTTGCAAAGCGTGCGAGGGGTGAGTGTTAGGAATTTCCCCACTGGTAGTAATCGATTCGAGTCGCCATCGCTCCCGGTTAGTGAGCACTTGATGAGCATATCTCCAATGTAGCAAACAAATAAATAACGATGATGATGGATAGTGATGTTGATGATGGATTGACGATGATGATGATCACCATGCCGGTGATGGTTGGACTTGTTCCAATAGCATAGGATTGATTGTTTCATCTTACTACCTGTTTTAGAATAGATGCAAATTAATCCCTATATTAATTATGACAATTAAATTGATGCAAGTTAATTTGAGTAGTACTTATGCCTTTATGCAAATGAGTCAAGCTAGCTCCACTTATAAAGCCTTGCATGATCCTTGGTGTCTTTTTTTTTTGAGTTATTGTCGGGTAAGTCTAGCCGAAGTACATCCTCGTACTGGGGTTTATTCCCAACTGCGCGGTGGTGAGGTACCATGGTTGCCGCAAGAGTTGATGGACTCCTACCATAGCGGAGGAGTTAGATCATGGGCATGATCACTCTTAGTTATCTTTTCTCTAATGCTTTTTTGTGGGATGTGATCAAGACTCGCAATGTAATCTATTTTGTTTTTCGTACTTTGGATTTAAAAGAACTTGCTTCCGCTACTTTCAAAGTTGATGTATAATAATAAATGAGACTCCGATGTATGGTAAGTAATTATCTATGTTGTAACCCTTGTGATGGCAAACAATGTGATACACTTGAATCATTACGATCCTGTAAGAAAGTTGCGATGTTGGTTTGAAATCCCTCGAGATTTCGGATGGTCGCGATTTTATATGACCTCAAGTTCGAAAAGTTGGTCGTTTTTTGATCGATTTTTAGACTTGTGCTCTTAAAATTTTGCGGTCCGTCACAGGCGGCTCGGGGCGAAACCCCTAGCCGCCGCTGCCGCCCCCCCGCCCCACACGGCTCAGCCTCGCGGCCGCTGAAAGTGCAGCCCTAAGCCGGCGCGCGCGCAAGGAAGGTGGCGGCGGGCGTTCTCGCGGCAAGCTCCCGCTCCGGCGCGAGGGAGGAGGTGCGAAACCCGGTTCGGCGGCGGCGCTGGTCCTCCCCGGCAGGTCACGGCGGCTCCGGTCCTCCCCGGCGGGTTGCGGCAGCTCCGGCTCCTCCTCGGGCGGATCCGCCACTCCGACCCCTCCCCTTCTCCTTCGCCCGGCCCGGTGGGGCGTCACAACCTCCTCTTCACGGCATGGCGACCTTCCTCCGCCCGTGGTGCTCGGCGCCCCTTCCGCGTCCCCTCCGCTGGGGCGGGCGCTGTGGGCGACGGCGGCTTCCTTACCCGGCCGGCGCACCCGCATCGTGGCCGGCCCCTCCACGCCTTGGATCTCGCGCCGGAGCCGGTGCACGCGGTGGCGCTCGGGCATGGCGGCCTAAGCTTTGCTACCGGCAGCGACCTGGGTCTCCCCGCCCAGTGTGCCGGTACCGGACTCTCCTCCACGTTGCAGCACACAAGCGGTCCGGGCGATGGCGGCGGTGATGGGGTGGCGTGCGGTCGACGCGGGCTTGCCGGCGGTGGGGCGTCACGTCTCTTTCTTCTTCGTAGGGCGGTGAGTGCGTGCAGTTTGACCGCGGGCTTGCCGGCGGTGGGGCGGTGCGTCTACTACCCTCATGGTCCTCGGCTTCATCAGCTTCTCCGACGCCGCTGAGGTTTGGTCCCCTGGTCTCTAATCGACGTTGTGTGGTCCACGACTTCGGGAACCTAGGGCGAAAGCCGCAAAGACCCCTCGTCCTGCGATCGACGATGACGCCGACGCCATTGGCGCCGTTCACCCCGTTGGGGGCGTCGATATTTCCCAACTCTCGTGACCGCAGATCCTGTCGATCTCCTCCCGGCGAAAAGCCTTGCTCTAGTTTTCTAGAGCTGGTGGCGCCGTGACCCTCTTGAGGGCGCCACTGTGGAAGTGTAGAGTCCAGCTCGTGCCATGGTCTTGTGTTCTCCTATGTGCTCTCCCCTCGTTGTTGTTTCCCGTCTTGAGTAGGTCTGGCCATGGTTGTTGGGCGTTGCCGCCGTCGACGAGTGTCCCCTGTTGGCGCCTCTACTCCGTCGGCGGTCTCCTTGGTGGTCCCGAGAATATTATATGTCGGGTGGTGTTTCCACCACTGCAGCCATTCCCCTCCACGGATTCCTCCCCGTGGGCGGCGTCGAATGGTGGTACGTGGGCCGGATATGCTGGAGGATCAGTTCGATGGGAGGTCGTCGTGTCCGTTCATCCCTCGCTTGCGTGTCTGCCTTCACTCTTAGTCCCCACTCCACCCCTGTGGAGCGGCGTAGCTACGAGGAGTGGTGGAGGGCACAATGGCCTTGGTGAAAGCGGCGAGTATGCTGCTCGGCGGGGGCACAGATCGGCGTTCGGTTGGCGCCTTGCGACCGTGTCTAGAGTCCTCTCGATCGTGCTAAGTTTTTTCTCTTTCTTTTGTTGTATCGTGGTTAGCCACATCCCTCTCTAGTGTAGGAGAGCTTATTGTTGTTTCTTTAGTGGGTATGCCACAATCTCGCCTCGGGGCGGGCTGTTGTTCTTGTTCTTTTCCTCTTCAAAACTTTGTAAATCTTACGAGCGTTTTTGGGCTGCTTTGAATACAAATTCAGGTGGGGAACACCCCCACCCCCCCACCCCCCGCTGAACATTCAAAAAAATAATAATAATAACTGGACTTGCTCTTACGACTACAGGAATATGGGGTAAGACAATTACCTATTATATTTCCAAATATGCTTGATCAGTTACTCTTTGCTAAGAGTTTCAATGCCATAAAAAACATCCTCATTATTGCAAACCAGAATTCTATTTAAAGCAGCTTTATTAACAGATACAGTATATATGAGAAGATCAACAATTCAATGACATTAGTTAACAGATAGCATTCACATGTGTCTTGTTTGAGTGGCTCATATTGTATACTGTAAAATTTTGGTGCCGGTACATAAGCTAGAATTTCTGATTGCATTTCTAGTCTTCCTAATAGCATATTGTTTCATATTCCCTAGACTTTTGTCACACGAGGACATTATTTTGTAAACTCTACTTGACTACTTTCAGACATATATTGAAGCTGAAAAATTAACATGAGGTTGGAAAATGATCCATGCCAATTTGTAGAGATCATAATAAAAGATTGTAGTGATTGTTCATGCTAGAATTCAGCAGGCTTCTACACCAAGATTATACTGATAATTCTAGCTTTCCTTGTTTTTCATTCTACTCCAGTTTGGAACACATGATGTGGTTGCCCAGAAGCCAAATAAGGCAGATGCTGGATCTGCTTCGCTTGGTCGAGGTGCAGTTTATCGCTTAAAGGTACACTCATGTCATCTAATGCTGCTGTGAATTTAAGGTTTTGCTGTGTGTAGAGTAATAATATTTTTTTCTTAACCAGCAAGATTCTTCCATTACTGTTGCTTCTAATGATATTCCTGAAGATGATTTAAATAGTCCTCGGCGTCTTGAGAAGCTTGCAAGTGAGGTACTATGACATTATGCATTTGCTTGTTACTAATTGGTAGCGTTATGCTCCCTCTCCCACATAAGTTCTGAATGCAAAAGGTCTTTTAGTTTGAGCTGAATGCTGCAGCTTTTTTCACTCTTATAAAAATATTTCAACCGCTTAATTTCTGATTGCTTTGAGCTTCACTTTTGCTGATTGCTTTTGTATTCCTGAAATGATAGTGGGATCCGTTGTTGCAAAAAAAATTTCATATGAAACGTTTAATATTGCTAATTTTTCAAAGAAATATATGGCCTGAATAACAAATCAGTAATTTTTAGCTTGGTTTGGTGATAGTCTATAAATTTTTAGCTTGGTTTTGTATTCCTGTGATGATAGTGGTCAGATTTATGTTGTTACATTTCAGTGTTTCAGTGTTTATGTTCATAGCTTAATTTATAGTACGTTGTTCTGTTTTTTCAAGCCACCAGATGGCACGAACCTCATGCCATCTACAAGGACCAGGGTGTGATCAAATTAAGGATCCAGCTTTAATTTTTTATATATTATCCCAACTTGGTTGATCTTAATGAATCAGATGGGTTCAGACCCATATGGACTATCCTCTGCAAGCCCTCCATTAAAGGCATGGAAGCTGTACATTGGATTGCAAATGTTGATTCCAAGAAAACAGGTTGGACTTTTTTTTGTGTATGCCATATTCTGGGTGTTCTTCACTCCAGTTATGGTCCGACAAAGGTTAGTGCTCTTTAGTCTTTCCTACTGAACTTGGTCTTTGTTAATGCCATTGGTAATACCTAGCTGCTATATACTCCTCCGTCCCAAAAATAAATGACGTTTTTAGTTTCCCGAGAAAACATCTACCGGCAATTATATATTAAAATAGAATTAATATTTATATTACATAATTAGTATCATTGGAAAGATCTTTTGATCTAGTTTTTAACAAATTTATTTGGAGATTTAAATCTTCTACGTATTTTCTACAAATCGAGTCAAACTTGTGGCACGAAAACCCAAAACGTCGTTTATTTTGGGATAGAGGGAGTATAGGTTTATTGTTAGAATGTCTATAAGGGGCATTTTACTGATATGCTGTCTCTTGCTTTTGTTGATTCATGGGGATTGGTCAGAATTTTAGATTTATGATATGGTTGCCTTTGGTATCTATATATTCTTTGTAGCACTTGTGGGAGTATCAATATTGTAACAAGAATTGGTCCTGCTGGAATTACATCATGCTCAGTTCGGGCTATAAGCCAAGGGTGTTCCCTGTACAAGTGAGCAGAGTGTAAACCAAGTGAGCAGGTACGCCTAAGAAATGAAAGTAAATCAAGTGTTCCCTGTACAGTAAGTTCCCTTTTCCCTCTTAATAAAATCTCTCTACAGTGGGGGCTCCCCTGCTTGTTCAAAAAAAAATTATACATCAGTCATGGCAACATTATACTGTGAGCAGAGTAGTAGCTAATGATGTTTGGCTTGCATAATCATGAAAAATTGGATTATTGTAGTAGCGAGCTTATGTCAAGTCTGTAAGTACATATTGCTTTACCAACCTTGGGGCAACAGTTCCTCGTCGCCATTCAAGTTCTAGAGAAGGGAGAACAGCAGCTCTCTTTACTGCTTTATGGATAATATTTTAAGGCAATATCATATACACTTGCCTGCTTCTCCAAATATATAGCAGAGATACCACCAAATATTACTGTGTCTTTCATGGCATTTGTAGAAGGATCGATAAAAGGATCAGCATCTCCAGAACGGATAGTAACTTATGCATGACTTCCTGAAAGTAGGAAAGTTGAGGAAGAAGTCACTACAAAGAACCACTTTCAGAAAGGGAAACCTGTACAGACAAAGAGATTGGCCAGCTTCCTAACCAACATGATAAAGAACAAAGTTATTGGTTCACTATAATTTTTTTAATTCAGTCCATATATTTTTTAAATTCCCTTTGAAATTATGTTGGTCTTAGAAACATCCTAATATCCGGTTCAGGTTTTGGTTCTTATTTTGTCTAATTTCTGATAAGATGCAATTTTAGACTATTGGATGTTGTTTTGATTTCATTAATTTTATCTTAATTGTATGCGGTTTTGCTTGGTGGTTTTGCCTACGTGGCGCCCACGGTGGAGTGGTTTGGCCACGGTGGCACTTGAATCGAACTTCGGGGTTAACTAGACTTTTTCCAAATTTTATTAAGACCCCCCGCATCTTTTCGAAATCCATCGAGTTCTCCAACTCTAACTCTTTTACATCCGGACCCGAAGAAGGGTTTCTATTTTAATCAATCTCTTCTTCTTCCTCCATCGCATGCAGAGCACGTGATGGAGGAGGTCTAGCCGATTCCAGCGAGGGGGTCGCCGGTGGTGGACCATGGGGTCCTACGCGCCCTCGCCAGTGCCCTCGGAGCGTGCTGTGGTGGCCTACATGGGCGACCGCGTCGAGCAGGCGGGTGTACATGCCAGCGTGATGGCCGGCAGCCTGGTGCGAGTGCGAGCGAAGCAGCCGGCACGAGCACGCTGCAAGATGGAGCACGTTAGCTTCATGTCCCTCGTCCCGTGCCTGCAGGTTCGCGAGGGTTCCAACCGCGAGCGCGGCGTGTTGCCGACGATGGCAAGATGGAGCACGGCGGGCGTTCCGCCATCGAGACCGTCGAGGCCGTCTAAGCTTGACACAACGCTAGACCTAAACCTAGGCCTCGTTTAGATGTTAAAACTTTAGCAAAAGTAACTCCCGGAACTCCCCAGAAGCACTCCCAGAGCACTTTTCGTTTGTTTGTGGTAAATATTATCCTACCATGGGGTAACTAGGCTCAAAAGAATCGCCTCGTAATGTATATCTAAACTGTGTAATTAGTTATTTTTTTTACCTACATTTCATACTCCGAATATATGTCTTTTGGTGTATTTAATGTGATGTGATGGAGAGAGAGTGAAAAAAGAGTTAGAAACTTTAGCCAACTAAACGAGGCCCTAGTGCACACCAAACACGAGCACAACAAGAAAATCGCGGACGAAACAACGCGGGGATCGAGGTCCCTGCGGCGGCGGTCACGGCGGTCCGACATCCGGCGAGATAGATCTAAAATGTCAACTGCACTCTCACCTTGACTCAAATGGCTGACGATTGAAGCAGGGAGGTAGTGCACGAGCAGACGAGGCAACATACGGGTGGAATCAGACGGGGATGTGGTGGCTGCGTGCCTGTGGTAGGAAATCTCTGGCGGCGGCTCCGCTCTGCTTGCGCGCGGCTATGGCGGAGGGCAGAGCTCGCCTGCGCTGCAGCGAGGCTGGGGCTCGAGCTCGGAGCGTCGCTTTCGGGCCGCTGCGACCGTCTTCTCCAGCTTGCTCGCTCCTTGGGAAGCCCGAACTGGCTGCAGGTCGAGATGGGAGTAGGCATGCGGGCGCTTGGAAGGGTCGGCCGGCAAGAGGAGCTGAGGGTGCGGCATCCTGATCTGGCTCAGCTTCCGCGCACGGCTCTTGTCACGTTCCTTCGTCACCGCGAGCGCCACGCCCTGCTCGCAGCCGCGTGAGCCATCCGTCCCCAGCGGCTGGATCGCGGCCATCTTCTGCATATTTCAAAAATTCGCCACGAGCGAGGCTTCTTGTTCCGATTCCTTACAGCGAGTGATTAAGGCCGGGCTGAGCCTCGCGCTGCTGCAGCTGGGCGGCGCGCGCCCTGGACAAGTTCCTGGCGTCGTGCTGTCCCCTCTTCTACGGTAGCAGTTTGGAGGAGGAAGGTGAAGCTGACGAGTGGGACCCACATGGCGGTGAGATGAGGTGCAGACCCAAGAGCCAACGTGACCAAACCACTCCACCGTGGCTGCCACATAGGTAAAACCACCAAGGAAAACCGTTCCCGGGGTGATTTAGACGGTTTTGCAAAGTTTAGGGTATTGGTTAGACGGTTTTAAAAGTGATGGGAAGAAGCGAGTCATAGCTCCATAGTTCGGGGTTAAGTAGACTTTTTTCTATTTCAAATCTTGTAAGTATTACATGTATAAACATGTCAATGATGAAGTGATCTTGTAGCTTTTTCTATGTCTCCTTCTAGGAGAAAAAAGGCATGCCACGCCATTGTTTTCTTTTTACTGTCAACAGGGAGGCTCCCCACATGAATTTTATTTCATTGATCTCGGACCCTGAAGGTAGCACATCTTGTTCTAAAATACATCACTGTTTTTGAGTTTAGCTCAATTACATATGGAAATTAAGTACTGGCACCAAGCATTTGCTATTGCTCTTTCTTTGGCAGCCACCTCTCCCATAACTTGGCATCAGCTTATATCAGACGAACAAAAGGCATGCCATTGTAGCTATATGATGTGATAATAATATACGGTCTAGTAATAGATTTTTCTCATATTCCTCTCAGCTAACTAAAATTATCTTTTCAGTGTTTCTTGGACACCTAATGCAAGGCCCAAAACAGCCTGCACCACTTCTATGAAAAAGTCGTATCGTCAGATTGTTTTTAAGTGTATTTCTTAAATGAAACCGTTGGAACGCGGCACTATACTAGTCATGGTAAATAAACCAAACTCGTGAGAGTACAAGCAAGAGCTAGAAATCTTAGTCTATCTTGCAATTAGCACATAATTCAAGCTTTTATGTCAGATCAAAACAACTAATTTATATCATAATAACCATGTTCACTACAACTATCTATTCTTCCATGTCTTATATCTGATACACTTATTAAGATAATCTTGAAGTCCTGCACAAACTAAACATTTCCTAGAATTCCTATTGTAAGCCAATGCCTAGTCTTATGTAGCCTTTTGAGCATTTTGCATAGAGTGAAATCCACATAGGTCTCTAAATTTTTTTTAGGTGCCACATACTCCCTCCATCCCTAAATAATTGTTATTTGCGGTTCTTGAAAAACAACTTTGACTAAATATATATATTAAAAGATATTAATACCTATGATACTACATAATTAGTATCATTGTAAGGATATTAGAATCTTGTTTTTTAACAAAATTATTTGAAGAAAAAAATGTTACACGTATTTTCTATAAATTGAGTCAAACTTTGGCATGCACACCAACCGTGACGGTCTTTTTTAGGAACGGAGGGAGTAGGTTCCTAAAGTATTAAAAATTTAAAATGCATAATTGAGTCGATGAAGTTGGTTTTGAACCCATTCAGGTCCAATCCAATAGCTAAGCTAGCATGCAGGCTGAGTGATTTGACACATGGGACCCATGTGTCATCAACAAAAAGGCTCAATCTTATAAAAATTGTAACTCTTTTATTTATACTCCGATGAGATGATTCTTATATCAACATTGTACCCCTCGGTGAAATCTATGTATAAATTTTAGTTTTGATTTTTCTCATTTAAGGTTATTAGAATGATAAAAAAATAATGTAAAGTTTAATATTAATCGTGTATCAATCTTATGACCTTAAAAAATCATATCCTTTTTATATAATATCGGCAACATTTAATTTGTATACAAAAATTGTAGCCCTCGATGAGATCTATAACTTTCAAATTACGAGTTGTCATGACCCAAAAAGAAATCGCCGGAATAGGGCCCAACAAGGGGGAACCGCCGCCGCCTAGGGCCCAAGGCCATCCTGTGCATCTCTGGCCGACCGGCCGCCATCGTCCCGCCCGTGAACGCGCCACGTCGGTTGCCGCAATTAAGTAAGGAATATTTAAGGAATAAAAATAGAAATAAAATAGGGAATAAATAGATTGCTTGTAAAAAAGAGGAATTCAATCTATAAGGAAACCTCTAGATCTTTCTTAGCATGCAAGTCTCCCCGACTATAAATACAAGGGGGTATGTAGTCGGTTGAATCTTAAGAAGAAATAAATTAAAGGGGTAACTCCCAACAACTCTCGGCTCTAGGCTCTCTCTCTCTCCCTCACCTCGCGCACACGCGCCGCGGACCGCCGCCGCTGCTCACGCATCGCCGCCACCGGCGCGCCCGCCTTGCCTAGCGCCGCCGCCGCCGCCCCGCCAGCGCCCGCCCTTCCGGCGGCGCCCGCCGCCCCACGCCGCCGATCCCTCCTCTTCTTCCTCCTCTCTACTACTCCAAAAGCGGCCCCAACCACCGTCTACACCATCACCACCGCCGTCAAGATCGCCGACGATCAAGATCGGTGTCAATTCGCCCAATCTAGCCGGAATCGACATGAGTTTTTATTTGAGACCGTTAAGATGCTTATAAAAATTATATTAGAAAAATTGTATGTTTTTGTATGGTATTCCATATTAGATAAAGATACTTTGTATGGAAATTGTAGCGCTTGATGAGTTCTGGTTTTCAGATTTTTCATATGAGGTGATTAAGATGGGGTTTTTATAAGTTTTTTTTTCTTTTTTGATAACTATTAAGATGGTTTGACACATGGGACACACGCGCACGTTAAGTTCTGCCAGAACCGTCCTGATGCCCTTTTTACTTTTGAGTGGCGCGTAGCTACAGCTAGAGCAAGATCGAGGAAATGAGACATGCAGGATGTTAACCTTGTGAGCCATCCAAACACAGCGACTCCATGGTCTGTTCTTCCGTTCTTGTACTCCCAGGTTACTAAATAAGTGTCGCTTGCGCTTAATAAAAATCAACTTTGATTAATTATGGGTGTGTTTGGGAGGAGGGAGTAGGATCCCCAATTCCCTTAAGAGCAAGGATAATAACCGCGCCAGCAGCGGGCTGCTAGCAGGCGTTATATCAATTCCACGTCATAAACAGCCACACTACTTGCGTACCGTACAATAAGTTTACTACAATAGTTGGCTATAAGCATTAATTATTTGCCTGTGAGCATTGTCTCCTCACATTGTCTCCCATCAATGAAGGTGTAGTAGTGTGGTTTATTTTTATAATGAGAGGATGTAAATTGCTTTTAGTATCAATGAAAATTTTTTTCTTATCGCAAAAATAAAAAATAGCAATTTGCATGCACTGGTGTCTCGCTAGCGTGTGAGCTGGGGAGAGACCTTTTTCTCGGAGCTTGCGCATGAGCCGGCGAGAAGGCAAGCGCCCGGTGCGCAGTCTCTCTCCTCGTGGCACAGTTTTCGTTGACGTGGACTTTTCTTCGCCGGCTAAAAACGTTATTATACTTGCTCTAATTCTTGCCTACGGAGTACTCCTCCGTCCCAAAATAGATGTCATTCTCGCTTTTTCGGTCAACGTTTTTCAAACTGCCGGCAATTATATATTAAAATATATAAATATTTATGCTAAATAATTAGTATCATTGAAAAGATCTTTAAGTCTAATTTTTAATAAATTTATCCGGAGATATAAATGTTGCACGTATTTTCTACAAACCTAGTCAAAGTTGAGAAAGTTTGGCCGGCACGCACCCCAAAACGACATCTAATAAGGGACAGAGGGGGGTAGAACGCTACCTGCCGCTGACACAAGGACAAGGTTTAGTACTAACGACTACCTGCTGATGACTCAAGGTACTAACTACTACCTGGTGCTGACACTAGGTTTAAAGCAATTACTATAACTACGACGGCCGGCTGGGAGCCATGGGGTGATGGTGGCGGGCCCCGCTATCTCAGCCAATAGCAGCACAAGAAAGGCCTCTCCGCCGGCTGGCTTCAGCCGGCGCATGACCAGACGTCGACTTGACTCTCTCTCTTCGTACACGTAGACTCCCAGCCGGCTCACCGCCACCCATAACACCTGCTCTTAGTACTGACTACTGACTACAAGCTGATAATCGTCGAGCCGTGCGCAAGCTGTAGCAGATCAAGCCCACGCGACGACCACAGCCACAGCGCATGGCCGCCGCGCAAGCCCCCTCCGGCACCGGCAACACCACCGGTGCGCCGCACGTTGTACTAGTCCCGTGCCCCGCGCAGGGCCACATGCAGCCGCTCCTCCACCTCGCCTCGCTGCTCGCCGCGCGCGGCCTCCGCCTCACGGTCGTCGAGACGCAGGCCACGACCCACCTACTCGCGCCGCTCCTCGCAGAGCACCCTTCCTCGGTGCGGTCGCTCTCCTTCCCCCCACCGCTGACCACGACATGTCGGGCCCGACCTCCGTCGCCTCCGACTTCCACGCTTACGCCGCCGCCCTGCGCGCGCCGCTCGGCCAGTGGCTGCGGTCCCACGCCGGCTCCGCTTCCGAGTCCGAGTCCGAGGACGAGGACGACGACGTCGCCGCAGACGGACGCGTCGTTGCCGTGATCTCGGATTCCTTCTGCGGGTGGACCCAGCCACTCGCAGCTGAGGCGGGCGTCCCGCGGCTGGTGTTCGCGTCGTCCGGCGTGCTCGCCACGGCCGCCACGCACTCGCTGTACCGACGCATGCCAAGGCCACCCGAAGGTGACACCGGGCGTGGCTACGCAGTCTCGTTCCCGGCGCTGCCCGGTGCGCCGTCCTTCCCGTGGCGGCAGATCTCGGGGATGTACAGGAGCTACGTGGAGGGCGGCGGCCGCGACGAGCACTCCGAGGGGATCAAGGATAACTTCCTCTGGAACATGGAGGCCGCGGCGGTCGTGTGCAACACCTGCCACCCTCTCGAGGGGAAGTACCTGGACGCGCAGCCGCTTGAGGACCTGGCCAGCAAACGCGTGTGGGCGGTCGGACCGGTGGCGCCCCGCCGGTTAGCACAGGCGCCGAAGGCCAACCCGCCAACGGCGACGTCGTCAACGCGTGGCTGGACGCGTTCCCGGACTCGTCGGTGGCGTACATTAGCTTCGGGACCATGATGGCGCCGCCGCCGCCGCACGCCCGCGGCGCTCGCTGCCGCGCGCTGGAGCGCAGCGGCACACCGTTCGTCTGGGCCACGGCGACGGCGACACTCCCGGACGGGTTCGAGGACCGCGCGGCCGCGGCGGGGACCGGGCTGGTGCTCCGCGGGTGGGCGCCGCAGGTGGCCGCGCTTCGGCACCGCGCGGTGGGCTGCTTCGTCACACACTGCGGCTGGAACTCGGTGATGGAGGCCTGCGCGGCCGGGGTGCCGATGCTGGCGTGGCCCATGACGGCCGACCAGTTCTTCAACGCGCGGCTGGTCGTGGACGAGGCGCGCGTCGCCCTGGCCGCGAGCTGGGGCGGGTTCGGCGCGGTCCCGGAAGCCGACGAGCTCGCGCGCGCGTTGGCTCAGGTCGTAGGGGAGGCCGGCGCTGGCATGAGGGCGCGCGCCGTGGAGATCGCCGCCGGAATGGCGGAGGCGATAGGTGAAGGTGGCAGCTCGCGGCGAGAGCTGGATGGATTGGTGCAGGAGCTACGGGAACTTGGACGCGGGAGATAAGCCAGCAGCGTTGTCGATCGAATCTGCTCTAAGATTTCAAGATTTCCAGGCAAAATATAAGGATTCAAAGTTTTTGCTGTTCATTCGGCCATCCTTGTTAGAGTCAGAGTGATGTGCTCATCCTAGCAATCCTTCGTAAGCTGCTTAAATTGTTTACTGGTTAATTACAAACGAATCAGATGGCTGCATTTCAGTTCAACGACCACATCACCCTCTTGTGTTTTTTTTTGTTCGTAAACGTGCTTTAGCACATATTGTCTCTTTGACTCAGAATAAGAAAATTGGATCCAAATGACTCCCATTCATGTGTTTCAAAATTATATACAGTATGTTTTCTGTCTTCGATCGTCCTCATTTCTGACTTTTTTATTCCTCTATTTTATGGTCCATTATTCAAAAAAGGCCCTGAAGTACGTGTTTTCAAAATTATATACACTGTCATGTCATTCTCTATCTGTTCTTCAGTTTGAGGGCAAATTGTTTGAGCTTCACAGTTAACACAAAAACAAAGGTTAATAGTGGCTTTCGTCCCGGACATGAGCGGATGAGCCTAGCCAGCCCACTGCCCAGCAGCCCATGGCGCATAACCTGGATTGAGAGCGTGAGTGTGTTTGCATCCACTGATCGACACACAAGGGGATGCTTCATCAGGAAAGGCAACATTGCTTGGGAAGTCATCAAACTGCTCTTGGATTGATGCGCATTCCTTCTCTCAGTTTCTGAGCACAAAATGTCCATGCTTGATGCAAGAATTTAGGATCAATGGATCATTGTGTAATTGTGTTGCCCAAAAGTCTATTTCATTACCCCCAAGTTCTTATTATTGTCAGTAACACGCATGGATCGATCAAATCACATAGAGGCGCTTAATAGTCTGAGCCGGTCTTGATTATTGCTTCGCTCGCGAGCTGCCGCACTAGCTCCTCCAGCTCCCGCCACGAGTCGCCGCCTTCCCGCACCGCCGCCGCTGCCTCCGCAGCGATCTCCTTCGCTCTCGCCACCACGCCATGGTCCCCGCCGACGGCCGTGTGCAGCACCCGCGCGACATCGTCCGCGGCCGGTGCGGCCTTGAGCCCGCCCCAGCTCACGGGCACAGCGGCGCCCAGCTCGTCCACGAGCAGCCGCGCGTTCACGAACTGGTCGGCGGTCATCGGCCACGTGAGCATCGCCACCCCTGCCGCCGCGGCCTCCAGCACCGAGTTCCACCCACAGTGCGTCACGAACCAGCCCACCGCCCGATGCCGCAGCGCAGCCGCCTGCGGCGCCCAGCCGCGGATCACCCTGCCCCTCCCGCCCGCGGCCGCGACGCGCCTCCTCGAATCCATCCGGGATCGGCGCCGTTTTCCCGGCCGCCCAAACGAACGCCAGCCCGGTGCGCTCCAGCGCGGAGGCCAGCGCCGCCGCGTGGGGCGGCTGCAGCACCGCCATGCTCCCGAAGCTGATGTACAGCACGGAGCCGTCGTCCGGGAACCTGTCGAGCCAGGCGCACAGATCGGCCGCGGACACGGCCGTCTCCCCCGCCGCGGTCGCCCGTTGCGTCGTCGGGTCCCGGCGCCACCGGCCCGACAGCGTGCACGCGCCGGAGGCCCAGATCCGCGAGCGGCGCGCGGAGGTACCGCTCCTCGAGCCGCCGGAACGTGTTGGACACGAACGCCGACCCCTCCAGGTTCCAGAGGAAGTTGCGCCGCACCGCCTCCGAGATCTCGTCGCCCTCCTTGTACGTCCGGTACAGCAACGACAGCTGGCGCCACGGGTACGCCGGGCTGCCGGGGGAGATCCGGGAAGCTGATCTGGCTCTCTTCGTCGCGCTCGTCCTCGCGCCTCGGCGCCCGGCGAAATAGCGAGTGGAGCACGGCGGAACCGTACACACCGGACGGAGAGAACACGATTCCTGGGACGCCGAGCTCCGCGGCGAGTGGCTGCGCCCACCCGCAGGAGTGGTCGGCGAGTATGGCGACCACGCGGTCCGGGGTGTCGGACAGCTCGCGAGCCCACGAGCCGAGCGGGCCGCGGAGCTCGGCGAAGGCGACGATGAGCGATGCGAAGAGCGTGGGCGGGGAGTCCTGGCGCTCGACGCCCGCGGGTACGGCGGGGGTGGGAGGGGAACGCGAGGACGAGCGCCCGCACGGCGCCTCCGTGGTGCGCGTCCAGGAGCGGCGCGAGCAGCGGGGCAGTGGCGGGCGTGGCGACGACGGTGATGCGGAGACCGCGGCATGCGAGGAGGCCGGCTAGATCGAGGAGCGGGATCATGTGGCCTGGCGCCGGGTACGGCACCACCAGGACGTGCGGCGTCGCCGGCGCTGTGGAGCTATCGGTGGCCCTTGTCGCCGCCATGGTCAATGCGAGAGCGACGCCTGACGCGGACACTGGGCAGTGAGCAGAGACTGGCCGTGCAGCGGGTGCGCGACTGGCAAGTCAGCGTAGCAATGTTTTATTGGACTCCACTTGCGTGCGCATTTTTTCTCCATTTTTCTTTAAAAGATCCGGGAAAGAAATCAATCAATGATGATTTGATGTCGTAGGAGTAATAAGAGTGAAGTTAACCAAGCCAGGCTACCTACCGCTCGCGCTCGCTGCCCTACTCTGCGCCCCAAACAACAACCCCGCCGGCGGCGCCGCCGCCGCTGTCACCGCTTTGACCATCACCACCAGCCAACCATGGCGGCGGCGATCACCGACAGCGCCACGGTCCCGGCGCCGCACGTCCTTGTCGTGCCGTACCCGGCGCAGGGACACACGATCCCGCTGCTGGACCTCGCCGGCCTCCTAGCGTCTCTCGGCGGCCTCCGCCTCACCGTCGTAACCACACCCGCCAGTGCCCATCTCCTCCACCCGCTGCTGGCTGCGCACCGCGACACCGTCCGCGAGCTCGTCCTCCCGTTCCCCTCGCACCCGGCCTTCCCCGCGGGCGTCGAGAGCGCCAAAGGCCTGCCGCCCGCGCTCTTCGGCGCGCTCATCGTCGCCTTCTCTGGGCTCCGGGGTCCTCTCGGCGATTGGATCCGCGAGCGGTCGGACGGACCGGACAGCGTCCACGCCGTACTCTCCGACTTCTTCTGCGGGTGGACACAGCCGCTCGCGGCCGAGCTCGGTATCCCGCGGATCGCCTTCTCCTCGTCCGCGGTGTACGGCACCGCTGTGCTGCACTCGCTGTTTCGGCTGATGCCGCGCCGCGACGACGGGGACGACTCCGACGAGCCTGATCTCGTTCCCGGATATCCCCGGCACCCCGGCGTACCCGTGGCGGCAGTTGTCGCAGCTATACCGTGGGCAGAAGGAGGGCGACGAGGTGTCAGAGGGTGTCAAGCGCAACTTCCTCTGGAACCTGGAGAGCTCGTCGTTCGTGTCCAACACGTTCCGGCGGCGAGGAGCGCTACCTCGGCGCGCCGCTCGCGGATCTGGGTTTGAGGCGCGTGCGCGCGGTGGGGACCGTTGGCGCCGGACGCCGGCGCCGCGGGCAACCGCGGCGGGAAGACGGATGTAGCCGCGGCTGACCTGTGCGCCTGGCTCGATGGATTCGCTGCCGACGGCTCCGTCGTGTACATCAGCTTTGGGAGCATGGCAATACTGCATCCGCCGCACGCGGCGGCGCTTTTGCCGCCGCGCTGGAGCGCACCGGTGTCGTGTTCGTGTGGGCGGCCGGGCCGACGGTGACGCTCCCGGAGGGGTTCGAGGAGCGCGTGGCCGCGGCGGGCGGGAGGGGCAGGGTGATCCGCGGCTGGGCGCCGCAGGTGGCGGTGCTGCGACACCGGGCGGTGGGTTGGTTTTGTCACGCACTGCGGCTGGAACTCGGTGCTGGAGTCCTGCGCGGCCGGGGTGCCGATGCTCGCGTGGCCGATGGCGGCCGACCAGTTCGTGAACGCGCGGCTGCTCGTGGACGAGGTGGGCGTCGCCGTGCCTGTGTGCTGGGGCGGCCTAGGTGCCGTGCCGGCCGCGGACGACGTCGCGCGTGTGCTAGACGTGGCTGTCGTCAGCGGGCAGCGGCGTGACGTGGTGGCGCGCGCCAAGGAGCTCGCGGAGGAGGCTACAGCTGCGGTAAGCGAAGGCGGCGCGTCGCGGCGTCAGCTGGAGGACCTGGTGCTGGAGCTCCGCCAGCTCGGGAGCGAGCCAAAGGAGTAAAAATTATTCCATAACCGTAGTTCCATCGGGCCATCCACACCTAAATGATGATTGATAAGTCCTGACGATGTCTCCGCTATAAAATCTACTAGTCTCACCTGTATATTTGATTTTGTACAAACTCAAGTTTTTAAAACAAAAGCGAGAGATTTTGTATGAACTTTTTGCATGATAATTAGACAAGACCGAGTCTACATGTCTTCTTTTCCATACTTTTTTTCCCAAACTTGAGTTGCATTAGTATGATGTAGATTTTACAGGGCTAACAAAAGCCCTTGCGAGACAAATCTGTTGATAGGTTTGAGAAATCACTTGCTAATCTCAAGAGAAAGCACTTCCATTTTTTTTCCTGGTGCAAAATGCTGAAAAATTGGACAAACTTTCATAAAAAGTCATTCATTTCATTTTATTATCGTTCACAACTTCACATTACCTTGTCACTTCCAACTTTTGAATCGAAATCTAGCCCACTTCATACAAAAAGGTATAATGCAGACTTGAAAGTGACTTTGGTATAATTTATCCATGACATGACAAGTCATATTTTTAGATGCTGATAAATGCCATGAAAATTCAAATAAGTAGGGAAAACTCCCCTACATATGTGCATATATAGATTTGGGTTCATTTTGTGCACGTATGTATGAATAGAAAATTATGATGAAGTTTCCCCTACAAGATCCAAACCGAGGTATATGAGATATGTAATAAATTTGTCTTCTGAAGCATAAATAAATCATAAATCCATACTTGGAGGTCCACAACCACTTAGAACAAGTCTTAAATAAAGACACATCGTGCACTAAAATCCACTAATTAGCATTATGCCACATTATCTACTAACATTAACTTATAATTGTTTATCCCTAGCAATCTCCACGGCAACGCACAGTATTGCTTTCTCGATCCTTGAGACATTACGGTTTATGCTTGCAATTCTCATTAAATAATGGCCCTTGTTTGGATATTTCTAGCCCTGCTAAAAATTTAGGAGTTAGTTTTTAGCTCTAGCTCTAGCTCCAAACTAGCTCTTGCTCTAGCTAAATTTTGGACCCTTGGGCTGGTTTGATACTAAATGCACCTTTTTAATTATTTAGTGGCTCAAAAGAAAAAAATGAACTTTTATGTGGTCCCAAAGCTAAAACCGCCCCAACTAGCCCCAATATGCACCCCATGGATGGGCTAGTTATTTTGGGAGGGCTAGTTGCATTTAGCCCAATCTAGCCCCTCCTATTTGAATCTCTTTTTTTTAGTTTTGCCAAAACTAAGCCAAAACTAGCTTTAAATTTCCCAAACAGGATCCAAACAGGGGCCAATAACTCACATTTTTATACCTCTCTTTCATTCATCAAATGGTCACCAAAACTAACTTTAAGTTCCTGTGGCAACGCGAGGAATGCCCCTAGTACTAGTAGTAATAGTAATTATTAAAGGTAAAAAACTAGATTAGTAGTTATTAAAGGTAAATGGGGTTAAATACTTTTTTCTCTAACAAACTAGGAGCCCTTCGGCCCACTCAAAAATTATCACCAGCCCAATCTAGCCCATTCGTGGGCACACCACTACCCCTAACGCCTCAACGGTCCAACTCCAATCAAGCGAGGTGGATATTTCCTCTAGCCCCAGCCGGCCGCCGCCTCTCCCTGACTCCCTCCCACAGCTCGGCCGCCGCCTCCTGATCCTTCCTCGACGCCCCCACCTCGCAATCCATTCCCACCTCGCCCCTAAAACCCTAGCTAAACCCAAGCCGAAAGAAACAATGGCCCTCTTCGCCTGAGCGCGCTCGCGCCCGCCCCTTGCTGGCCATGGCACTCCAGCTCCGCCGCCTCCTCCCGCACGGCTACGCCCAGCGACACCGCGCCATCACCCACGCGCTATCGCCGTCGCTGCCGCCCGCAATGGTGAGTGGCTCTCTGTCCTCATTCTGCTGAGAATTTATCACCTCCGAAAGTGTCTGGGGTGCATGGTGGAGGCGTGAACGCCACCTGTTCGTTGTATTGCCCGTGAGCCACAGACAAAGCCTCGTTCCTTTTTTTTTTTTTTAAATAAGGTGGCTTTGCGAAACTGCAAGGTTCTGACTGTGGGGAGCTATGCCATGGAGTATGTCAATATATTATTTCGATATCCCCTGGTTAGAGTGAAAGACATCCTTTGCCATTGCACAACAATGTGCTAACCTGATTTGCAAGGAATGAAACATACCATATACCATCAAGTCAATCACCTTATTTTTCTTTTGTTTCATCCACTTATCCTTAAGGAATTATTCAACTAAGAAGATTTACTGAACATGGGAATTAGGTTAAAATGAAGCTCCTATTTTCTCTCTCTCTCTCTCTCTCTCTTCACGTGGTCATGAGAGTGTGAGTTTTTTTTTTCTTCATGATTCTACCTGTTATAATTTGATATAATATTTGATTGGAGTTGTGCTTGTTTTGTCTATTTATTTCCTTTTACAGCTTCAATTCAACGTGTTTCAGAGATATTCTTCCACAGCCTGGCCCTTTTCACCGTTTCACCCTAGTGAAATGTGCGGGGGGTTACATTCAGGAGTAATTCAACAAGGAAAATATGTTCAAGAAATAATTTTGCGGTTGCCTTACATCCCAAAAGTAGTGCCTTTTTTACTCCTGGGCTCTTCGGCAATGGTAATTCTGTATGTTTCAGAGCCACAGACAGCTGTGGAATTGCTTTAAAAGCTAATAATATTGGTAATTCACGACCATTCTCAACTACATACAGTAAAAGGCTAAGGTTTCCTATTAAAAATAAGACATCATTCAGTAATCTAAATATGAGAAGGGAAGATGGAGGTGTTGCACATAGTTTGTTTCATAGATCTGAGAAACGGCAAAGCACACTAGCTACGTGTAGCACCATTGCTGATGAGGCTTCAACATCTACTAGTAACAGCAGCAAGAATGTTACTGATACTAAGACTGACACTGCCAAGAGGAAGAGTTCAAGAGGAAGCAAAAAGGAAGCTGCTGGAGATATTAAAGAAAAGGAAGTACATACCAAGAAAAAGAGGATATCTGCTAGAACTCGTAAAGCTGCAACAAAGACGACTGAAAAGTACTAGTGCGAACCAAGAAAACAAGAAGACCGCTAATTCTAAACCCGAAAAAGGGCGCTGATAGTTCTAAAAGAGAAAAAGGTGAATAATAGGTCAAAGTCAAAAGCAAAGGTTTCTGCTGCTGCTTCTGTACCTTCTGGAGCTGAGATTTGTATGCAATCGCCTATTGATGGTTCTGGTATTGAGAAAAAGCCACTGGTGCCATTGTATCCGCCGAGAGCCAAATCAGTCGTGGTTGTGGAATCAGCCACGAAAGCAAAAGTCATTCAGAATTACCTTGGGGATATGTATGAAGTGTTACCAAGCTATGGTCATGTTAGAGATTTAGCAGGTAGATCAAAATCTGTTCGCCCTGATGATGACTTCAGCATGGTCTGGGAGGTGCCTGCTGCTGCCTGGACACACCTTAAGAGCATTAAAGTTGCACTGAAAGGGTATGTTTTTTGTAGTGACAGTATGGATACATCTTTTCAGTTCACATAAAACATGCATATGCTTTGATTACTCATGTTCTCCTGTATAAAACAGTTTCTCATTTTCTTGTCAATGGTGACAGGCTAGAAAATATGGAAAACATCATTGGTTCATTTGGTGATATAGTTTGTAACCTAGGCTTTCCCTGCAGATAGTTTGAGTATTCATGTTTCTTATTTTGTTGCAGATGGTTTTGTGTTTTTGTTTTTTTTTTATATTATTCTGTTTTTATATTCTTGTGTGTAGAAGTCTCACTATTGTCATTTGTGTATGCTGACACATTATTGTTTTGATCATAGTATTACTGTAATATACTTGAGTATTATTTGTTGGTGAGATTGTTTTGGCACATATAGAAAACTACTGTGATGTTGATTTGTATAGTTTGTTTATTTAAAATTTAAATACTTGCATGTATGTTCATCAAAATGTAAAATGGCCTCAACTGTAGTTGGAATTGTATCTGAACATATATTTTGGCCATGAAAACTGTGTAAACCCTTTTCCCTAAGACTGGACCTCTGCTTATACTACTACTACTACCACCACAACAACAAGTATAAAATAAACACAAAAAATAGGGCACAAGACAGAAGGTAGAGTTAGGACCTCTGCTTAATTGCTTATACTAGTGGTAGTTTATTGATTTAAATTCAACTAAGCTAATAGTATGAAAGGTAATAGTTCTACACACATATTGCTGATTGTTTTACACCTTGTGTTGAGTTAATAAAACATTGCTAATTTTTTTTACCACTCTTTTCTCCAGAGCAGAAAATTTAATCCTTGCATCTGATCCTGATCGTGAAGGTGAAGCGATTGCTTGGCACATCAAAGAAATGCTTGAACAACAAGGTGCATTGGGCTATGATGTGACTGTTGCAAGAGTTGCTTTCCATGAAATAACTGAGGATGCAATAAAAAAAAAGCTTTAATGTCGCCGAGGTTTTATTGACATGGACTTGGTCAATGCTTATCTTGCACGCCGTTCCTTGATTATCTAATTGGGTTTGGCATATCACCACTTCTGTGGAGGAAGTTGCCTGGTTGCCAATCAGCTGGACGGGTCCAATCTGCTGCTTTGGCCCTTGTGTGCGTCGAGAAGCTGAAATAGAACAGTTTAAAACCACAGGAGTACTGGACAGTACAGACAGACTTCAAAATGCAGTTTGCAGATCCTTCAAAATGACACTTGTATTCCATTCCGTATAAAGCATTTTAATTCAAAAAAGCTGGATCAGCTTTCCATACCCTCTCAAGAAGCAGCGCAAGCTATAGAAAAGAGGATTCATTCTTCTAAGTTTGAAGTTCTAGGTGTTAAAAGAAGTAAAATTCACAAGAATCCTCCACTGCCATATATTACATCCAGCCTTCAGCAGGATGCAGCAAACAAACTTCATTTTACTGCAGGGTATACCATGAAGGTTGTTTCTGCTAGACTTACTATGTGTTGTATTTATACGTAGGAGTCTGTTAGCTCATGTGACTCATTATATGATGCAGATTGCCCAAAAGCTTTATGAGGGTATCAACCTTTCCTCAGAAGAAACAACTGGGTTAATAACATACATAAGAACTGATGGGTTCCATGTAAGTAACATCAGACATTTTGATGACACAAATAGGTTTACTGTTTTCTTTTTTGACAAGGTAGGTTTACTGTTTATTGTTGCATATGTTCCACAACACTTGTTCCCTATGCTTTACTCTCTTTTTAAATTTCAGAATCATCATCTTCTTTGGTCATATGGTCTGCTTCAAGTTAGTGCATTTACTTTAAAATCAGCAAATGTTCTTCTGCCTTCTGACTAAACCAGCGGGTAGGAAGCTGGACAGGAGGAACTTTAAATGATGCATTAAGTTGAGCAAACGTGCACTCCTTTGCATCAGCTTCAAAAAAACTACAGTTTTTGAGCTTCTATTCTGATTACTAAATAATCACACATTTGTTGGTACTTTGTTGAATATATTTCTACATTAAGGTGTTATTATCACACTTTGTATAGTTTAATGCTGCAAAGTGGACGGTTTAGGATTGGATTTAATAGTCAAAACTAATCTAATTAAATAGTTCATGTCTGTAATATATTATGAAAGATATACTGGCCACAATTTACGTCATGATGATGGTAAAATATGTAAATTTCTACTTGTGACTTTGAGAGACTTCAAAATAGTAACTCCAGTATGAAATATTTCATGACTGGTATGCGAATTAATTATTATGTATGATGCAATGATACATGATGGAGGCTTCTGGCTTACTTTGATGTGAGAATTTCCTGACAGTTGTCAATAAGAGGTTCTTGATAATCCAATATACTTGGTGCTTTACCTGTTTCATTAATTAATACCATGTTGACTTTTTGATCCCCTGAAGATTTCTGATGGAGCCGCAGAAGACATCCGTTCATTAGTCAAAGAAAGGTACATAACTTCCTATCCATACAAGCTGCTAAGTCGCTTTTGTTTTGATTTTAAAATGGTGCTAATTTCTCTTCTTCCACATTAAACTTGTAATTGTAATCAGATTAGTTCTAACCTCCTAAGTGATTTAGTTATACTAGTGGAAAATTTTCAGAGTCACTCATATTTGTTCGAGACTTAATAGATGCCACAACTGTAAGACACATAACACATTATTCAAGATTTCAACTGAGTAATTTAACTCTTTAACTGGTCTGGACTCTGGACTCTTAAGGTACTTCGATAACATGGTAAGAGGGTTCAAGTTGTTGAATGATCCATTTTAAGTTGCCAATTGATGATCTTTGACTCCAGTTTTGAGAGAACCAGTATTTTGTGATTCTAGAACTTGGTGTCATGATATGATATATCTGAATATGGTTTCTTCCACGTATTTCCTCTTATTAATTAGTATTTTGTTCAGATATGGTCAGAAGTACGTTTCAGAGGACACTAGGAAGTATTTAAAGAAGGTGAAAAAAATGCTCAAGAAGCCCATGAAGCCATTAGGCCCACCAGTATAAGGAGGTTGCCATGTAATGACTCTCCGTGTTTTTGTTGGTTTATTGCATTTTCTCAATTGCAGCTGCTAACCATCTCCTAGCAAACAATTTTGAGCAAGTACTTGCATATTGTCCCATGGAGGTAGTTCTACAATCTCATATCCATGTATCCACCAAGAAACCAACCAGTACATAGCATATCCTGTAAAGAACTAGCAACATCTTGGTGGTGCTCCATGAATATGAGGTTGTGGAACTATAACCGCCATGTGATAATAATTCATGTATAGCAATATGGTTGTACGATTCATTCTTCATAATTCAACCTCAGACACTGCTTTGATTATTCTACAGCATAATACTTCTATGAATTTGGCACTTAGGAGTTAGAAATGTCTCCCCATAACGGAGGATACTGTGTTCTGTGATATGTTTTGAACATGCTGGTATGGGCAGCCAACTGAGCCATACAGCTACAGCAACATGACTGTACTGTTATGGTACGAGAAGCAGCACAAAGGGGCCCAGCTGGCTGCCCAACATGCTCCACAAATGACCATGAATCAGTTGATAGTTACAATATCTGTGATACAATCAGCATCTTCTATTGGACCACATGAGCACGTTTGATGTCTATATTTTATTTCATTTATTTCAAAGTGAAACCACTCAGTATTATATCTCACTTTTAATACATGGTTTGCAATACTATTTCTCTTGTAGCATCTTTGGTTGGAATACTTGATGATGATTGTCTAAAACTGTACACTCTAATATGGAAAAGGACAATGGCTTGCCAAATGGAAGCTTCAGAACGAGATGGTTGGTTACTCCTGTGCTTCATTTTTCCATGTGGTTAATTTTATTCTTCATGATGATAATTGTTATGAATTATGGGTGTACAAAGTTACATTGGTTAAGGAAACCTTATTAAGTTTAACTTGACATGTATGAGGAATTTGCAGCAGCCAGCAAGCGCTAGGGTACATGTTGCAGTTTTTTTTAGGGTTTTTGTTTTTTTTCCTAATTTCTGGTAGATTTCCTCTTTAGTTTCTTTTCATATTGCCCATAGTTTCAATATGGATAGCAATAGGCTGAACTTGTTGTTTGTTTAAAATTCAGTGTGGTATTAAAGCCAACCAGCCAAGAGATTGCACTGATAAGATCATAAGAGAAGTAATTGCAGGTTGCACTGATAAGATCATAAGAGAAGTAATTGCAGCCCAGTCTGTCTTTTACATAGATCTAATTGGTGCAACATGCTGAAGGCCCAGATTTCTACAGTACCTTGAACTTTTAGCTAATAACTGGTTGGTTAATTAGCCACGTTTCTTGCCCAGTTTATAACTTTTGTCTAACTGAAACCCTTTTTATAAATTGTTGACATCTACCTTAGGCGCACAGCTTATGAATCTTCATTTTAGCTGTTGTCATGAATTATTATTTTTGCCTAAACACCTCTGGTGTCATAGTAGATAGTAAATGTGATATCCTTTTTTTTTTTTTGAAGCTAGTAAATGCGATATCCTCATTCTCTAGCATTGTTTTAAAACATTAAACTTCTTTGTACATCATTTTCCTTTTGTAAATTTCAATATTTTAAGCTTTCCATCAAGTTACTTGCTTCCTCTGTAGATTCAAGTGGATATTGGCACTCCTAAAGGAGAGATGGTTTTTCATTCTGCTGCTTCAAAACTGGACTTCAAAAGGTACCAAGCTGTCTATGAGGTGAGTTCTAAATTTATTTTGTACTTGCTTCTTGCATTCTCTATGGATTTTAATTTCTGCTTTTGCTACTTCTATCGAGCTTTGACAAGCCTGATGACATTTTTTTTTATGTGTGTACATGCATCAATGGCATTGTTTGATGGTTCAGGGGCCAATTGTTTATGCCATATTTTTTTCATCTACATGATCTTCTTTTACTTAGCCTACCCCCCACTAGCTTGGGACAAAAGGCTATGTTGTTCTTCTTTACTTGCCATTATTGTAGGGGTATGAGTACAACCGGTCAGATACTATGTATCTGGTTGTCTGCTATATTTGCCCAGACATTTTTATGTTATTGAAAACAAATGTCTAGGTCAAAGTGACATCTGGATATCAGACTAGTTGATCCCTTCTTTTTCTGATTTTTTTTCATTTGTTATAAGGTTTAGAACATGAGATAAGCTATCTTTTTTCTATAAAATGTAAACCAGTACTAACTCTACTTTTAAATAAGACTTCTTACTAAACATCTTTATTTTTTTCCTTTAGAACCTAAGAATCAAAATTTTTATTGGAAACCTGTTTACCCCAGAGGCTGATTTATGTTTGCCGGCACTTTCGGATGGTATCTGAAGATTTTTTTTCTTTAAAAACTGGTTTCTTTTAGTAGTTTTTTTGAAAGGGTTTTCTTTCAGTAGTTTATAACCTCGTTCTAGTACTTGAGTAAATAATACCTGCCCATTAAAGGGAATAGTGTGTGCTTGATGGTATAGACCAGCCACTTTTTTCGAAGGTTTTCTGCTGGTTTCAGATGGTTTTCCATAATGTGTTTAGCTTCTTGTACAAAGTAAAAAAAGATAAGCACATGCCCCAGAAAGCAAATTTTACTTTGTGATATTCATATTATGAATCTGCGATACTATTGCAATTGTATCCCTAGGCGTGACCATTGATTTTCTGTTTTGTTATTGGTTTGTTACTTTGCTTTTCAGACTCGCCTATAATAATAACTGTATAAACGTAATTTATTTACACTAGATATGTATCAATTAAACATTTCTTAAAGTGTTTAGCACATGGAAAAACAGATGTCTGGTCCCACTTGGTCGCCTCTGATATGCACTACAACATATTGTTTATATTAAATTGTTGTGTAGAACATAATTTGGTATTATAGGGCCTTGTAATGTTTTTTTTTTTGTTAAAGTTCTCTATGGAGTTTACTTTTCCCTTGGGACATAACAATCCTGTTGCCGAAATGCATGAGTTTGTCCTGATTTATCAGTAGAGGTTTCTTATGTTGTGGATTGAGATTCTTTTAGTTTTTAGTGTTGATGGTAAGGAGGACTTAGTTTGAATGGAAGCATGGTTGTCAGTTGCGCTTTGTGAAGAATTTTGTGCTAGCTTTTTCAGTTCTGAACTTATTCTTACTCATTAACAATACACTTTGCTACTTTTAGGGCGCTGAGGCCAGTCCATGCATTGGCGGCTCTGAGGGAGATTCTGTGCATGAGGATAACTTTGAGGCCTTGTCGAAATTAATGGTTGCAGTGACAATTCCCTTTCTTTATCCTCTTTCTTTTTCTGGCTACTGCAGATTATTGGTTATCATTCAACTGTTCCAGTATGTCATTCATCTCCTTTTACCAGGTTAAGGACTCGGTGTTTCCTGCTAACGTGCATCTTGGACAGCACTTTACTAAGCCACCATCACGATATTCTGAGGGTGCATTGGTAAACAATAACCTATTATGGATTGTTTTTTACTTGTTTACTTTGACCATTGCCCATTTCTGCAATAAAACAATATATATTTTTATTTGGTTCTACTAGTTCAGATTTTCATTATGTGCCTTGTTATCTCCAGATTAAAAAGCTAGAAGAACTTGGAATTGGAAGGCCATCTACTTATGCATCTATAATGAAAGTGTTACAGGTATCATGGCATTTTACTTCTGAACTACTCCCTCCATCTATAAGTCTCCGTGGCCTAAGTGTTTTCCCTTTTTCCATTAGTCTCCGTTGTATTAGCTTGGGCGCCCCAATTTCTCGGTAGCATGGGCAGGCGACGCCTCGTTTCTTCTGCAGACTCATTACTACGCCACTCTTTCCGTTAGCTTGTATACTCATCTGGCGTTTCCTCCGTTTGGATAGGCGTGCGTGCTAGCCTCTTCTGTTTTCATGTGCATCATGGAACTGTACCATACATTCGAGCCCAGACAATTGTTGCTAGCTTTTTTTTCTAGCTTTAAGCTAGTATAACTGGCTGGACCACGTACATGGACAAGGCTTCCAGAAGGTTCCGGACTCGCCGCGCTGTCTACCTCATGGACCCAGCTGGCATAGTCTTATCTTCACAAGGATAATACGTATGGAGTGCTCGAACACATACATTGTATCCCGCCCGGCTCGCTGTATACATACATGTATGAAAGCTGGATCGAGGCCTAGCCATAGTGGCTTACTTCTTCCCACACACACACATGATGAGTACATGAGCGGGTTAACGCCCTTTTCAGCGGATTGAATGGCAAACGAACAGACGCCGGGGCATTAAGAGGACTGCAGCGATTAAATGAAAATCAGGCCTCGTTTGCTGCTCCTTAGTCACTACGCCGAAGGCAACAATGGAGACTTATGGACGGAGGGAGTATTTTTACTCTGGTATTGGAAGGCTATTTGCGGATGCATAAAGCATAGCTGATAGACTGTCCTAGTTTATATTTTTGTGTCCTTGTTGTGCCTTCGATGGTAGGCTCACACCGTTGGGCCCTTTGGGCTGACAGCTATAGGCTTCTGCCTCTTGTATATTTGTTAAGATAATTAGAGATAGGCAACAATATCCTTGATTGATCCTATTTCTATAAACCAACCCATAGGAATCCTTACCTATGTATATGTTTACCCTGCACCTCCTCTAATCAATGTAACCATTCAAGAGCCATATTTTAAAATTGTGTTAGTCATGTAAGACTTGCCTTGTTTTTTGGTCGTGTATGTAAGGTTGTCGTCGGGCATGGCTGTTGCACTTGGTTATTTTGGCCTTCCTCATCTCATAATGCAACGATACGCAGATCTCATGCTTATTCGAGGAAAGCAGTTGCAGGGTTTTACAGTTACTACGTATTAAATCTTATTTTCATCTGTTGTAGTTAGCATTGACCTGTTCCACATAGATAACAGTGTCATTATACTTGTACTGTTCAGGATCGGAAGTACGTGACAGCAAAAAGTCGAGTTCTACACCCTGAGTTCCGTGGTCGAATGGTTTGTTCTTATATCCCTGACTGCATGTTCCCCGTTTGGAGAGATCCTATATGATTAAAATATCTTTAGCTATGTCATCATCTACTAGTTTTCCTCCAGAATACCCAAAAAATTTACCCTCATCTGTAATGATCTTCAATGTTTATATGTTATGTGATGTAAAAAAAAAATGCTTATATTTTATCGTTTTGCTTATCCTTGCTTACATTTTGCCATGTACATTTTGTGATTTGAGTTCCCTCGCATATTTTAGGGTCTGGGGAATGAAACTTCTAGACAGCCTTAACCTTGCTTAGAAATTCCCTTCCCCAGACCTCTACATTTTGTGGGATCCTTCAGCACTGGGTATTCATTTTCCCTTTTCCATCTCTAACACTTATAGGCATCATTGTCCCAGGCTCGCAGCACTGTTTCAGTTTACGTTGCTGAGGTTGCTTGCTATAAATTAAATTTCAATGAGTCTAACATTATTGTTTGTTCATACCATCAATTTTTTTAGGTCTCGGCATTCCTTTTGCACCATTTCTCTGAAGTTGCTGATTACAGCTTTACAGCTAACATGGAGACAGAGGTAGTAAACATTCCTCAGTTTAAGGTTTCCGTGTGTTTCTTTCTTTTTTTAAGTTTATGCCATAGTTTTGGAAACCTGCTTAAGCTAGCTTGTTAGTGTGTTATTGCTATGTGTTAAACCAATATGATATTTCAGCAAATCAGCGCATCTTAGTGGACCACACTTCTAATTTTGGTCATGATTATTATTGGATTTAATACATTAGGAACAATGTGGTCTGTAGTTGTAGAGCTAATTCAAGATATAGTTGTCATGGCCTCAATGCTTTGGTCTATTATTCAAGTGTAGGTCCTTTTGGCCTTCTCAACTATTCTCTATATACAAGATAACATGTAGGTATTTTTTTATATTCTCTTTCTTTGTTTCCCTTGCTGAATAATGTGACTCATAAGTTATTAAATCATCACTCCCACTTTCCCATCGTACTATATAAATTAGGGAACACGTTCATTTAAACTTACTTTCTTAATCTTTATGCACCACTCTAGAACAACCTACATTTGGAAGAAATGGTATTGATCCTTTTACAAGGAATTAGTTGGTTACTAAAACTGTATTGAATTTCTTTTTTCTTTTACATTAATAGCTAGATAATGTTTCTGCTGGGTCAACTGAATGGAAGGGTCTTCTGAAAGACTACTGGGATAGATTCAGCAAATATTGTGCAGATGCAAGTAAACTGGATGGCAGAAAGGTAAGATGTATTTAATTTCTGATGATGCTGGTTCTTTGATGATGCATTGTCATAGTTCTCCTTTTTGGTGTGATCGTCAAGCTTGCTTGGGACCAAAAAACTTTGTTATGGTCATCAATCCTTTTTAACGACACAGAAACTGAAGTAAATATTTCAGGTCCATTTCTAAGTATGCAGTAGTGGTTTCACGGTTTTTGCTTTGGTAGAATCTTATCTTACCTGAAACTTGTCAAGTTAGCATTTGCTTTGAAGAAAAGAGACATGTAAAATGGTGAGCTATCATATTTTATTTTCTGTCTCTGCTGATGCTTCTTGGTTTTATACAATATTTCTGTCAGTGGATTAGAAGGAAACTACTGCTTGTATATCCGAACACAACATAGTTTCAAACAGTGCTCAAAATATTTTTGGGAGAGCATTTAAGCACTTTAGGAGGGCAAAGGATGTCTGACTCCAGATAGTTTCACAATCACACTGGTCTATCAGAGCATTCTTCCGTTGCTTGAAGGCTTCATTGGAGCATGGAATTGCTGAGTTCGACCCGTCATGCACAAGAATGATACTATTGATGTGCCTTGTGTATCATATTGCTCTGCAATGGTTAGAGATTGAAACTGAATTTGACATTGTGCAGGTAGAGAGAATGCTTGAAGAAAAATTTGGTCCTATCCTCTTTCCTGACGTTGACAAGGATAGTAGAATTTGCTCTAGGTAATGCACAACAAATGTATTTTTAATGTATCTTTCTTTCGTGGGATGTACATATTGAATGTCAAAATTAAGATAATTGCATTATTCATTCAGGTTAACCTACAATGTCATCTTACTATGGTGCATTTCACATATATAATTCTGACATCCTTTTTTTCGGAATACATGCAGTTGTTCTGAAGGAACTTTGAGATTCAAAGTTAGTAGGTATGGTGAAGGCTATTTTATAGGTTGTGATCGACATCCAAAATGCAAGTATGACCCTATTATTCCTCAGTATAATTTGAATGCCTTGTAGTTGCTATATTCTTCATTGTCACCTGTTATGTATTAGTGAGTTCAGGTTTTTTTTTCTTGATTATTGATGATTATCATCGTGCGTAATCGCTGATCTAATTGCTGTAGGTACATTGCTCGCTCATTGTCACAGCAAGAAGATGAAACTGAACCCACCGAAGAAACTCCAAAATCTTTTACACCCAGGTTACTTGGCGTCATGCCAGATCCTGATCAAAAGGTATTTTTCAGTTCATTGATATTCAGATTTTTTTTATTTGCAAATAGGCCTCTCGTTGGGTATTCGGCTGTCCCCAAATCTATACCCATGTGTAATGGGGAGGGTATGGGTGAAAGTTGCTTTACCCATTTGGGGTATGGGGAGGATTGGAGAGGAGAGACCACTGTCGGTTTGTGATGCTGGGACACCATCAATGTTTTCAAGGCGGTAAGGCGGGCGTGGCGGCGACTACCGCCTTATGCTTGCGAGTAAAGGCGTAAGGCGGGCGGCGCCTTACCAATTAAATAAAAAAATAAAACATCAGTTAAGAGCAGTATAAAAATGATAAAGAAAAAGAAAAAGAAAAAGAAATGGAGAGGAGTAAGAAACAGTCTGGCCCAGCCCACTTGCACCAAGCAGCCCATGTGCCCCTCACCCAACCAGAGGGAAGAGCAGAGGAAGATGGGAGAAGCGGCTCAGGTCCTGCTTGAGGGAAAAAAAATCGGAGGATACGGCTCATGTCCTGCTCGATGGAGGACCAGGGCGGCGGTGGGGGAAGCGGCAACCCGCCGACGGCTGCTCGCGTGGATGGGAAAGAGGGGGAGCGGAAGCTTGATGGCAGCAGGCTTTCGGCGGACATGGCGAACACGTTCGCGGGCGCTCCTCTCCGCGCCCCTCCCGCGACTCCTTTCTGCCGCGTCTCCGCTTTTCCCCGTCCTTTCTCCCGCCCTCTCCGCGTTTCCCGCTGCTGCGAACACAACAGCCCGTATGGCGCCCGCCTTCCTCGCTTCAGGATGAATTGGGCGCCAAATCGACACCTTTAGGACGCCATGGTCCTAAGGCGAGACGCCATACGGGGCTGAGGCGAGTCGTCGGGCTAAGCGTCTCGCTGGAGCGCTTAGGCGACGCCAAAGCGGCGCCTTAAAAACACCGACACCATTCATTTATCCATTCTCGCCACGTGTGTCACGCTGGTTTTCCGAGGAAGCCCAAACATCGCCATATGTGTGCCCGAAAGTCCACACATATAACATAGAACAGATATCAGATAAATATCAGAAAAATGTTTTAAAACGTATAAATAACTAAACAAACACTCACAATTTATCAGAGTAACGCGGAACGGTCGCTAACTTCTCGGGCTCCATTATCTTCAGGGACAGTTGACTGGGGGCTCCGTATGCCAAGAACTAATATCTTCATCCATTCTCCATGTGACTTTTGCCAACAGACTGAGGTGGGAGAAATTGCAAGAGTGAGTCCATGTCGAACTCAGCAAATATAGCAAGGCAGGAACTACCCATAGATCATGATCGGTGTAACTTAAATAATGTAAAGCATAAAAACGATAAACCATAATCAAGTTAGCAACATTAGTCACCATCTTTAGTGCAAAGGTCCAAAGCCGCTCGTGTCCTTGAGCAAGGCTGATATACCAGTTTAATAAACTCTGCGCAGAGGTGTACACTTTTACTGTGAGCCGTGAATTGCCCTTTCGCCCGAGGTAGCTAGTCTCTTAACCCACTTCCAAGGTAGGTCGGCGGGGGTTCACTATGAAGCCTTTCAACGTTCGTCTAACAAGCCGGGGCGCTAAGTCGTCGAGATATAGGACCCACCCTTCCTATATGGCACATAACCGCGGCCTATACACATATATATGGGACGGGGGCTATACTATACCCAATTGGCACTTTCTCCAAACTCGCTAGAAAAGGTCCCGGTGCTTGAGCTAAAACCATAGCCATGTGGCACTCACACAGTAAATCCCGGATGTTCTGTTGCAGACAATTTCTTATGTTGATAAAAGTCATGTTTTATGTTTCATGTCATAAACATTAAATAGGCTACATGATCATGAACTTAAAGCTAGTAGATCCCAAACTATACTTGCCTTTACTTTTGCTCCAACTTTCCCACACTCTGCTTACGCACACTTGTCGATCCTCAACTCACGGCCTTCAACGCCCGGTGAACGACTCTTCATCTACTCGTAGCAAACACCACACATACAAGCAAGAATACGAGAATAAACTAAGAACAATACACCAACAGTGATAACACAGGGATAAATGTCTTATAAAACTGATCTACGGCGTTAAGCTACGATCACGTGGGCGTAAAAGATCACCGAAATCGAGCTAAAAACGGATAAGTTATGGATTTTACAAGATTTCCTATAGTAGAATAATTAATTAATTAAATAATTCCAACTATGAAAATTAAATGTTGCAAACCTACTTGAACAATTATATTAACGCAGCGTAGAGAGAATCGAATAACGAATCTAACGCAAAGTTGAACGGATCAATTTGGAGTTAAAATGAGGAAGTTATAGGCATTTAAAGGCAGTGGCAATTCTGTAATTAGACTGAACTTATTTATTTCCGAAATAAAACAAGGTTTGGACTGTTTCTTAATTAACCCTAGACTACAGGGGCTAGCGCATAATAATTTCGTGACTCAGTGAGCGATGAATCAATTAAGTAAAAGACCAGGGGCTAGATCGTAAAATTACGATGGCTGGACAATGACCTTGCTGATGTGTCATTTGACTAGCGGCGTGGCGGAAACGTGGCACTGATTTGGCGCGGCGTGGCATACGGCGTGGCGATACATGGCGCTTGTGTGGTCTGACGGGGGGCTATGTTTGGCCCGTGTTTGACCAGAATACGCCTGGCCTATTGCGGGCCATCCGATCCGAATCGGCGGTGAGATTAGATCGAGGCGAGGGGTGGGGCGGCGCCGCCGCCGGAGACGATGGCCGGACGGCGGGGCATCGCCGGGCGCATGGCGGAAACGCGTTCCGATGTAAAATAGGCTAGGATTATTAGTGCTATGGAACCGGGGCTCACCGCGAAGTCATCCGTGTGGTCCTCGCCGATGGATTTGGCTCGAGACGGCGGGACGGTGGCGGCGGAGTTCTCCGCTCGAGCTCGATCTGACGGCGCTCCGGTTCGATGGATGCCGTGAAGCGGTGTCGAAAGCACGCCACGCTCCGCGAGTACGACGGAGGCGGAAGGAGGGTCGGGGATGGTGCGTGGATGGGGTATTGCGGCAAGCGCTTGGAGCTTGCGGCAATGGCGGGCGGGCGGGCGATGGTTTGGGTGCTGCAGGCGAGAGAGAGCATGGGAGGCTGTGGGCGGTGGTGGGGTGTGCGTGCGGTGCTCCAGTGCCTTTTAACGGCCGGGAGAGGAAGGGGAAGGCGTGCCCAGCCTCGGCGCCATGCCACCCATGGCGGGCTCGATCCGCGGACGCGACGGAACGGGCAGGTGGAGCCGCTGGGCGGCAGTCGCTGTGACTTCGGTCGAGGGGAGTACCAAAGATCGGTGGATCGCGCGGATGCGTCTTGCTGGGAAAGCCTTGCCGCCTTGGTCGTCCGGCCGGGGCGGATCGAGGGCATCGCCGTCTTTGTCAAGCCGGGGAGGTAGGGGGTGGTGCCGGCGTGTGGGCCCCACCTGTCGGGCAAGGGAAGGGAGAAGGCGCTGCTGATCAGTTGCTTGGGCTGTCTACTTGCTAGCTGGGCCGGCCCAAAGGAAGAAGGAGCGAGCGGGCCAAGGCAAAAGAGAGGAACGGGCCACTCGGGCCGAAAAGAAGGAGGCCAGGCCGGCTGGGACAAGGGAGAGGAGGAGAGTTTTCCTTTTTATTTCTACTTTCTCTTTTCTTTTCCTTTCTTTTTATTTCTCTTTTCCTTTAATTTAGCATTTAAATCTTACATAAATAAATGTATATAAAATTAGAACTTCAAGTATTTAATTTAATTACTTTGTAACTAGAGCAAAAGCAATTTATTCCAAGCTCACTTTTTATCACACAATAAAATAATGCATCGGCATGAATGCAACAATCATGTTTTCTAGCCTTAGATAAATTTTATTTTTAAGTCAAAATATTATTTTCCCTATATTTCACGAGCACAACAATATAATTAAATCATTTTAACTCATTTTCAAAAATCCAAAATTTCCGGGTGTTACAACGTGTCTTGACACTCATGCTGGGTTGTCCCCATTATTTGCCGCTTTGTTCGAGGTCAATCAGAATGAGAAGGAAATCGTCAGCTTAGTTCCTTATCCAACCACCATCAACTTTAATTAATACATAATGGGTGGGTAACTTCTGAACGGGGAGGGCCACAGGGAGGCTCTAGGTAGATTAACTTTGGATTTGGTGGGGGCAACACTGGGTATACCCAAACGTTCCCCAATGGTAGATCTATTTGTAAATCAGTAATGTGTATAACAGCTTCATTGCTCAATCTGCAGGTGTTTTTGAAACAAGGCCCATATGGCTACTATGTTCAGGTTGGTGAGGACAAAAAGGGACTGTTTCCCAAAAGGGCTTCCCTTTCTGAGGTAATTATTCCATTTTTATTTTCTAAATTAAAAGAAATTTATCCTAAACACTAAATGGTAAACAATCAGTCACCTTTTGTTTAGCGTTTACCATTTAGGGCATTTAATTTATACAACCTAAACAGTTTTGTATAGTAACACTAAAATATATACATATTTATGTATCTAAAAGTCAAATATGCTAGAAAGTATACATATTTACACATGTAAAAATAAGTATTCTATCTTTTTTTTTTTTTGGAAAAGTAAATCCCACTCCACCACATATACTTGTGATGTTATTTAGTTGGGTGCCAAATGTGGTAGCTGACTAAATGTTGAATTAGATGCTCATTTAATTTAATCATTGTTTAACTCAATTCCGTTTAGGCTGTTAAGACATTTTTAGTGGTTCAAACAGTTTAAAAATGTTGTATACCATCTAATTCACCGTTTAGGGCCTTAACAACATGGGTGGCCTTTGTTTACTGTTTAAACAGCCGCTTAGATGGATATTAGGAAAGGACCCATGTTAGTAGGACTACTTGACTGGCTGCTAACATGGGTCCTTTCCAAATAGCGGACAGTGATTAAAAGTCATCCATCAAATTCCGTTTAGACGTTTTTTTAGTGGTTCAAACAGTTTAAAACTGTTGTACCATCTAATTCACCGTTTAGGGCCAACATGGGTGGCCTTTGTTTACTGTTTAAACAGCTGCTTAGGCGGATATTAGGAAAGGACCCATGTTAGTAGGACTTAGACTAAGACTTGACTGGCTGCTAACATGGGTCCTTTAAAAATAGCGGAGTGATAAAAGTCATCCATCCTTTGTAGGAACTCAATGCAACTATTACTGAACTCCTGTTTCAGGTCAAAGATATAGACTCTGTTACTCTAGAAGATGCAATTGAGCTTTTGCAATATCCCAAAATTCTGGTATGCAACTCTATACTATATAGCTTTTGTTATTCTTTGTTGAGTTGGGTCCCATAATATTGTATTTCCTACAGGGAAAACATCCTGAAGATGATCATCCTGTACTTATAACACATTCTAAAGTTGGGTACAACATCAAGCATAGGAGATCTCTTGCTCTCGTGCCAAAGGTCTGGTACCTTCTTACATTTTGTATTTAGATGATTTTCAATCAACGCATTTGCATTTATTAGCACGTTTGGTATATTTGGACTGTTTGCAAGGCTGATAATATGTTGAAAATGTCATGCTGACAGAATATGGACCCAAAGGCGATGACACTTGAGCGTGGGCTCAAGCTTTTGAGTGGTAAAAGTGTCAGACGGTTGGTCGACCAAAAGGGAAGGTTGAAAAGAAGGAACCCTTCGAATGGCATTAGCTGAGCCTGCACTCGTTACAAAATGCTGAACGTGTGTGCTTGATAGTCAGTAAGAGCCTTTTTTATCAATGCAAAAATTCAGAGAGGAGTCAATATTCATAGCATGCGGAGGTTCAGCCTTTGGTGTGCCTAACTGATTATGATGAGAGCGGAGAAGGGCTCCATTTGTGACAAAGAAACTGGTCAACAAGAACAACAGTCCCTGGCAAAGCTGATAACTTATATTTTGGTCAAGAGAATGCACAGACATATTCAGGTCATATCTTTGATTTCATTCTTTTCCTTTGTTATCATCATCAGAAGCTGTATAGAACGCACGGACACAAAATACCAGATTATACACCCATAGGTTTTCAGCAAATTTCAGTTTAACTGAGCTTAACAAAGATGAGAGGGTGGTTTGATCACCTATTTTTTTGCAATCGCAGCATTCCATTTGTTCATTGAGGGTTTTTCTTGGTGTAAAAGGAATATTCTTGTTGAATTTGAAGGATTGTTACTACTAGGGTTGGATACTTCCACCTTTTTTACTAGAGATAATTGCATCATTTACTACGGGAATCCATTTTAGTGGTGGCTGTCGTGTCGGTTATGTCTAAGAATTGTATAAGCTATTTTGCAGCTGAAATTCCTTCCGTTTTGAACTTTTTTTTTTGTATGTGTTTTTAGATTTGTTTGCACAGGTTGAGCCTGAATAACAATTACTCCCTCCGTCCCATAAATAGAGTCGCTGTAGAAAGCGTATTGGTCAAACTTTCGAACTTTAACTATGTTTGTAGAAAATGCATACAACATTTAAAATTGGAAAAAGTCTACTTAACCCCACGAACTATAGGGGTGTGATTAGTCCTTTCCTAAACTTTAAAACCGTCTAACCACCACATTAAACTTTGTCAAACCGGCTAATTAACCCCACAGGCGGGTTTGGTGGCGGTTTTGCCACCGTGGCGGTGGTTTTGCCCGAGTTGGGCGCCCGGCGTGGGCGGTTTGGCCACCGTGGCGCTGGGATGGGAGCGGGGTGCACGGATCGAACCGACGAGTGGGGCCTCGATGTCGAACGCTTCCCCCAAATTACGCCTCCTTTCCCCTGTTTCTCTCCCTCCCACCCCGATTTCTTCTTGTCGGCGCTCAAGGTCGAACTCTCCCGTCTCCGGCGAGGTTAGGGTTTCATAGTGCGGCGCGGGCTTGGGGGTGTTGGAGGCGGTGTCCCATGGCGTCCTCTAGCGCCCGCAGTTCTCGGGCATCCGGTACACGCGGGCGCGGCGGCGGTGGCTACGACGGCAAGGGTTCACCAGTCCCTTATCGTACTCCGTCGCTAGGCTATGAGCCCGAGAAGCTGTGCCTCTGCGACATGAAGGCTTGTAGGTGGATCTCGTGGAGTGATGACCATACAGGGATGAGGTACTACAGGTGTCAACGAGCTCGGGTAAGTTTGCCCCATGTGTTGAGTTGATTTGATCTAGGGTTTGGGGATTGCGGGCTGCAGACGATTCCATTCCATTTGGGTACTGATTTGCTGAAGCTTGCAGACGACAAAGGACTGTAAGTTCTTTGAATGGATAGATGCTCCACCATCCCCTTGGTTTAAGCAGCTGCTTATGGACCTGCGTGATGAAGTGTGGAAGTTGAAGAAGGAGCTGAATGAGGAGCTTGCTGATGATGCTTGTGACACTGAAATTGTTCCTGAGGATGCCCACATGAAGCACTTCCTGCAAGATGAGCTAGTGAAGGAGTCTGAGCTGGAAGCAAAGAAGGAGGAGTTGGTGAACAAGGATGCCCAACTGCAAGCAAAGGAGAAGGAGAACATGGCTTTGGTGGAGCAGGTTGAAGCAATGAAAGCCAAGCTGAAGAACCAGAATGGATGCAATGCAAGCTTTGTGAACTTGTTGGTCTTTGTGCTTGGTTTCCTTGCTGCCTTAGTGCTGTGCAAGATGGTTTGATGTGTGTTGTGTATGTAATGAACAAGGTCATGATGGTTTATGTCAAATGGTCATGATGAAATGTTGTGTGTGTCCTGGAATCCTGCCTTGCTGTAATGAACATGAACATGATCATGATCAATGTTATGAAATGTTTGTTTCCTGTCAACTGGATTATGTTCAATGCTGTCAAATGAAAAATAGGGCAAGATAAACAAGGTTGCCATAACTTTAGCATTTCAGCACTGTCAAATGAAAAACAAGCCAAGATAAACAAGTTTTGCCATAACTATAGCATTTCAGCACTGTCAAATGAAAAACAGGACTACATAAACAAGAGCTTAGCATTTGAATGCCAGCTCAACATTAGTTCCCAGTTTTCACCCTTGTCCATTACCACCATCTATTTTACACAAAAGCTTAGCATTTCTATGTCTAACTGACATTAGTTCCCAGAGTTCACTGCTGTTCAAAAGAACACATGGCACTTTCTTGCCAGCCATCCAAAAGAAAGCAGACATGTTCAACTTCATGTTTACATAAAAACATGGCATTTGTGCCCAAATGCTCATGGTTATCAGTAGTTGTCCCCAAACAGGAGATGTGCCAGCCCTCGTCCTGTTCCTCGGCCTGCACCCCTGCCTGCAGCTTGCCCTTCTCCTGTTCCTGTTCCTCGTCCGGCACCTCGGCCTCTCCCTCTTGCTGCTCCTCGGCCTGTCCCTCTTGCTGCTCCTCGGCCTCTCCCTCTTGCTGTCCCTCGGCCTCCACCTTGTCTTGCTGCAGCTTGGCTTGATGTAGGCTGGGTGCTTCCTCCAGCTTGGCTTGATGAAGGCTGGGAGCTTCCTCCAGCTTGGGTTGGTGGAGGCACAACTGCTAGAGGGACAGGCTGTAATTGAAGCAAAATAGTTAGCAACATGGAAAATAGCATGAAAAGTAAGCATTAAGATAGAATAACAAGTGACAAACCTGAGATTCGGTGGTCCTCTGTCTCTTTGTGCTTCGGTTTGAGCTTGTGTACTTGGTGCACCGCTTTTTACGCTTATTCTTCTCCCTTCCGATGTGGGCATTGGCCTTGCTGGTTTGCTTCAGGGGTTCTTAGGGCACCTCCCGGCATTGTGGTCATTTTTGCCACCGCGATGCGCATGTCATCTTGACCCCAACCCCGCTCATCTTTGTCCCTTTAGGTTCTTCTCCTTCTTCCCTTCTTCTTGCAGTCTTTGGCCTCCCTGGCATCTTGACATATGCAGGTGGTTCAGGTCTAGCATTATCAGCTATTGGCCAGTTGTCAGGACCTTGAATTGGTTGCAGCACATGCTCATATGTTTTCAAGTAACTATCTATAGAGAAGCATGGAGCAATGTAATCATCTAACTTCTTTGATGCCTTGTATATGCAAATGTGATAGCATGACGCACAAGGCAGCCGCATACCGCCAAGACACTAAAGTGCATGTGCCTCCTTCCAAATTCACCACATACTTCCTGTTCTCCTTCTCTTGTACTTCAAACCCATCTGCTCCATTCCACAGGACTTGACAACATCCAGATGTTTCTATGTTGAGCTTGAGTTTCCTGAAGATGTTTGGGCAGATGGTTCCAGTCCACTTTGCAACCTTGCTTCTGTTCTCTTGGATCCTAACCATCGGCTTCTTTCTAATAGCTTCATTTATGGAAATTATAGGGAAGAACCTTGCTTCCATGATGCCGTTGTTGAAAGATTCACACATGTTGTTGTCCACCGAGTCACGCTTGGATCCTAGTCCGAAGTAGGCCCTACTCTAGTGCTTTGGGGAGGTCTTCATCATGTCAGCAGCCCCATCTGGTGTATCCTGAGCTAGGTAAGCTCTGTACAGATTGAAAAGTGGCCTGCATGAAGCCTTTGCACATCTCCACCACTTCTTCTCGCAACTTCTTATCGGTGTACTTCTTCCTCCGGTTGGCATAGATATGTCTAGCACACATTACTTAACTCTGCGGTGAAGGCGATAACTCATTAACAGCTTTTCACCAAGCCCCAGTGTACAAATGTCATAGTCAAGATATTAGTCAAAGGATAACAAAGATAGGTGCATGCAAAGTCTACACAAGTCAAAGAAATTACCTTTTCTCTGGTCCGAAATGAAAACCCATGCGGCTCCACCATCACCGATGTTCGGATCCTTCCTCGAAGGAGACCAAGGAACCAGTACCCATGTCTCATAGCATTCAATAGGTACTGCTGCCCATGCCACATGATACATTTGATTATTTGCATCTCTTGCTATTGCACAAAGAAGGTTGCCATTGTTGGCACCTTTGAACCAGCACCCATCCAAACCAATGACCTTTCTGCATCCAGCCAAGAACCCCTTCTTAAGTGCACCAAAACACACATAGAACTTCTGAAAAACTTTCCTGTCTTCTATTTCTGGATCAAGACAAAACCGCAATGGTGTCGAGGATTGGTCCTCTCTAGCTCTAGTTGGTAGTCAAACACCCTGCTGTACTCTCCTTTCATGACATCTAGAGCTTGCTGCAAGACAAGGTGCTTTGCTCTCTTACATTTTGAAGCAGAAACATCTGCAAGGAAATCTTTCTGGACCCTTGCCTGCATTTTCCCAGCCTTCCAAGTTGGGTTGTCCTTGATTTCTTGGTAATAATGCTTTGCAATCATGGTAGAAGTCACTAGCTTGTTATCTCTCCTAGGTGCACATGTGTGGTTATCAACAAATGTAACCACCTTGAACCAATCAGACCTGGATGTCTTGGAGCCATAGATCATCCACTTACAGCTTGGCCATGTGCAAAAAGCTCTAACCCTTGACTTCTCATCCTTGTCAAACCTAAGATGTCTATGTGTCTTAATTCCATACTTCACCAATGCTTTCTTGAACTGTCTACTGTCTCTGAAAGCCATGCCAATACTGAACACAGGGATTGGAGCCTTGCTGTCATACTTGTTCTCTGTGCTCTTCCATCTAGTAGCCTCACCATCACTGTCCTCTCCATAGGAGTACTCATCACTTGAGTTCATGTACTCCTCACCAAGGTCATCCAGGTTAGGCACTTCAGTAAACACATCTTCAGGTCTGATTTCTGTGAATACATTACTATGGATGCCAAGCTTCTTTGCTTTGTTGGCCCTCCTAATGTGCACAAACATACTTCCTCATTTCTTCTGCTTCCTCATCCTCTGCAGAGCTATCTTCTGAGATGGGTTGCACATAATCTGAATCTTCTGAGCTGTCTTCTGAGCTATCTTCAGATTTGTCTTCTGATGAGGCCTTCACCTTGACACCCTTACCCTTACGGGTCGTGGTCGTACCTAGGTGGTTTGGCAGGAGACCTGTAGAATGCAACAAAGGACCTCATATCCTTGTCATCTGTTGCTCTGGCTTCACTATGGTCAGTGTCACTTGCTTTCTCACTTCCATCAGCATCATCACCTGAATCATCACCTGCTGACCCTTCTTCACCTTGTGCATCAGTCAACCCTGCTCCATCATTAACAGCTGCATCATCATGTGCATTACCATCTTCCTCAGCTGCGGCATCATCACCAGCCCAAATGCTTTCCATTAGCTTGTCATCTGCATTCAACTCCACTCCAACCTCCTCCACAAAGATATCTACCTTGGAATGCTTTGCACTCCATTGTGGCGGTGATGTTTTATAATGTGTGACATGACTCATCATTGTAAAGCAAGAGCAAGCCATTCTTCAAATCGGATCAATTTGTCGTGGAGCACCCAAAATATCCTCAAAATGGACTCGTGGCGGGATAATGATCATGGAGATGCCCCTTTATCTCAAAAAAGACACCTTGTCCATCTCAATCTCGGACTCTCCAATGTCTCCTCCCACATAGGTGACATATCCATTTGAAAAGTCCGAATTTACCCCAAAATGAAACCGCACCAAGCCATTCGCTATCCATCCCGAAACCAAGCAAAACGGGCACAAACCTAAGTATCAGACTACAAGAACAAGAACCACCAATCGGACCTAAACCCTACCACCCAAAACAACAAATGGAACCCGGTACTATGAAATACACCAACTTGGCTAACCCTAAACCCTAACATGAACAATAATGAGCAATCCACCACCGATTTTGACACCACCGAAAAACCCCAACGAAAAACCCCTACCCCAACGAACCCAGTGCGGGTACGATATGGACGAATCCCACGAGATGGAGGAGCACGGAGCGAAATGCGCACCTTTGTTGTCCGTAGTCGAAGCCGATCGGTCGAATGCGCCGGGCGATCATCCCCTTCCACCGCACGCGTCGCTCGCGTCGCCCGCGTCGTCAAAGCGGAGCAGCCGAAAAGATGAAACGTCGCACGCTGGGGGAGGGAGAGAAACAGGGGAGAGGAGGCGTAATTTGGGGGCGGAGCGTTCCTCGACATCGGGGCCCCACTCATCGGGTTCGATCCGGGCACCCCTCTCCCATCCCCAACCACGGTGGCCAAACCGCCCCCACGCTGGAGCCCAACCTGGCAAAACCACCGCCACGGTGGCAAAACCGGCCAGCCAAACCCGCCCAGGGGGTTAATTAGCCGGTTTGACAAAGTTTAATGTGGTGGTTAGACGGTTTTAAAGTTTAGGAAAAGGACTAATCACACCTCTATAGTTCAGGGGGGTTAAGTAGACTTTTTCCTTTAAAATTTAGTATATGAAAGCATATTTAAAGATATATCTAATGATACTAATTATATATCATAATCAATTAATATTTTGTTTAAATATATTTGGTCAAAGTTAAAAGTTGTTGACCATTTTGGAAGTCAGAATGTTTTTTTTTTTTTTGGAGTACGCTTCTCAAGCGGAACGGCAATTGCTTTTCTTCAAATACAAATAGTGACATCCCTAGCGAAAAAACAGAATCAAAAGAGTGATTCGGGCAAAAAAGAGAAGTCCAACAGTCTGGCAACGATATCCTCCAGGTGAGTGACATGTCATCCTAGCTGATGGTGTTTGGTTTCTTGGTCTACTAGCCTGCCTAGCCGGTCTACTCCTACCAAGCCATTATTATCCCACAACCCACAAGAGGCGCATGTCACTGGTAAGCGTGCACCACAAGGCTACAAGAAGCGTGCACGATATACTATAATAATAATACAGATAGGGATACTTTACTGGTAACATTGTCTCTTCATAATACTCTCTTCGTATCATTATTAGAAGATATTTAGGACGTGACACAGTCTCGAAAGCCCAACTTTTGACTTCTTTTTGCTATAACAAAATATTTATTGAAAAGTTATATGTATATTTTTTTTGTGAAAGTAATTTTCAAGAAAAATCTATTGATATGATCTTCACATTTCCAAACGGAAAAAGTATCACACCATCTCGGAGGTGGACTACATAACCCCCAACCTATAAAACAGTTTATATCACCCCTTAAACTTTCTAAAACCGATCAAAGTACTCCCTAAAGCAGTTTTGAAAAATCATAAAATAAAAATCCAAGGACTCCAAATGAGTGGATCTACACAATGAATATATAATATGGTATACTTTAGTATATTTTTTATAGCTATCAAGAAAAGCATAGATCTAAAGCTACAACAAAAAAAAAAAACTTAAACATATCATAATATATGTTCATTGTGTAGATCTACTTATTTGGAGTCCAACACAATTGGATTTTTTGAATTGGCTTGTAGTCCAATGGTAGGGCGGTCCGGTCCAAAGGGGCGCTACCCACCGGGGTTCAAATCCTCGGTGCTCGCACCTTTCCCTCGGGATTTTCCTAGGATTTTCCGGTGTTATTCATTAAGTGGTAGCGGCGTTCCCGTCGGCGACGAGGCGCCAATGGTGACTTCGAGAATCTCCAGATCTGCCGGGTGCTTTCGGTCCTTGAGGTGCTCATAGGGGGTAGGGTTTGCGTACGTGTGTTCATAGGGGTGAGTGTGCATGCGTGTTGTGAGCATCTGTGTTGTATCTTGTGTCATTCTCAAAAACACAATTGGATTTTTCCATTTTATGATTTTTTATGATTTACTATGATTTTTCAAAACCGTCTTAGGGGTATTTTTTACGGTTTTGGAAAGCTCGGGGGGTGATATAGACTGTTTCATAGGTTGGGGAGTTATGTAGTCCACCTACCATAAGTGGGGGTGTGATATAGACTTTTTCCTTTCCAAACTTAACGACTTTAAGTTATTCATGATTTATGTTCCCAATGTTTGACTCAAACCTTTTTTTCAATACGTCCTCTAATAGTGATATAGAGGAGTACATAAGAAGGGGGTTGGGGTTCCCTAGACAACAAAAAATTTCATACACAATAAATACAAAGCACAAGATATAGTGTTTTATGTCACGCTAACGGATTTGAACCTCGTATAAATCTTGTGCCTTATGTCTCTGTACCGTCTAGCTCATCTCTCGCACCTTCACCTTCACGATTTATCTACCATCGTGGGCATAGCCTCGATGGATCGCCAACCATTCGAGAATTTCCTATAACTATAGGTTTTCTTTGGAATTCAATCAATCATATTTAAATCGACAACGATAATGAGGATCATGGGGGACCTCAACTATGGAGTGGGATCTCGTCAACAAGGTGCTTTCACCGACGGTGGTGCATGCCACCATGATCCAATACACAATGAAGCCAACATGGGGGAACGCCTAGGTTTTTAAGATTAGGAATTGAGGAGGATAACCTCTTTGTTGCAGAATTCAATTTCCAACAGGAGGTGGCTCACCTTGGATGGTAGGGAAGGATGCTCTAATTCTCGGGCTCTCGAAGATCATTTTTTGACCGTATGGAAATTTGGGTACGAATCTTGAACCTCCCATTGGGTTGGATGAACCAACACTGTGGTGAATGGGCCATGGGACTGATCGAAGAAGTGAAGAAGATGGACATGGATAAGGATGGGAAGGCTAGTGGTCCATTCCTTGGAGCTCGTATGGCCATCAAGGTGGTGAAGGATTTGTGAAGTCGTGTTGTTGAAGACAAGGAATGATGTGGAGGCTGGTTTGGCATTCCGTATGAGAAACTTCCTTCCACTCCACTTGTTTGTCATGTGGCATTATGGGACACTCGAAGTTGGATTGCGACAAGCCTATTATTCACAATGCTCTAGGTGAGTGAATCCGCCATTTCACTTGTAATGTAGCGGGTGAATCTGGCATTTTAGCTACTACAATAGTGTATTCCATGGCCCCCTCTTCGTGCTGCCTATTGGTACTAGTAGAGTTGGATTGGTCGATGTCTGAGAACCTATCATGTAGGTGTAACCTTTCACTCAACACTCCAATCTTTCCATTTCTTCATTTTGAATATGGGCTCTTCTATCATTGACTCTCTTTTTTTTTTTTTTGGCTTTATTCATTATTTATTTCATTTTGATTTTCCCTCTTCCTCTATCGCGCCGTCTCTAGGGCGGAAAACTGGTGGACGAAAGAAAAAGGCCGAATACAAGTCTCTACCATGTCTAGACAAACAAATAGAATAGGACATTAAACTTAGTTTAGGATCAGTTTGTACATTGAAGTCTTACATTTCCTTAGTGATAGACATATGGCTATGAAATTTCCATCTACTTCTCTAATGTATAATGACAAGTGACCAACACGTATTTGATTAAAAGTCCCACAACCAACATTAAAACAATGAAACAATATTAAATAAGGTAAGTAGTAAACTTCGGTGCATAAATGAGAATAAATAAATAAATAAATAAGCTCAATGTAATATTGATTCTCACACAACAGATACACCAAACTAGTAAAACGATACAACGAAACAATACACATATTTTAATGGACCACACAATATTTCATGACAACGAAGTTGCTCACAGTCCAACATAAGAGACTACTATGACGCTTAACCCACATATATAGGATGAACTAATAGGCCACCATGCAACTTGGCATACTTGGTATATAAAAATTAGTTCATGTCCACATTCTTCGTCCACTCGAGTATCAAGATCTCTCATATTATCACTAGTCCAGTCCAAGTGCGCCCCAACTACCTGTATGGTCGGAGCCACTAAAGAACTACTAGCTCCCATCTGCTCTTGTTGTTGGCCATTAGCAAAGGTGGCCATTTGGCTATTGCTGCTACTTCCATGACCATTGTGGTATAGGAACGGTGACCAAGCCCGGGCATTGTTCATGGAAGTAGGATGTCCACCGAGTTGTAGTGATTTGTGTTGTAGACGCCTCCACCAGAGGTGGGCCCCTCCCAAGCGGAAGCATTATTCGTTTGTGATAAGGGCTCAAAATCATAAAGTCCAATGTCATTGATGCTATAACGTTGCTTCTTGGCGGAATTTTCTTTCCTAAGGAAATACTTTTGAGCATGGCTTTTGGAAACTTGCACTTTGGGGTCTTGGTGGTAACAAAGTACCTAGAGATGTTCTTCCAATTTCCACGACCGTACACATGTAGACCATGAAGGAATTGCCTACAATGAGGTTGAGTTTGAAGTGAACTAATTAGATAGAAATTTAGGTTCCATGTCCCTATATATTCTATATTAGTAAAATAAAAATAATATGTAAAAGCCTCATCATAATAATACCTCACAACCTAAGCTTAATAAGGGTACTAAAACATCATGTGGCATGCATTAATAATTTGTATAGGATGCTTTAAGATATCTATCACATAACTCACCTATGCTCGTCCCTTCGTCCAAAACCCGTGTTGGCGCCGCTTTTCGAGGAGTGGGCTTCCTCCGTGGAGTCTCCTTCACATTCCTCGTGCTTGGACATCTCCACTTGTTGATAGCCATGAAATGGTTCCATGTTGCCCATGGATGGATCCCCACAAACACCCCAAAGGTTTGATTCATAATGTTGCTACTTGATTCCACGTCTTTGGTTGCAACTCGCAATGTTTGCATCATTTCCACCATTCATGACATCAACATACAAGTTGGTTGGTTCTAAAAAAAACATACAAGTTCCTTACCTGAGGCTTATCCTTGTTAAGCAACATTGGTTGGAGTTCATCTGAAATTTGATTATGCTTCTTGTTCATATCACTAGCACAATTGTTGTTGATGTTGTCCCTTGCAATGAGAGATTTCATCGTGATCTCGCAGGTGCTCCACTCTCCCTTGAACTTTGGATCCATGTGGTTGAGTATAATGCAACATTTGGTAGTTTGAGCTAAGAACGAGGGTTGTTGGGTTGTGGAGATTGGCAAATACCAAGGCTGGTATTTATAGAGTTCATGTAGATCTTTTGTCCTAATTTTGATTAATTGGACAATTGACTTTGATATGGAGGCAAAGTTGAGATTTTGGTAACGAAGTCAAAGAATATATTTATACCATATCTCTACTTGTGCGACATTTTTTTATCAAATGAATTAATACTTAGCGCTGGAAATTTGTAAAATAAGCTCCATATACACATTGTCAACTTGTCGGCGCCAATAGTTTTCCTATGTAGAGCACAACCTTGAGATTAGAGAATGTAGAGAAACAATAGTGCATCTAGTTCGGTTGTGGATGTGAGGTTTGAAGGTGGACAAATGTGCACCCATGTAGGTAGCCATTGGCGGGGTGACATGTGTGGTCATGCGTTGCCATACCGCCATTGTTGTCATTCCTAAGCACACGGGATATAATGATATGTTGTCTGGTTTAGCTACTATTAGTTGACTATATCATCAATGGGAGAAGTATAATGATTGTAGCGTGTCACGTCACACGCTTGATATCTATATATTCAAATATCTTGATGATGAGCTACTTTGCAACATAAATGATCATGAACATTTCAAATCTTGTATGTGCATATCTCTTTTTATATGGTAAACAATAGTTTATTTGGTATAGATGTACCAAATAAGTGTTAGTGTAAGTAAGTTTGTTAATTAGGAATTTACAACGATAAGTATGTGGTTGGTTTGATCTTCCCTCTTTTCTTGAGAAGTTGTTCGAATGATCCGAGAAGATATGAATTGCATGTTTTCTTCCGACCTTTATGATTTCTGTTCGCTTGGACTATATCAGCGCTTATTAGTCAGACCATTCAGCAGTACTTTCTCTCACAACATCACCCGACCCGGCCAGTATCTTTCTCTCGAACAAATTAGCATCAACCTTCAGCACTAACCAAACGAACAGGGCGATATAAATGCAAGATAGATTCCATTGACCAATTTCATAACAAACATTTTCAATTGTGTCACAAATGATCATTGTTGATCAGCCACAAACCACTAGTGGTCTTTCTATCAAAGGCTATAAGTGCTCATAATAATTAGTTGATACAAAAGATAAAGAATTAGACTTAACCTCAAGAACTAATATTCGAAAAACCATTTGTAGTTGTTCGGTTGATGGTTTTTGTGGCCGATAAGCCAATTGATGTTGTCTTATTGTGAGGGAAATAAAAACATTGTACCATGGCTAATAGTCGGACCGATAAGTTCAAGTGAATATGACCAATTTATCCTCATATATTTCCACTCTCATTTTACCTTGGGTTCAGCTAGCTCACAAACCAATAGTATAAATACAATAAGTGGAATAGTTATGTTCATCTTAGAAAGGTATATGTCCATGCACTGATATTCTTGAATATAGCATATATAGATTGGAATGTGGATATACTCGGATAACAAGAATCTAACTTATTGAGCATACATGAGCATTCTTGTTCTTGTTTTGCAACCTTGATCTTTGTGACCAACTTGCTTGTAATTATTGCAATACCGGCCATTGTTCTTCACAAAACTAGTCTTCCGAGGAGCAAAGGTGACCTTGCTTTTCTTGGGTATATAGCCCAATCTCTCTATGTAGGGAGATGTTTTTGGCTACCCAAGCACATAAGCAAACGGTCCTCACCACCATAGGCCTTGGCCAAGGTGATTGAGCTCTTTTACCTCCTTGAGGATCTCATTCCCAACCATTACTAAGGCATCACAAGTGAAACCAATACTACTATATGAGGTTGAAGTGGACGTGCTACAAGAAGAGTCGATGGAAGCAACAATGATAGTCTTATAGAATGATTCATAAGTTATATCACATGTTAAGCCAACATTAAATAGTACTACCACCTTCGATCACTCGAGCAATGAGATGGGAGTGAGATTTCTTAAGCTTGGCGTGAGCCTTGCTAAGCTTCTCATGGGCTTCCTTTAGCCTCTCATGAGATGCCTTTAGCTCCTGAACCTTTCTCAAGCTTGGTTGCTCTTGCACAACTTCTTGCACTCCTTTCTCTTTGCATCAAAATGTTCACATGCATCATCAAGCATCATGTCCATGAGTTCATCTTTAGTGGGTTCATCATCATTGTCACAATTACCATCATTTTTTTATCTTTGTTAGCAGTCTCATCATAGGATTGTACCTTAGTGGCCTTAGCCATGAAGTATGTTTATGAAGTGTCGATGATAGAGGGCTTGTCATTGGCAGCAATGCTTGCAATAGCCTTCTTCTTATTGACTTCTTTTCTTCATCATCAATATCATCATAACTTGTGGAATCATCACTCCAAGTGGCTACATGTGAATGGTCGTTCTTCTTATTGGAGAACTTCTTCTCCTTCTTCTACTTGCATTTCTTATTCTTTGTCATTTTCATCATCACTACTATATGGGCAATCTAAAATGAGACGATCTTTGCTTCCACACTGAAAGCTAGCATCTTCTAGGTTGCTCCTTGTTTTGTACACATCTCTTCTCTTCCTTGCACTATAGCCCTCCTTGATGAATTGGCCAAATCTTTTAACAAAGAGAGCTATTTTTTTCATCTTCTTCCTCACAAGCACTTGAGTTCTCATGATCACTTAACTCTTCCATCTTTGCTTTTCCCTTGCTCTTGGATTAGGATGTGGCCTTGAACATCACACTCTTATTCTTCCCATCTAGCTTCATTCTTATTCTTTAACTCCTCCTTATCATCATCATCCCTATAGGTGTCATCAGTCATCACCTTCGTAAGCACTTGGTTTGGAGTCAATTCACTCAAATTTTTCCTCACAAACACAATGATCAACATACCAAACCTCTTTGACAAGCACATCAAGAATTTCATTGAGAAGCTACTATCCTTCACTTCCTCTCTCGGTTGGGGTAGTTCCTCTTTAGTGGGGGCAAGATCTTACAAAGTGCCCCTGTCTTCCCACAATTGAACCACAAATTCCCAGGAGGATGATAACTCACACCCCGGGCTGCCTTTCCCTTCTGAGATTGAGTGTTGTAGGTCTTCTAAAAACGAGGTGCGGAACTGACAAACTTCTTCTTTGGTGGCCCAAACCTCGCACCATGAACTGGTGGGTGATAGTTTGGACAATGTGCGGGGAAATTCTTTGGGCTGATTCGAGCCTCCCTCAAAGGCCCTCTTCTTGGTCTTGCTTGCGAGTAGATGTTGTTGTTGTTCTCTTGTGTTAGGCAATCACTCACAAATGCATGGAAGGTGTTCTTCTCGAGAGTTGCCCATGTACTTCGCATCTTTGTATTCAACCCTCTCTTGAAGCTAGCAATCTTCAATGCATCGGTGTTCACAAAGTCGCACATAGCGAGCTAGGTTGTTGAAAGCAAGCTAGGTTGTTGAAAGCATGAAGGTACTCATTCATGGTCAACCCTAGCAAAGTTACTCGAAATGTCAAACCAGCCCCAAATTCAATTGAATTTCAAACTGTTTTGACTTTTTGACCAAGCTCCGACCATTTTCATGGATTGAGCTCCACACAACATTTGTTCTACAAGAAATTTTCTACACTTTTCCTTTTGGATGCACCAACATGCATACAAGTTTGCTATGACTTTTTAAAAGAATAAGAAAATCACTTTTGCAAGTCAAACAACCCTAACTAATCATAATTAGCTCAAGTGTTCAACATGAACATTGGTTCATTATGCATCCTAAATATGTCTAGGTAGGTTTAGTGAGCAATCATGGCAATCACTTGTATTAACATATCATATGAGCAAGTAGGGAAAATTTGGAATAAAATGCACATGAAATGATATGCTCCAAACTCATGCATGAATGCTTATGTGCTAATGATGATTATGCTTAATGAAATGCACATGTTATGCTAAGCTTAACACTTAGAGTTTTCGAGAACCCATAGTATGGCCGGACCCCAACAGACTCCGTTTTGCGCCAACTTTGGCGGTGTCTTCCCACCGACGCGTTACAAAGGCGGTTTCGGGGTGCTTTGCCGAGTTCAATGAATCCTAACGTCGGTTTGAGGTCGGTTTGAAACCTTCCAAGTAGGGAGAGGCATTTTTACAAGACCCCCCTCCTCTCCACCTATAAAAGGAGGCCTCTCCCCTCTCATTGAAGAAAGCACCAAGGAGCAACACCACCATATTCCAAGATGTAGTATTGTAGAATTAGTCTTGTTGGGAGTTAGGGAGAGATGCTCAAGTTCTGGAGGAGTCCTTAGAGGATCGGCGAATCCTTGTATCGGTCCTCTGTAAGACTCAAGTGATTTTATATTTATCTTGTCTGATTACTGAAATGTCTTTATGGTTGTTTAGTTTATTCATGAGTGGTTTAGCTAATCAAGGTTAAGTGTAGTGTTTACATTTTGGCTTGGGATCTCCGTTCGACCGGAGGTTCTAGTTTTCACATGAAACTAGTTTCGTAATCGCCAGCGTAGACGTGTGAAAGGTCCTAAATGGCTAGAAGGGGGGGGTGAATAGCCTAATAAAATTTCTACAAAATCACTAGAGCAACTTGTTAGTAAATAACAAAGCATAAATGTGTTTGCTCTAGCTCTACTTGTCAGTAAGCCTCCTATTGACAATTCTAGTTGCTATAGTCTCTAATTCACACACAAGGGCTAAGTCTCTACTTTACCTCTAGGTGAACAAGCTAATTACTCTAGCAAATTAAGCAAGTCTACTCAAACTACACAAGCACAATATATATATGAAAGTAATGCAAGTGTGTAGAAGAGATATACCACAATGTCGAGGCTAGTCAATCCAATCACCGGAGATGTTGTCACACTTATGAACAATGAATCCAAATGCCAAGAGACAACAAACACAATGGAGAGACACGATGATTTAGCCTGAAGTTCACTTGAGCACCCTCAAGCTAGTCTCCGTTGTGCCGACCTTCTCACACGTGGGGGGCAAGGTGGAGCTCACTCCTAGCCAAGTGCCTTTAGGCTACTTGCACCCAAAGCAAATGAGAGGTACCCAAGACACGAGCAATGTATTACTTGCAATTTGTCGTCCCGGCGAGGATGCACGGTCCTCTCACAAATCAACCGGAGGTGGCCAAGAACAATCTCCTTCTCTTGCCAACGCCTCCACCAATCACCAAGCCGGCCTAGGAGTGGTGCTCTCCAAGAGCAACAAGAAAACCACCGGCTCAAACGATCCCCAAGTGCCACTAGATGCAAAGATCAAAGCAAAGTGCACTTGAATCACCTCAACTCACTAGAATGATGCTCACAAGCAAAGGGAGTGAGGAGGAGGATGTTTGCTGCCAAAGGATGTTGGGTTCAGTTGGTTACCCCAGCCAGCCTGGACACTCTAGAGGCATCCCTCGGGTCCTGAGTTCGAGTCCCAGTGGGGGGCGAATTTCAGTTTGGGGCATTATTAAAAAATCAAAAATATAAGGGTGGGAGTTTCCCTTCGACTTCGGTCAAAAAAAAGAGGATGTTTGCTCGGCTCAAAGGGTGTTAGGATGTGTAAGAATGACCAAGAGACCTCCCCATGGCCGGCCAAACACATATTTATAGCCATCCCATTGAAATAGAGCCGTTACTTTCAAACACGTCGAAAAACGTCACGATGTCGGGCGCTTCACGCCGCACGTGCCCGGCGCCATGCCAACCTGCCACGAGCACCGCTCGACTCAACGTCAGCCGGACGCGCCGGACGCATCACGCCAGACACGCCAGCGCGCCGCGTCCGGCGACCCCTCCGTGACATGCTCACGGACCGCGTCCGCCAAGCGGCTCGGACGCCCAGCGAACGTCGGCGCCGTAGTCGAACCTTGTTAGAACCCTCGCCCGAGTCGCGCCGGACGTGCGCTAGGACTCATTGAGCCCGCGTCGGGCGTGAGGCGCGGCGCGTCGCCGTCGGTCAGCGTCGGCGTCCCGCCCGGCCCTCAACACTCGCGCCGGGCCAGCGCCCGGGCGCTCGCGTATGCCGCATCCGGTGCAGGTCACTTTTGCGCTGAGGTTTTCGTTTTGCGTCGCCTCGACTTCGACATGCTACTCAACAAGTATACCAACTTGAGCACGAGAGTTAGCATGTTTTTACCACAACGATGCATCCGGCGCAATAGAAAATGGATGTTTCATTTTCTCAAAGGCGCCGAATCTCGCCTCGCAAGCTCGGCAGGAGGGTGAGCGGTACCCAAACCCGTCTCAACCCCGCAACCATCATCGCCTTTGCAAATGTGCCAACACCACCACGTGTACATCACCATGTGCTCGTGTGTTAGCATTTTCACAATCAATTTCGAAGGTCGGGTTAGCTCTCTAGGTTAGAATGCATGCAAATGATTTTGAACCTAGAGGCACATGAGGACCGATATGTACGATAGTTTTCCCTTCTTTATAGTACGGCTTATCGATCCTAAGTCACTCACACCCTCTATGGTGTCTTGAGTGCAAAATCAAAATGGCCGTATAGATATACCTTTGCCTTGAGCCCATTTTGATCCTGGAACAACTCCAAGTTGCGCACTTGATCATCATTTGGATCACCTCGACCCATCCACCATGGCCACCATGCACCAACCTTGGCTTGACCAATCTCCAACTAAATCAAACACTTAGCATAGAGAGATTAGTCCTAGGATGTCACTAATTAGCCAAAACCAATCTAGAGATCTTCAACGTGGTGCCTGGGCTAGAGGTTACCTGAGATTACGCCCAACCCTGCGGATAGTTGTGGTAGCCCCGGAGGTGACAGCTCCGACCGGGCCTTTGTATTCCACCATGTTGGGGTTGGTGTTTTTAGTAGAGCTTTTTGGCGGCGACCACGATTACCGTTTCCTAGTCTTTTCTAGAATCGGAAAGGTTCCGCTGCTCCGAAGTGCCAAGATGTGCTCGCTATGTTTGACCTTTGCTTAGTGTTGGCATTTGTTAAGTGCTAAAAGAATATGAAGGATTCTGCAAGCGCACAGAACACCTACCATTGTAGCTTTTCCCTAGGATAAGTATTCTAGAGTATCGTATCCACAGGGAAGCTTTGGCTAAAGAATTCTAATAAGTCACAATCATGTATCCACTAACTTAGCAAACCACTAGACTATAGTGAGGGGGTATATGATAAGGGTTAAGTATAGTCACACATAAGAGAATTCCTAAGATAAATGTATAGCTAGTAAGTTGAGAGGGGCAGCCCGGGAGAGATCAAGGTTCCTATGTACTCCTCTATTACTTAGGTTCTATGATAGCAATTATACTAATGCACTTTGGAGCGGCGGATCCGTCCCAACTCTCGAGAAAGACTGGGAAGAAGGTAGTTGGGAGAATGTAACAGAACCTCTTAATTACCGGGCCCTCCTGCACCTGTCATTGTCACAAAGACCTCGGCAATTTTGTGCGAGATACACTCGATAACTTAAGAAGCCCTGTTGATAACTCATACCAGGGATCAACAAAGGAGTAGCTACAATATTACAACATTTGTTACAAAAATATAGATCGAGTCTTGGAAGAATAAAAACATTAATTTTACAAATTGTGAATAAGTTACATTTGAGTAAACTTAACTTATTTGCGGAAGCTAAGTAGACTAGAAGACAATCGGATCATGTCGTGCCCACCGACATAATCTTGGTTAACGAAAGACGAGTCAACACACGCAACAAGGGTTAACAAACCACGAGTACGGGAGTACTCAACAAGACTTACCCGACAAAGAAAAGAGGAGAAGACTTCAGGAATGTGGTCCAATAGGATTCAAGGTAAGGCTTTTAGCAAGATTCAACGTCTCTTTTGCGAAAAAAGCTTACTAATAGTAAATCCTTACTTTCAATATTTTAATCCCAATTTAGTTTCTCACCTACTCTAGGTGATATTACACTAGAGCACACATTTCTTTCATAAGCCAACTTTCTTTCTTCAAAACCATGTTCCATCAATTACTACGATGAAGGTCGGGGAATCGGGTCTCCTTCTCAGAAACAACGATTCATGAATCGATTATAATCCCAAAGGGGAGTTCTAACCACACGAAAATATGTAGCACCTAAGCTTGCATATATCAACATTTTCTCGATTTGTCCAAAACGGGAACGAGGCTGCGCCACCCGAGAGAGTACGTACCCCACCGCCATACCAAATTTTAAGCGAGGGGCGGTACACGCTACTCCCGCCATCTCTCCACTCCCAGTGCGTGGTTGCCGTTCCCGATTTGGCTCCACCGAGATCCGGCTTACCGTAGTATGTGGTAGTACTAGTTTCGCGACGACGGGTGATCGCCGAGCGACGTGCCATTGACCAAAAGGTCTCGGGCGCAATATGCGTTCAAAAAGTCCCGATTTCACTCGGGCCAAACAACGGACGGTCCTTAAGCGACCAACACGGGACAAGCACGGCTAGGAATCCCGCCCGGCTTTCAACCTACGTCCCGTCCGATCTCAAATTCATCACTACAACTCTTTCTTTTCAAAACGGTACCATCTCCTCAAATAAAACATTTTGATGAAAAACTTAACTAATTAAGCGGGGGCTAAGCATCACTAAGCATTTTCGAAGTGAAACAGGTTATCAAGGATGGTATTGAAATAAACAAGGATGGTAATGCGGCAATTAGATTATCACTCAACTCCTAATTACTTAATGCAATAAAGCATAAACAAAAGTGATATAAGCTTTTAAAATATCAAGGAAAGGGTTTAATGAACCGGGGCTTGCACGTGTTGCGAGGAAAAGTTAGATTCAGTTGGACCACCCACGTCACCTTTGACACCCACACATCGGGTGGATGCACCTTCTCCAAAGCTTAGTCATCGTAAACCACATCACTCTCGTTCACTACACGTAATAATGATGCATTGCTTAACATGATGGAATGATAAACATGATGCTTGATGGATGCATGAAATGATAACAACTTGAATATAACTTTCCTTCACGATAAAGTTGCAACCCAACAAAACCAACTTGTTAAACTACTCTACAAGATATCATCACCATTGCCTAAGGAGTTCTCAAGGACCATTTGATTGTGATATGATCCAAGTTTCACAAAACAGCACAAAAGTCACACAAATCCTAAGTCATTAAACACTAAACATTTCATTTAAATACATAAAATAATAGAGCATAAAATAGAAAATAAATAAAACATTTCAAAATGACTCCAAACTTTTTATACAAGTAGGTAACATCATAAAACAGTACCAAATAAATTTTCATGATTTTTGAATAAATATTTTATTTTCTAAAAATCATGGAAGATGCATTTTTCAATTAAAATTTGTAATTTTAAAACATGCGAGAACTACTCAAAATCAAAGTTTCAAATTTTTCATATGTAAATATACTCATAAGAAGGTTCTACAAAAATTTTCAGAATTTTTGAAGCTATATATGAATTTCTATGAAATTTACAAAATCGCACTATTCACATTTAAATAAATTAATAAAACATTTAATAAAAGAAAAAGGCTTAGGACCGATTCTAGCCCGACACTGTAATGCGGCCCAAAGATTGTTCATGGCCTGCTCTTCATGATGGGTCGGTTAACTATTAAATCGGCCCAAAAACCGTCCCATGGCCCATTACTATTCATGATGGGCCGGCCTATATAAGGCACGCTTTGCTAAAGGCCGCGACCTTTGTTGCTTTGCCGATTCGGCGTGGCCACCGGCGGTGGTCACATACGGCGCGCCGGCGTTCTCGGCGCGGTGGTGCGATAGAGATAGAAAGAAAAGCTTAGGCATGGCTAGGAACTCACCGCGGGCGTGATACGACGCTAGTTTGGATGGAGACGGACCGGAGCTAGGTCATCGGCGGCGATGGCGGGCGGCGGCGGCTCGGACACTGTGTTCCCGTGCGTCGAAGCTTCAAATGGAAAACGATCGAGCGCATAAGCAAAGGATGACGAGGTGATACCAAAACATGAGCAAGCGCAAGCTAAAGCGCCCTAGAACGAGTTGACGACGGCGGCGGAGCTGCGGCGGCGCTCCGACCGGCCGTGAGGACGGCGGCGCCAAGCACTGGCGTTCCGGTGGACTCGGGCCTTGCGAGTGGGTTAGACGGGTGCACAAGGGAGTTTTGGAGCTCGTGGGGCGCTTAATTTGGGCAAGTGGAGCTCGACGGCGGCGTCACGGCGATGGCGGGTGAAGGCGGTTCCGGCGGCGGCGGGTTTTGGAAAAAGAAGAAAACGACGACCCCGCCGTCTTATTTATAGGGAAGGGAGGGGCGATGAGGTGGCCGCGGCATTCGCGAAAGCCGGCCAGGGTGACCCGGACTTCGAAAGGGGACGGCCGGTGGCCGGTGGGCGCGAAGATGGACGCCGGCCATGGCGGTCGGCCATAGGCCGAGTTCTTGTTCCCCTAATTCAAACCCTAAACTGAAATTTCCAAAATTACTTTTGATTTTTGAATAGAACTTGAAAATTGGCCAAAATAAATGTTTCTCCATTTTCAAAGATCTACACTTTTCATAAAAGGAACATTTTCAAATTCTGCCTCCAAATTGGACTTTTGAAATGGGGTCAAAAAGGAATAAATTTGAATTCAAATTACTTTTAAAAATACACAAAAACTTGAAAAACTTTGTACATATCTTTTGTTCATCAAGAAAAGATCTACAAACTATCTTTTGGAAGTTTTATCAAATTTTTCTTAGATTTTGAAATAAAGAAAATGGGGTAATTAGGGTTTTGTCGAATTCAAAATTACTTTTATTTTTCAATAAAACTTTGAAAACTCAAAATACCCAAAATGTTCAACTTTGAAAACTCTACCATTTCACTTTTGTGACCACCCTCAAATTCTTGATAAATTTTGAATAAAAGAAAGAGGGACAAACTAGGGTTTCAAATCGGGGTTTTCCGACAAGGGGGTAACTTTCGGATTTTGATTCTTTTTAAGTCTTTTCGACCGACAACGTAACCAAACATAACTAAACTTATTTTTGTCCAAAACCATAGCTTAAGCGGTAAATAACACCTGGGGTGTTACTGAGAGAAGGCGCCAAAAGCTCTACGAAACACCAATCCGAACGTGGCGGAATACAAAGGCCTAACAGAGCTGTCACCCCCCGGGCTACCACAACTAAGCGTGGGATTGGGCGCAATCTCAGGTAACCTATAGCCTGGACACCATGTCTAAACTATCGATTACTACTCTAGCTACCATGGATAACTAGAGTCTTCAATACGAGCGGAGATCCCATGCAATAATATAACAACTATACTTAACCATATATGAAAGGTATGGAAGTGAATAGAGAAGATAAGTATATAAATCATAAGTCTTCCAAAGAACGGATACAAGACATACCAAACTCTGTAGACATCTCTAGAACCGGAGTATAACTCCGCTCTCCCTAACTCTCTAGTTACTAATCTATTACATTGAAGAGTCTAGCCCTAATTCTCTAGTGGAGAGGTTGTCCTCACATTGGGACACCTTAATGACCAACAGGTCAAGACATAAAGAATAGAATGAATTAGGGTTTCACCCTAGGGTCAGGGGGTCTTCTTATATAGCCCTTAGCGATGAACGACAACCCTTGGATCAAACCGACCTTGGCAACGGTGTAGATACAACCTCAAAGTCGGTTACAAACCGACATAAAAAGTTGACTGGATTTGGGCTCAAACACCGGCGGCCGCCCGTGAATTAGCCTGACGGCCGCCAGGCCTTTGTGGCATAACGAGCTCAAATTTTGTGGGTGCGTAGATCTCGTCGATAGCTTTGTAGTGACCGGTATTTTGCAGGAAACGGAGTCCTGATGAGAAAGTTATGACCGTTTTAGTGAACTCTCGCTGCGCAATCGATATCTTTTGATTACGGACTCGAATATAGCAAACAATATATCCGTTTCGATCGTCTCGACGAGCTCTTTGCAATGGTGCTATCTTGGAATATATTTGTAACATGTTTATGCTTCATATGTCTTTGCAAACTCTAGGCTTTTCCTATTTAGTCCCCTCGAAAAATATATAAATCACCAAAACTTGTGGAACTATGTTAGTAAAAGGCCCTAGTCAATGTGATTATTCATTTTATGCCCTTATTCCATGTTTAGTTGACTAGTAATATTATGCTATAACAGGTGTCAACACTTAGTTATCCTCTTTGATGAACTAGAATAGAACCACGGAATGGAGAAGAAAATAGGAACCTTGACCTTTCCTATTGACCTCTCAAAACTTTAGCTAATCTACCGCTATGTTATCTTTTATGATGTTCTCCTATGTGTGTCATTTATACAAAAACTGCAATCATATGTTTAACGCCCATAATAGTTTAGTCGGTATGCTCTTTATCCGATACATGATGGTTAACTATCAACCTCTTTGACCATTGCTTCCCGAGGATAAATACAATATCTAGAAATACTCTTGGTGAAAGCCACAACGATTTTTTGTGCGTTTGTATATTAACTTGTTTACATTAACAAATGCCAACACCCGTGTACTTTTTTTTTTGAGCAACTTGTACCCGTGTTGATCCCTTCTTCACGGGGCCACCATGGGGAAAAAAGGTCGATGACATGTCGATTACGCATGCATTCATGCACTTTGATTATTAAAAAAAGTGAGCTACATAGTAGTATTATGGACGTATTGTGACACCCTCCTTACATGCACATCGAATTAAAGTTGGCCCACATGATAGAAATAGGCAACGCTGGATGCGTGCATGACTGCTAGTTAGAGCACATGGGGGTGCAACAATTGCTGCTAACATAATGAAACTTTGTGAAACAAATGAAATATACATTTGCAACATAAGTGTATAACTACCGCAACATCCGCACAATACAATTCAAACATACCACTTAAATAGAAGAAACATCTAGACATACACTTAAAACATACGTGTAAACCTACTACAAAGATGCAACGTTCGAATGAAAACATGCGGATATAACAACTTAGACATTTGGAAAAACACACTTTCAACATACATGTATAGCTACTGCAACATATATATAACATTGAGTTGAAACACTGGCAACATATGTCTAAACAACTAAAACATTAGAAATATACGCTTGCAACATACGTGTATCGCTACTGCAACATATGTAATGTCGAGTTGAAACACTAATAACATATGTTTAAACAACTAAAAAATTACAAATATACAAACATACGTGTATAGGTATTGCAACATATGTAACATCAATTTGAAACACCGGCAACGTTTGTTTAAACAACCGAAACATTAGAAATATACACTTATAACACACACATATAATCATTGCAACATATACAACACTAGATTTATTTTTGCAACACTAAAATTAAACTTATACGCGACATAATACATAACTAGTGTCATTATGAATCTATCTTTTAAACAAAATTATTTAAAGATAAAAAATGTCGCGCATATTTTTATAAACACGGCAAGAGGCGACGTCGCAAGGCAGGCGGTCCGCACCGCACGTGATGCGAGACGAGCGAGCTGAGCCACCTGCCTGAAGCCGGTCTAGCACAAGGCGCGAGGTCATTCCATAAAAAGTGTCCAGAATTTTTAAAGATATTAATGGACCGGTGCGGTCATACATGTTCCCAATCCGGGCGCTTAAATATTTAGCGTCCCACCAAAACAACCTTCGGACGCTCCGTACAACATTACCGTTGTCTTTTTCCAAAGTTCGTAAATCGCAACAAAAACGCCGGAATCAAAGCCGGCCAAGTCCAATTTTACAACTTTTCAGCAAGGAAGCCCACTGCCGGGCTCCTGCCAGCCGTCCCCCGCAGGGTGCGCATCTAATTGTGCGGCCAGCATTCCTTCGGGCCGAGGCGGTTCGAGCTCACTGGAAAGTGTGTTTGTTACCTTTCCCAAAAATCGGCTGAAACCGACGTGGATGGTCGGTCGGCGTATATGGAAGGTTTTCCTAGGTCGGTTTGGGTGTTTTTAGCACTTGGGTCCTTCCCTGTGTATAAATAGACCCCCTCTCCTCTCAAAAAGCAATACAACGAAGGGAGAAACCGCCAAATTAATTTGTGCAAGATAGTAGAATTAGATCTTCTTCTTCTTTCATACTTCTTTCTGCCCTATCTCCCACCCCAGAGAGTGAGAGAAGGAAAAGGCTAGAAAGAAGCTTGATTCTTTTCACCGGAGTTGCCGGTTCGCCCTCTGTTCCGTGTTCCTAGGAGGACCTGAGCGTGACTTGCCTGCATCTCCGCCCTATTTGTACCTCCTCGCAAGCCGCCACGCTTGCAGAGATTCGTAGGGATTATCTTGCAGCCTACTTAATTTCCTTCACAGACAGCGTCTTAGTCAAGGTAGACTTGTGGGATTGGTAGATCGCTTACGTTAGTTCTTGTACGAGGGACTCTTTGACCAGTGAACCCACAACATCAAGAACTGCGACCAATAGTGCAAACGCAGGCTCGACTACGCTCACCTACCTTTTGTATTGCTTATCCCACGGTTGAGGGGTAGGGCGTTTGGTCGACAAGCCTTGTCCGTCTTGAAATCCCCCATCGCTTCAAAAGTGCTGCCAGTTAAGCAATTGCGACATCGTTTTTGAGAAAACAGTTCAAGTGAGTAGACAAATGTAATTTTAGGAATCATCGCTCGGAAACTTAGCCTATGATACCAAGCATTTTAGAAAACAAACCCTCGCCTTAGTTTACAGACTGAAAAAGCCACTCGCGCCACTGCCCTCGAAAAAATACTTTATACCGCTACCACCGGGTGAAGTGCTACAACGTATTTCCGCGCTTTGCGTGATTTCTCTCAGCGTAAGAAACAATTAACAAGCATTTCGCGCTAAGCGACGTTAAGTTTAGTTATATATCAGAAGCCGAGTCAACTTACGCGGATCGTAGTATCTCTTAAAAATACCAAAAAGAGTTCCTCAAGTACCCATGGAAGCAACCACTATTCAACTCGTCAGCTCCCAAGGGCGAGCTCAGAACTACAATCATGGGCCAATCACAGCTCTTTCTGGAATAGAAGAGCTCCGCCTGTGTTTTATGAAATATGAAATTGCAGTTCGAGCCTTTTCAGCTCGGAATATGAAACCCTATCATCACTTACGGAGTTTGAGCAGCCTGTGGCCGCTCGACAATTGGCAGTATGACATGACACGTTGAGGTGGGAAGTTGTTTCCCGTTTCTATCGAGAGGGCGATCATTAACGGTACCCCATAACGTAGGGTAAACGGAGAATGGGAAGAATCTCCGCAAGCGTATTTCCGTGGTAGCGTTTCACCGCATCCGTAACGTGCCCCGCGATGGCTATATACCAATCTCATAGAGGGTGAAACTCTTAGGTGCACGGGACCGTTTACTCTCACGCTATCCGGCCCGCACTGGCCCATACCAAACCACGTGCTTTTTAAGAGATTTTTGGTTAGGATTGACAGGCGACGCCTGGCCAAGTGATTTAGCCGCCGAGGGCTCATTTTCATTATGCTAAAACCACAGCCGAAGGAGAAGTTTCCCAAATCAGATTTTGGAGAATACTCCTCCGCTTAGAACCTCCATCCAGAGAACCAAGCAAACCAGAGGAAGTCTCTTCTGCAAACAGACCCGCCAACTGCAACACAAGGAGACCGTGTGCCTGATCTCCCGCTCTTCTCGAGGTTGACTCAGCATCGATCAATTCGTGACACTCAAGTACGAACAATGGAAGAAACCATCAGCCCAAGAATTGTAACAGCCTCGGATAAACTTTCTCCGTGAGTCATTATTGGCAATAGGAGCTAATAAATACATAATGGTTAATGAATGGTTATGTAGAGGAAGGACCCTCTCTTTCAAGAAATTCTGGATAAGTGGCCCTCTCTGGCCACCAATCCATTGCAGATATCAGTGGAAGCTTGGTGGAAGTCATGTATAACCCTGCAATGTGGGGATAAACATATACGTCCGAAACCTTGCACAAGCCTCGTGTTTGTGAAGCCATTAGACCCCCACAACACTTTAATCTCACGATAGCACCTCGCATCACCACGCCGCGGAGGTTATACATGAACAAATCTTTCCGCACAAGCGATGTCAAGTTGTCTTTGACTTTCACGCTTTTTGATATCCAAGACTTCGACACTCTAATCGGCATCCCTCGGAAAGAGACCTTTTAATCTGCCCAACAACATCCGGGATTTAGATGTCAAACTCGAAGAAAGCTTTATCCGCCATCGAGCTAAAACTCCGGTAACAGAACCTCTTCCTTGAGCAATGACACCGAGGAGGTCATGGGAGCGAGTGCTATATGAGAACCTGCAAATGCACTCCTGAAAAGGACGCAACAATTCTCAGTTGAAGAGGACGATTCGTAACTGGCAGGAACTTCCTGCTGGCTCAAGAAGAGCTAATTCTCGCCTCCAAATTGAGCTTAAAACCCCTACCCCGTGCCCACGCTTATGTCTCCTAAACGGCGATTCACAAGCACCGGGTCATCATAAGCGATAAACTTAGTGACCAGAAACTACCTGTACCTCATAGCCGTTTTTAGAGAAACACAGATCGGGTTCGGCAGCCCCTTCAAGATCCGAAGGTAAGCCCAACACTCGCTATGCAATAAGATCGCACCTATTGACCCCCGATGTGCATCTCCCATCAGCAACTCAAGAAAGCTCAATAATGCGATGGAAGTCGTGAAGAAGGAAGTTCTCAAACTTCTTCACGCCGGGATTATCTATCCCGCACTCACACAAAGGCTGATTGGGTTAGCTCCAAATTCAAGTGGTCCTAAAAGGAGGAATGACAAATGCTGAGAACGCTTAAAAAACGAACTCATTCCACAAAGACAAGTCATGTGGTGAGAATGTGTATTGATTAAAACTTAACAAGGCAACAAAGAAAAAGATCACTTCCCCGCCGCTCTTTATTGATGAAATGTTGAGCCAAGAAGCGAACACTCTTTCTTCTCGCTCTTTGACTCACTGCTACCACTGCATTCCGATCCACCTCGGGATGACCGTAGCAAGACCACGCTCACATGCCCATACGAAACCTATGTTTATCGAATGGCCGGTCAGTCGTAATGCGCCCGGCTTCTTCAAATGGCAGCATGATGTCTATCTTCTCGTGCATTACGATCAGAAGAAATCATGGAGGTCTTCATGGACGCATTTCTCCGCCTATGGTAAGACCTTCGAAAGCCGCCCTCAATAACCTAGACCGGTCTTGCAGCGATGCCGTGAAAAGGACCCGTACTTAATCGAAAAGTGCCACTTTATGGCCTCGAGAAGGCACGTTTTGGCACCTTTGTGTCCGAGAGGGATAGAGGTAGACAGTTAAGATAGAAGTTATCGAAAAAGCTACCACCCCCAAAGTGAACGCCAAAGGTACCAGTTTCTAGGCCATTTGTGGTTTTCATGTAAGATTCATAAAGATTTTTCGCAAATCGCTTAGACCTTCACAAGGCCTGCTAACCAAGCGATGTACCCTTCGATTTCACAAATGAGTGCTTGCACGCCAAACCCTAAAAGAAAGCACCTATCTCGCCTCGATCATCCAACTCGGATTGGTCAAGCATTCGGGAAATCATGTGCGATGCTAGCTGGCTCACGCCTGTTGGTGCGGCCCTAGGCCAAACCAAGGACAAAAAGCAGCATACACGCATATGCTAGCAAACTCGACAGAGCCCAACCATTACGCCTACCTAGCTGTTAAAAAGAGCTCGGGCAGTAGTCTTTGCTATCGAGAAGTTTCGATCCTACCATGCAGGGGCTTAAAATAATCGTTTATATTGCACTATGCCGCTCTTTAAGTGCCTTCTCACCACAAAAGGATGCGAAACTCGCCGATCTCAATGGATTCTTCTACTCCAAGAATTTGATATAGAAATAAAAGATAAAAAGGGAGTAGAAAAATATGGCAGATCATTCATGTCGCGGTGATGCAGTAACTAACATGCAAAGAAACTACTAATTAACGACATTACCCCGCGCTGGATTTGCATGCTACTTCCAAGGTGTCGACTTCAACCCATGGTACGCAAAACATTAAAATTACATGGCTGCGGATACGCATTCACCTCGGGAGAACAAGCGGAAGCTCCAAATGGAGAGCAAAGCGCAACGGGATGACCTATATCTGCATGTGGTGTAAAAGTGACGCTTGCCGGTGAAGATGCGGTATCAGGAGGAAGGAATGCGTATCATCGAGAAATGCCATGTATCTCCCTACGGCATTCGGGAGTATTTTCGCATAATAAGCCAAAATTTGGCAAAGGCGGATTCTTTTTCTCATATTAATGCATTTACTTGTATTAATTTAAAGAGTTCATCGTAAGAATAACCCGCTGTAAGACAAAAGGAACATCACAAATTGCGGATGCAATGCCCTACACTACAACCTTCAAATAGAAATATTTGATGTGGGGCATTGACTACATGGGGCCATTCCGCAGATCCCATGATTACAGTATATCCCGTGGCAGACTACGTGTCAAAGTGGGTAGAGGCACTAATGAAGGCAGAGTCAGCTGATGGCAAGCATGCACATGAAGATGTTCCATTACTTTTTAAATCATCTTCCCCGCTTTGGAATGCCACGATGGTGATCAAGTGATCGACATGACAAATCATTCAAGACATTCTTGAAAGAGCTTGCACTCAAAGACAACATTGCTACCCCCTTATCATCCGCAGTTCGGGCCGGGCAAGTTTTAAAACCTACAACAAACAAAT
>JADLZK010000885.1:0-53250 GCA_015847255.1 Hyparrhenia diplandra | reverse complement strand
AGTAATTCAGAGATAAAATGAATACTTCCGTTTTACTGGGCCGCATTGGGTGGCCCACGCGAGGCACGACCAGGTCCAGGTGTTGGCCGAACTACGAATTTGTAGCCGAGTACTGTACGACCTTTCCCAGCCCAATCGATGAGTGGAGCATTACGTGGCCCGTCTATCTCTACCGCGTTCAGGCCCACCTGCTCGATTTGCTCTCCGGACCTTTAAAACCTCGTGGAATCTCTCGAGATTCATGTGGAATCCAACTGCAGGATCCCTGTTGTAACCAAAAAAAAAACTGCAGGATCCCTGAAACACCTGTACGGCGGCGAGACCCGGCGCTGCTCAACGACATCAGCTCAAGCACAGCGGCCGGGCCCGGCCGGACTAGGGCGGCGGCAGGTCGGCATGCATGTAGCCGTCCCGTCCTGTTGCTGGGCTTGCTGCATGCTGGTGGCCGACGCCCGCCGGCGATTCTCGCGAATCGCGATCGTGTGAGCGTGACGTGCTGACGTGGACCGGCACGTCGTCAGCCGCCGCTGATATAGCGAGAGCGACATCTCGCCATCAACCATCATATCCACAGATGAATCCAGATCGAGCTTCTATCGTCGCCAACAGTTCAATTCCCTGTGGGTGCGTCGGCAATCACCAATAATACATACAAATCATCATCCACGTACAGGGATGAGATTTGCGGAGAGAAAGGGATCGAGGAACTTTTTTTCTACCCATTTATCGACAGTTTCCTGCTTTGTGACATACCACTCACGACACAATCACCGGTGAGTCATGGTTTTAGTAGCACTCATTTATTCCAAATTATAAAGAGTTTTGATTTTTTAAAGATATATAGCTTCGTTATGTACTTAGATATACACTATAGTAATTAATGTGTTTAGAAATGTTAAAACATCTAATAGCTTGGGATGGGGTGAGTAGTGATTTGCACTATAAAATCAACTGCCACACGTACTTGTTTCGCTTAAATTAGTTTGATTGGTTCTTGTTGACATTTGTTTGTACTGGTCCCTTGATTTGCCAAAATGATACCTGATAGCGTGGTATATACAGAAATTTCCGTTTTGGGTGAGATCGCATGCGCACGCACAAAAGTGATCTTATCTGAAACCTGTCATGTTAGGTCACTGCTGTCTCCTGGCCATTATATATTTATTAGGCCGTTCGGTCGCTGTGTCCTCAGTAGCAGTCCGCACTGAACATGTTGATCAAAGCTTTTATGTCCCATTAATTCAGGGGTGGGTTGAGGGAATCAAATATGACAGAAAACCGTGTCCCTTTTAAGGCAGATCTATCAAATTTTGTCTGTTAAAATAAATTTTGACGCAGCCGAACCATCTTTTAAAATTATATTTAGAGACCGTTAGACTTACCAGCCGTCTCTAAAAAATTAAGGCCTTTCTAGAGGTGGTTGGAATTCTAGTTGTCTCTATAAATGATTTTCTAGATATGGTTAGCAATTTGGTCCGCCTTTAAAATAGATGAAGCACAATAAAATTCATAACTTTTCCAAATGAAGCCAAATATAGACAAACATTTTATATCTAAATAAGTATAGTATCCATGACTTTATACTCCCTCCGTCCCCTAAAACATGCAATTCTCGCTTCCTAACTTTTGACTAAATTTATATAAGAGGTTAATAACATTTATAATACCAAATTAGTTTCAATAGATTCGTGACAAAAATATATTTCCATAATAAATTTTGTTTTTGAGACATAAATATTAATATCAATTATTATAAACTTAGTCAAACTTTTAGTCAAGTTGACCAGGCATGATTCCCATATACTTTCCATAATGCAAATAGAAGTCTTTTTCCGTCCAAACGCCAAGGGAAGCAAGACAAAAGAAGTCCTTCTAAGAATCGCGAAAGCAAGCTTTGGACGCGTTGCCCAATAAATTGCTATAGTTTAAAGCATGTTTTCGAGCAACCTCCTAACTGGGGAGGGAGTGTTGTGCTAGTTGGCTGGTGTTTAGAATTTAAGGGCAAACATGGAAAAATTACCCTAATTTTGGTATGCACAATCATGTCCTAAAGGACTTCTAATACCAATATGGAGGGAGTATAGTTGCATTTTTTGAGACTGCTCAAAAGTATTTTAGTGCTCAAAAATTTTTCAAGTTTTCATTTTTGGATTTCATTTTTTCCAAAGTATCTCCGAGAGATGACATAAACCACAAAGTTGTAGTACTCATAAAAAAGATATGCCACTTTGTAGTTGAAAACTTTTTCATTTGAAACTATTTGGGGCCTATAACTTTTTGTTTTAGACTAAAGATTTGGAATTCATATTTTTTGAGTAGTTCAAATGACATTGGATGGAGAAATGGTCTAAACCAAAGCTTTAGTATTGAAAGAGATCGAAAAATTTTAGTTCAAACTTACGACTTCTATGGCTCAAGTTTGAAATTGTACGTACAAAAGCACTACTAGCGTATTTCTCGTGCGAAAAAAACCTATGACTTCTAACTTGTGTGTTGCGACGTGTAGTTAGCTTACATAACTCTCCCATATTGAACCATTTTCTATGGGTCAATTTTGAAATTCTAGAAAATCCTTGCTAGAGGTGGCTAGGATATCAACCCATCTCAAGACATCAAATTCTAGAGGCAGGTTGTTGGATACCCATTTGTTTTCTAGAGATGCATAGGTAGAGATGGTTGAAATAGTCACCTCACAAAAAAATGTCCTTGTAGTAGTCTCCACCTATATTTCCATTGAACGAATGTGTTGTGTGTGGAAACATGCTGAACCTCCTAGCATATATACCAGGGGAGAGGAGCAAAGGAGAACAAGTTGTCGACGGTAAGAGTTTTTTTTGACCAACCACCGAATGGCGGTAACCTTTTCTTATGGCACATCTGTTGGTCAGATCTATAAGTCCTATGTGGGAGGGTTTCTTGTTCCAAAACAACATCAACCTCTAAGAAATATTATGATGTTGTAAGGAGCCATTTTTCTTCCTCTTTCTGAAATGAACTAGTAGCTAACGAATGAACGAAAAAAAATCTGGCTTCATCTCCATGAGAGGAACTAGAGAGACAAAGAAAAACGATGAAGCCTAAAAAAGGAAAACCTCTCACTAAATAGACCGTTACTTGGTAGAGCAGCTTACTTGATGTATTTCATTGTCTCAAAAACGAAACTATTTATATTTATAGTTTTATGAATGGTATTATCTTAAATCAATTTTGGTGAATGGTTTGACATATTATTGTAGACAACTAAATGCAAGGTAATGGATAAAGAGAAATTATCGTAATTACATGTGCTAGTTGGCTATAATTATAATTTCTAGTGGATTGTTGATGTGGATAGCTTGCATGTTGAGAGAAATTGCATTTTATATATAGATTCTCTCTTATGCCACGTAGAGTAGAGGTACGGTGTGTCTTTCATACATCGGGACGTGTGTAATTTTTTTTTATTGAACAGGTGGAGGATAAACCCCTTATACTGGGCTTTTATTAAAACAAGTATAAAAGGTTTCCAACTAAACATGTGTAAAGAGTTTTTGTCTCTTCGTATTGGTTTAACGAATTTTTTAGGTCTCTATCTCTCTCTATTCCAAGTGACATCTAATACTCATTTAGAAATGGTCATTGGAGACTCCTTGAATGCATTCTATCGATCGAAACTGCATGAGCAAGGGACCGCCAAAGTGTGATTCTGTGAAGATAAGTAGAGATCGATGCTAGCAGTGGCTAGAGTAGGCATTAGACTAATCGAACATACTACTCGTATATATTCGGTGATAGGCTACACAGCTGATGTGTAGCCAGAGCAGCCAGCTTTGATTCCTCACTGTTCGGAGACAAGAAGCAGCCAAAACCCACTAAAATCCACGCTAACTTTTCGCAGTCGATCTTGCAGCGACGCAGACGCAGCAAGAGGTGGTGACTGGTGGGCGACTAGCCAGTACGTACCAGCCTACACAACCTACACGTAGGGTACTACTACCAGAGGCTTTGATCGATCGACCGACCAGTGGACATGCGGTAGCGCTGATAGATACTGATACAGTAGGCCGGTCCTGGATCGATGAACGATGAACCATGAGATAACGACGGCAGGCCAGCAGGCACGCATGCAGCTCCGTCGTCGCATTGGCTGGACGACAGTGCATGCCTATGCTATACATGCATGCACCATCCATCATCGGTGCATCAAGAGCAAATCATGGCACGGCATGGCTGGCCGAGGCTGCATGCTGCAGAAAGGAGGCGAGGGGAGGAGAGGTAGTAGACGAGCGGAGCGGCCGGGCACGCAGCAGCAGGCGCAGCGTTTCACGACGAAAGCTGATCCGCCCTTTCTGAAAAAGCTCGCTCCGGCGCGGCAAAGGCGGAAACACGGCAAGGGGGAGGGAGGAATTATTCATCGCATTCGCACGCGGAAAAGGCCGCCGCTCCGGGAAAAATTGGAATGGGTGGGTGTGATGATGCTACGCGTCTCCATCATCGCCGATTCACCGGGCACACGCGCGCGCACTGTGACTGTGACCGGCGCCGGCGCCGGCCACCACCACGCACGTAAATCTGACGCGCCGGCCGGCCGCATATAAAGCTGCTGCGGCTGCTGCGGCTGCTGCACTCCAAAGGCCAAAGCCTGCAGCAGCGGTACACACAGTACATGTGCGATGCAAACGAATAGTATGTGCGTGACCACAAAAGCGATAAAGATCGCAATGCAAAGGCAAAGCCAGCCAGCAGCAATGGGCAATGGCCCTCCCTCCTCCTCGATCGACTGTACAGTAGTAGACTGTAGTGTGTGACTCGGCGCATGCTGCTGCCCTTCTGCCGCCGCTCTGCGTTGCAACCGTGGCCACTGGCCGGCCCGGCCGGCCTCTGCAGATTCCCTGCTGGGTTCAGCTAGCTCTGGGAGCAAATGATGCAGGGGGCGAGGAAAGTGACACCACGACGACGACGCCCATTGATGCCATTGCCCTGCTGCGTGTGTTTCTGTGCGCGCGCCCGCGGGCGAATGTGACGAGCAAATGGATGGTCGCTACCGCTTTTTACACTCATGATCCCTAGTAGTAGTATGAAGGAAAGGAATTGAAAGGATTGATACCCCCTGCCCCCCTCCCTGCAATCTTGTTGCCACCCGGGCGGGGCGGGGCCTCGGTAGCCACGCACACATGCGCTTGCCGGCCGCTCGATCGCTGCCACCAGTGCCAGCAGGCATGCCTATCTCTCATCTTTTGCAAAGAGGAATGCGCGCGCCAGTCGAGGTCCACCACACAAAAGCTCAAACTCAACTCCTTCACAGAATCAGAGAGAGTAGGTATAATCCACCAGTACATGGTGTGCAGAAGAAGCAGAATTTAAAATTGGTCAATAGAGGACTAAATACCATAGTTTGATCATAAACTAATCCATTTCTAAATGAGTTGTAGCCACCAACGACCTCTTATATATTAGTTAATGTTACTTGTACAGTATATAAAATTCACCTTGCAGGCTCGGTCAAAGCGTGGTCATCGGTCGGGCATATATATATATATATATATATATATATATATATATATATACGCAGACCACAGAGGACGCAGGTGAAGGAGGATGATGCATGTGGTTAGGGATCGAGCAGGGGCAGCTGCTGCCGCCAGAGCCCGCCCACTGGGCCACTGGATGCGACGCAATGCGACCAAATAAAAACCGGCTGGGACATGCATGTGACGGCGCAGAGAACAACCGACAGGTCCAGCACGTTATTGGCCTCATCATCCTACAGCTACGGCTCCTTTTCCCGTCTGCGCACACACCACATATTTCAGCTACTAATCATGTAGCCATGCATGCCGGTGTGTGTGTACGTTGATCGATGTTGCCACCAGGCTGTTTAGTTCCCAAAACCCCCGCCCACCCACACCCTGAAACCAGGGCGTTTTCGATGGGGGATGACCTACTAATTAATCTGTGCCAGATCGAGACATATGGTACGGTAGCTTATCGACTGATCAGGTTGGAATTTAGCTTTTCAAGCAAACTGATTGTACAAACACTAGAAGACGGCCATTCAAATTGAAGACTGTAATAAGGCTATTCGATCGCCTATTAATTCATTCATATATACTCCAAAATGCCCTGGGTTTTGTACACTTGTACAGGGAGTGGGCGAGCTTGCCAGCTAGACCATCTGAAACCAATTTGAATAGGGCCCGGTTGATGAAACGATGACACTGTCCGACCAAAGGAACAATGAAACGATGACACTGTCCGACCATCTGAAACACAGCAAAAGACTGTTAGTGGATAGTGGGGGCCGGGCGCATGGCACTGTCCGACCAAAGGAACAATGAATAGGGCCCGGCCGGTTGATCAAAGGAAGCACAAAAGTCCACCACGCATTACGGACCAAATGACTGGCACTCATCGACTGAAGAGCAAGAAAAATAGTCTTTCAATCAACACTACTTCCACTAATCATGAATACCACTCATCCATCTTATTTGTCCAAGTCAAACTTTATGAATATCTAAAAAATAGTCTTTCTGACGATTGGTCTTTAGAAATTGATTTTTAGATGCAACTAGAGAGAAATACGCGCAACGGCGCGGTCTCAAAAAAAAAAACTAAAAAATGCAACTAGAGTTCAGCTACCTTTAGAAATGCTCTCTAGCTATTAGCTACCACTTTTGCTCGCCTCTAGCTAGAAATGGTCGTATTTTTCAGAGGTGGTTGGGAGATTTGATGTGGTTGGCAAACTGATCCATCTCTAAAAATATGTGCAACACTATAAAATTAATAACATTTTCAAATCAAGTCAAATGAATACAAACTCTATAGTTGACCAATTTTTCATTTGAAATAATTTATGGTTTAAAAATTCTATTTTAAGTTCTCTAATTTTAAAATTCATTTTTTTGAATTTTTAAACCTAAACTAAAAGGTGTACCAGATTAAATTTTAAATTTATTCAGTTCAGATTTTAAAGGCTTGTGTCTTTGAAACCCGTGCAAGAGCATGGATTGACAAGGTAGTGACCTCTTATGATACTGTAAATGTAAATAAGAAAATACTATTGTATATCATTATTCAAATTTCATTTTAGTTAAAAACTATACTATTTTAAAAAGTACAGATCCCAAACGATTTTGAAAAACAACCCTTTTAGTCACGCCAAAAGACTATGTCACACGACTTGCCTAGAATCACACTATATGTATTGCCATGACTAAATCACACTTTTCAGGATCCGTTTTGCTTGGATATGGTATCTTACCTATTATTATTTTCAAACGAAAATTCTTCACATAATGATATCTTTGAGTAAAAGGTCCGGCCACAGGAAGTAAATGCTATTCACAAACCCAAAGAGAGTATTAGTCTCTAAATTGTAGTACACCGGTCCATGCACATCTTAAAATAATTTTGATATAAAAACTTTACCAAGTATGATGTTTGTGAAAACACATGTAACACTCTAGCTAGGTGCTAGACACAAAAGGCATTCTCATAATAACATTTCTCATTCATGTATATATATGCGCATGATATGTTATTGTGAACTTAAGTAGTCACTCGATCGCAATGATGATGTTTAAGTGACTTTACATAAATTTCAAAACATGACACAAGCAAACCATGATTACGAGCTTAATTAAACAACTCCAATTCAATTTCTAATAAACAACATTCGGTACGTGAGCCACAGGGCCGGCTGGGCCCGACGACCGTGTGGACTTCTGCCCCGGCCCCCCGATGCATGCTAAGAAATTCCTCTCTTTGTACCCTGCTGGAAGGTTAAAACCACACGTACAGTTTCATATGTGCCTTGAGCTTTGCCCGGCCGGCCTCAACTCTGAGGATCGGATGGGTCTCGACCGATCAGCAGCAATCGCAACGCGTACGGGTGCACGTGTACCTTATCACTACGTACCTATAAGGCTATACGCCTATACCAGGCGGCAGGCTACTACCTCTACGTACGACTAGGAGTAGGAGTACATCCGATCGATCCACACACACGCACTCTCATGCATTGGCCGGCCAGCTAGCCACTTGCTGGGCCAGCATGCATGCGAATGGAAAACGTGCTGCGGCGGCACACTTGCGTAGGAGGACGTTTTTTTACACCGTGCGTACTAGTATACGTTTTCCAAAGAGCGAGGACAGAGAGGGCGACGGATCTGCCGGGCCACGGGCCCCGGGGCCCCGGCCGGCCCCCAGCCGCGCACGGGAGACGACAATGAGGGCAGCCTGCTACAAGATCGCAGGGCCACTCTGTTGCCGCCGCAGGTGTAGCCAGTACAGCTGCCCGCGCGTGGCCCGGTCTTATTGGTCATGTGGTCCTCGCTGCCTCCCCGGCCGCGGGATCCACCGGCCGCCCGCCGGCTGCTGACTGAGGTGCGTGTTGCGGAGAACCACCGCGCGCACTTCTTGTGACGGCGGCGGGCCGGGCCATATGGTTGGTTGGTGCACAGACGCAGCGCTCCGCTCCTGCTAGTCCGGGTTGGAAACCTACTGCTCTGATGAGAACGCGTCATGGTCATGATCAGCCGGGGCCGGGGCCGGTGGTGAACTGGTGATCAGCGCTCTCTCTCTGACTCGGGTAGCTGGGCTAATATAAAGAAGTACAAAATGACCCGTTTAATAAAGCTCAGCTTAATTCACAAGTAAAATTGTTTTGCTTTTTTTTTTGAAAAAAAAAATAATTTCTGAGCAACTCTCTAAATGAAGCTGAGTTGTTTTGAAAAAATTGTTTGACATAATAGCTTCACCAATAGCTTCATGTATGGATACCAAAGAGAAATGAATGAGAGAGTATTAAACTGTTGTGAGCTATGCCAAAAAGGCTCAGATACGGCGGCTGCTGGTTGCTAGCTGGTGTGTTGCTGCTGCTGGTTGTCACTGTAGCCCTATAGCCGTGATTCGTTTTCGGCAACAATTTTGGTGCCAACGCGATTCAAACGAAAGTAGAAACTGGCGTCTACAAGATACCCCATGTGGGTAATATCAATGCACATTTTTTTGGATTAAAATCTGTGCGTGGGAATGGGCTCGATTTGCCCTAACTTAGCTACCAGTAGTGTGTAGTACCATGGTATAAAAAGGGCTCCAACAAAATGGGGAAGGAGTGAGAGGGAGACACAAAGGGTAATTTGCATTGGTTTAAGTCACACACAAAAAAGGGTAATTTCGATTCGGTATCGGTATAATCACCTGGAGCAAAACCCGGCCGGAAGAAAATGGATCTTCGCTCATGGTTGAATATTATTGGACAATGGATTGTGTCATACATGGTTGTCAATGTCTCTAGCTCTTCCATGCTCCGTGTCTCTGGCATTCCCAACAAACCCTAACAATGCAAACCCTCTCCTCCACGACGAATTCCCATCAATCTTCTTGTCTTGTGACGTGCAGTGATCAGAGACACGATCGAAACGAATGCGGAATGCATCCCAGATGCCATGAAATGAAATCTGTATATGATCCTTGCAAGAATTAATGTGATCGCAGCAGGAGCAATAGAAGGCCATAACAATGCAAACCAAAAAACTGCAACCGATAAGCAGTCAAGAAGCACAGATTTAATTAAAACACAGGAGGGGCGCCTTAGCAGACCATCAGAGCGTGCATGAACACGCCTCCGAAGACCTACGAGTCGTCGCTGGGGCTCATGCTCTCCTGTCGCTCGCCGCCGCCATGGCCATGCTGCTGGTGCTGACTAGAGCCGCCTTCCGCTCCGTTCTGCGCCGCCGGCGCAGCGTCCGAGACGGCATGTGCCCCCGGTACGCGTTGAGCGCGGCGAGGATCCCCATGTGTCCCTCGCCGCCGCCGCCACCACTGCCGCTGCCATTTTCGTTGCCGCCCACGGGGCCGGCGAGCCCGAGCTGGTGCTGCCCACCGGGGAGCAGCGCCATCGGCGCGGGGAAGTTCATGAAATGTAGCCCACTCGGCACGCCACGGTACACGGTCGCCGCGCCGCCGCTTCCTGGTTGCGGGAACGTCGTCCAGATCGAGTCGTTGCTGCCGCCGCCTCCGCCAGCCGCTGCTGCGGGGGCCTGAGCGTTGCTGCTCGGCACCATCCACACGGTGCCTGGTATTTGGCTCTGCGTGTACCCGGCCATCTGCTGCTGGTATTGTTGTTGCTGCTGCTGCATTTCTTGCTCCCACCGCCGTTTCTTGGACAAGTCGGAGCTGGCGGCAGCTGAAGACGACGACGGGGACACGTCAAGACCGACGCTTCCGGAGTGGAAGCTCAGCAGCAGCGGAGACGACGCAGAGGACGTAGCGGACGGAGGGCCCTCGGCGCCGCCGAACCCGAGGCCTACGACGCGCTCCCCACGGTCTCCCCCCGCACGCCGCCGAAGCGTGGGCCGGGCAAGCAGCCGGCAGCACGGAGGTGGGCTGGGATGGAGAAGGCGGAACCCGAGGAGCGGAGAGAGATGTTGAGCGACGTGAAGTTGGCCGGGATGGTGCCGGTACCCGTGGCCGCGATCACCGCGGGCTCCGCCTGCTGCAGCAGCCACTCGATTGTCTCGCCGTCCGTCTTGTGCCCCAGCTCCCTCGTCAGCTGGAACACCCGGGCTGCGCAAATCGCCGGCATCCGGATGCGCCGCCCTCGCCCGTCCACCTTTGTGTGCCGGTCCTGGTCGATGTGCGCTTGGGCGCCGCCACCTTCTTCATCTGCATCTCTCCCGACCCCGCCGACCCATTACCCAGTCCCGCAGCAGCTGCTGGGGACGTGGAGCAAGGCTGTTCCTCCTTCTTCTCCAGGAGCTGCAAAGGGAAGTTGGGGCGGCGACCTCCGCCGGCATCTCCGGTGATGTCCATAGCCGATTAGGCCATGGTATAAATATATACCCAAGATGATGATTTCTCTTCAGAAAGCTCGAGGAATATCGGTGCTGGTAATGGATTTGCTGACCTACGAACTGTTCTTGTGGGGCTGCGGCTGACCTGGTTTGGTGTGATGACGTGGGGAGATGGAGGCTCGGCAGTGCCGTCGGCGCGCGGCGGCGTTAGAGCCAGCGAGAGCGAAACACACTGAGATCAAGGAAGCAAGGGCTTGTGTGGTTCTTGCAGTTGGAGGCAATTGTTTTTCAGAGACAGACAGAGAGAGAAAGAGGGAGGGACGGAGGTGTGTGCTCGTGGTGATCGACACTATTTTATGGAGTTCTGGTTGGGTTTGTCGACAAATCTAGTGCGTTGCAGCGAGGACGATGGCAAGCTAGCTAGCCGGAGGAAGGAGAAGAGAGGAGCATCATATGATAGGAGGGTGGGGGGAGCCAGAGAGAGAGAGAGCATCAAGACAGGAGACGATGGTGCACTTTGTCGGGATTGGAGGAGAGAGATCACGACGCATTAAAGGTGCGCTTGAGAGATAGGAGTGACGAGTTGAGGACTGATGAGGATAAGGCCGGGGGAAAAATTAGTAGGCACACACTTAGCTCTCTTGATGTCAAGAAAAGCAGAGTAGCTTCAGGCACTTTCGGAAAAATTCTGCGATTTGTGGATCACCCAATCTTACTACTAGCAACTAGCAAATGTCCAAAATAGCACGTACGCGTATAGTTAATTAGCTTTCTCACTGCAACATATTTGAGTATATTATACTTAAAAAATGATTTTGGCAAATACTTAGTTAGCTTTCTCACTGCAACATATTTGAGTATTTATACTTAAAAAATGATTTTAGCAAATACTTCAATATAATGTCCTTGCTTGATTGTAATTGTTGCTAGCTGGTCTAGACCACGCACACGGTCTCAAACTATATATCTAGCCTTTGCTGGTGTTTGACTAAAATCGGGTCAACACACACTAATAAGTTTCAAAGAGGTTGGGCGTGCTAGCCGTAATAAGAGGATGTCAAATCACAAGAACTTATATAGTTCTTGTGAACATGAAGTGCCTCTCTGCCCCCACCTTATTACCCACCCAAAATAATCATGCAATTGTATTAACTTTGACACCACACACTTTTGTAGTTGTAGTTTCTAACTTTCTGTCACTTCTACAATTAATTGAGAACAATGATCAAATAAATCACATAAATCTCCTTGATACGATCGTTTTTAAATCAAATTTGCAACCACTTGCAAAACCACAACCACAAGAATGACCCTTTGTTTGGTGGTCAGGAAGATTAGATCAAGATAGACCTTACTTCTGGAACAACGTATACACAGAATCCACGTGCACTAGCCATAATGAATTCCTAGCTTGATTTGGTTGTTGGCACAAATAGAAGAATATTTTCCTAAAAAATCAGGGCTGGTACAACCAGCTGCTAAACCGATACCAATGCCCACATGCAGGATACTTGAGCGATGGAACACAAAGTGACGACCATCCATGCATGTTTTTGTGGAGAACCCTGCATTGAGGTAAGACATGCAGCAGTTATGTAGCTCCATCAGCACTCTGCTTTCCCTTTCCATATCACCTTCTTAGTTTTCCATCCAGCAGACAAATTAATTGCGCCTTTTTTTTTTTTTTTCCTGAATGCACCTTTTCCATCGACAAATTGCAGGCACGCACAAAGCATTCGGAATTTTGTATCCATGTATGTGTTTGAATTTCTCTAATAGGTTGTTAAAGGGTTAGAGGTCTGAAGTGTTGAATGAATAGCAAGTCACTTTTTGGTGGAAAAGAATATATAATAGTAAAAGATCGATGAAGGGATCGAGAGCATTCAACGGTTTTCAGCTTTAATCTAATCTTGGTAAGTCTAATGTTGTACAGTTGGACATTGTTATAGATTCGTACTTCCAAAATACTCTTCCAATACTAGAAATAGGACTTAGCAGGCCAAAGTTCGGCTAATTGTTCATTCAGGTCTACAACTACTAATTAAACACCACACGATATCAAAACCAGCTTATTTCTTTGGTACTAAGATATGAATAAAGCCACCATTATAGGTTACTCTAGGGATATGCGTGGGGACGGTGCTAGGAGAGACTTAAAAGAAGGTGGACACTAGAGAGCCACATGCATTAGTCGATGCAGAAGTTTGTATATTAATATATTTTTTTCTAAAAAAAACTGCTATTAAGACCATCCCAACAGTCTTTTTTTTTTTTAAACACACTTTCAAAATCATCATTTAGAGAGCCATTTGATAAAAATCACTTTGTATATCTTAATAGTTTCCATATATCTTGTGCTTATTCTAGAAAGCTAATTATGTTCTTCATCTTTGTCTAGTGGGAAATCTTGAATATAGAGAATACCAATATGTGGGATGTAATTAAATGTTTTGTTAGAGGGTAATTTTCAAGAAGATCAGTATTCCTATCAGTAAGGAAAATATATATCCTCTTCTGGAGTTGCTCTGTGGGTTAATGACGCCACGTAGCATAACTTCTTCAACAACTTTATTAGGAGCCGTTTTTCTATGAAACAAGATAAAATTAAACAACTTGTCAAGTGAAGCTCTTGAAAATCAGGTTTTGGATGGTGCTGAAAATATACTAGCTTCTCTCAACTTCCTCTTCCAGATCTACTATGAGAAGTCATTTGCCAAATATTATTATTTTTTAATCCCTTCAACCCAACAGTGGAGCTGAAACTCATGGACCAATGAAACCGAGCTTAACCAAACAGTGGAGTACATGCTTTCAACTTTTTCTAGGCTGGAACATAAACCTGGAGTACCTGTACCACATTATTTTGGTTGGTGTACCATCTTTGACCTGAATAAATGTATAAGATAATATCTTTCTCATAAGCAACACCAAAAAGACAAAAGCAGCAGCTCATCGCTAGTTGCAGAAATCCTAGCAAAGCGCTTGAACAACATGTTACTCCTAACCGGCCAGTCAACCTCTACCGAAGTAGCCAACGCACATATGCGCACACTGAAGAAAAAAACTGAACACCAAGCAAGCTACTAGGATCATTAGCTCATACTCCCTCCATCTCAAAAATAGATGTCACTATGGGATGCGTCTTTGGTCAAACTTTTTCAACTTTTAGGTTTATAGAAAATACGTGCAACATTTAAATCTTCAAATAAATTTATTAAAAAACTAGACTTAAAGATTTTTCCGATGATACTAATTACTTAGCATAAATATTTATATATTTTAATATATAATTGCCGGTATTTTTTTCGTTGATTTCTAGGGAAGCGAGAATGACATCTATTTTGAGATAGAGAGAGTATAAAAAAGAAGTACAACAACATATTATTTTTACTATTATATACTTGTCAAATACAAGTAGTAAAAATCCGGTTTTGGAAATGGTATGACAAACTCCCTCCATCCAACAATCTCTCTTCCAGATCTCCAAAATTTTTTTTCAAAAATCTCCTTCTTATGACCTTCGAGGACCAGTGGAGCTTTCGCTTATGCACCAATGACCTCGCGACTCCTCGTAAAATATACCCCTTCCAGTTACTACTCCAGCACATATACCTGGCCTACAAAGCGGCGTTTTCCATCCCGTTAGGACTCCTCCATCAATGTATATAAGATACCCCTTGACCACCTCGCCCGCTCCAAAAGACAAAAGCAGCAGCTCATCGCCGGTTGCGGCTGCATGGAGCAACATGGATTACTATAACCAGTCAACCTCTACCTGAATTAGGGCGCCGGATATGCGCACACTGAAGAAAAAAGCTGAACACCAAGCTACTAGGATCATTAGCTCATATAAAAGATTGATGTAGACAATTCGTTTTACTGCCGATACTAGAATATTTGTAACAATTCTGTATATACTACATATATTCTTTTTTAAATATAGACAATTCGTACAAAAAAAGAATCACGGCATAACAAGAAAATGTCCTTTGTATATTTCCATAGATGTCAAGCTAGAATATTTGTCCCCTTGTGGGGGTGATAAATATATTAAACCGTGAGCATCGAATGATTAAGGTTTGCTAGCTAGCTAGCGCAACAAATTAATTCACCACTTTGTTTGTAAATTTGACATAGTATCTTTCCAAGGATTATATATAATAGTGCTACTTGTTGTTCCTAATGATTGTACATGATGACATGGGCTGTGAGTGTTTGTGCCTCCCTCTTTGTACGGTCAGGAAAGATAATCTATTGAAACCCCTTATTATATATAAGGCCTAAATGCACCTGCAAAGTTGTGCAATGTGCTAATAATTATCACAACAAGTGAGAAAAGGGAAGGGGCCTCTGGGGTTGGTTATCATGATCAGTAATGATCGTCGACCATGGATCATCACGTTGTTGATAAGAACATTAGGATTTTGAAATGACGCATTGTCAAGTTTGCTTGGGGCCAGGGTCGATTGCACTGCGATTCAATTATATTCAAAAAATTATTAACCACTTTTGTTTTTTCAAAAAAAAAAAAGTACTACCATCGTCCCAAATAAGTGTGGTTCGGTTAGATTTCACATACATAAAGTGCTTGAAAATAATAGTAGCAACTTGTTGGTCTAGATCTCGAGTGGTTAAAAGTAGGAACTAGCTAGGTGAATCTAAGATAGTGGACCGAAACTAATTTAAAAATTAAGTGATGAAGCGTAAGATCGATATACTTCAATTTCACCTTCACCTGTAGAACTATTCTAACAAAGTATGAGTAACTTGCCCATACAGAGTATATGCAACTCATCATATGAAAATCATCCATCTCACCTTAGGATATCGTTGTTAAGGCCACAACAACCCCTAGATGATACCTACGGCCTACATGAAAGTCGATGCCCTCTGTTGGTGGTGTCATCATCTAAACAACTTGCCTTACTAAACGTAAAATAATTATAAGAAATTTTTTAGAGGTCTCTAGCGGCTCCTTAATTTTAGATCGATAAGAAAAGATATACGGAGTAAGTCATATCAAAGGACGACAAGAAGCACACTAAAGTCACAGTAATGGGATGACATGACTCCATTTGGCGATTATGTAGAAAGATTTTGCGGTGACACCAACATAACCTTTGAGTCACAATGCATGTGGTGTGCCGGTAGTGGCGAATCACACCATGATCTTTGGCTTGATTAAAAGGGCGAGTTGTAGAATTCTAAAACAAAATAATATTGAGCAAACTCAAGTCCTTTCTAGAAATGGAATAGTCGAAGGAGGAAACATTACTAAAATGGAATTCCAATCAAAACTTCAACAAAATCAATTGAAAAGTCTCACAATCAGTTGTGGCGGTGGATGGGTCTTCTCTATTCGTATTTTGTGACTCAACCGCTATAAAAAAACATGTAGAATAAAGTATTGTAGTTCTTGTAACTTGGTGTTGGACTGGGCCTAACTTGCAAAATTAGGGCTGCCACAGAAAGTGCGCGGAAAAAAAAAATTGAATCCAAACTTGTGGCACAATTTGGTTAGAATATAAGTCTATAGCATGTGGGAGAGGATGATCTAAGAAAATATGCGATGTGCCATATTTTGTGGCTTGAATCAAACAATTGCCGAAAAAAACTATAGCATGACTAATCTATGATGTGGCAAGTTTTGGTCATGAATGAAACAAGAACTAACCCTTGAAATGGCAATCAAACCACTCTACTAGCACCACAAAGGAGGTAGAAAACGAGGTCAAAGGAGATGGGGGACGACATACTTGCCTTTGCTCCAGCGCTCTGTTAGAACGGGTACTTATATGGTTTGGTGTGGTTAACCTCTGCCGTCTCCGTTGACTAGGGTATATATAAGAAACCTTCTTTTTACAAGAGCTATGTAACGGATCAGGATGGGTTTCTTTTGGTGACTTCAGATCAGGTCACGCGCACGTACACGTGGGGTTTCTTCCTACGGACTCAGGCTTTCGACAGTTCTTTAGATGAATAGAACAACTGTCCAGCCGGCCGTTCTCCCGGCGTCTCGTACTGCACTGCACTGCACTGCACGCGCGCGCGTACGCACGACGGCACGAGAGCACACAATCGATCGGACCCACGTCGTTTTCGTGGAGGAGCCGACGCCGCCTCCGGCGATTTTGCGATCCTCACGTCACGGTCACGGAAAGGGACGCGACTCTGCGTGTGTCGGGTACCTGCCGAGTCATGCCGAGTCATCATCCACATCCATGTCGGGCCATCACGACGCATGCCGCCTCGCGTTTGCTCCAGGTGTCCTGGGAGCATATGGTGCCGTCCGGCCCGGCCGCTCGCGTCAGGACGTGCACGCACACGTACGGACACGCCCGTCCAGTTGCCGGCGCGCGCGGACGTACGCGCCTGGCGTTGTCCCTGTGCGCACGGCACGCACCAAGCTCCGGCGACGTGCGAGTGCGAGAGCATGCCGCTGTTCGCCCTGGCCCCGTTAACAATCGTCACGCAGACCACGCGCCGGCGTTTGTTCGGCAGCTTGCTTGTCGCGATTTGATTGGAGTAGGCACAGGCACCCAGCCCGGTATGGTAAAAACATGAGCGAGCCTATTTGGGCAATACTGTATATATATACCGCCATCGGAGTGAATGGAAATCTTGTAGTACGACTTGATAGGACCACAAGGTTTGGTGATCGCCTTGATGAAGATTGTCGGTGGAGCAAGAAGCCAAGAACCACCAACGCCAGAGAAGAGATAGATCTTCCGGAGATGAACGGCCGGCGTTGCCATCGAGAACTGCAGGTTTTCCAGCCACGAATGTTTTTTCTAATGGACAGGCCAATAATGTTGGCGGTCCAGAACGCAAGCCTGGCTCACGATGAAGGCGGCCCAAAAAGCCTATATTAGGCCCAGGCGACTGGAACAACTTGATCCACGTGCCATGGACCGACAGACCGTTCTCCACAGGCCTGTCCCGTGATTGTTCGGGTTGGGCTCTAGCCTCCCTGTGGGCCGCGCGTACTGAACCCCCCGAACCTTCCATGAAAGAAAACGCCAGCCACGAGCGGCGACGGCGAGACGGTCGGCGGCCGCATTGACGGTGGGGCCCGCCGGCGGCTACAGAGAGAAAACGTTTGGACAGGGTGGGAGAGCCGAAAGAAGAGAAAGGAAGAGAGAGAGAGGGGAAGAGAGCTCGAACTACCAGGCAGCTCCCCACCAGGGCCACCACAACGGCTGGCTCGCGAGAACCGAGTCTGCGCGCACGCGCACGCGCTTCCAGGTTTTAGCAGCGGCGGCATCAGGGCAGAGGCAGGGGGAGAGCGATAGTTCTGTTCAACTACTGGAGGAGGAAGAGTAAGGAGCAAGATGGGGTCCGGATCTTTCCTCAAGGTGCTGGCCAACAACTTCGATGTCCTTGCTGGGTATGGTTTTCATCCTTTGACTCTTTCTTGCTAGATTAGATGCAGCGTGTTCTTGCGGTGGCTTTCCGTAGGGTTCGACGTAGATTCTGTAGGAGCGAGCGAGCGAGCGAGCGAGGTTTGTTTGATCCTGATTGTTGCTGTACCAAGCGGCATGGGGAAAGTGTAGTGCGCGACGGGAATCTTTCCGTTTCGGCCTGTTGGGTTGCTTGGATGAACGCGTTTGGGTTCCCTCTTACCGGACATCTCGGTGCTGCGATGAGCAGTTGCGGCGAAATACTTGATTTTGCGATGGGGTTTTATCACCTCGGTCAGTAGATTGGTAGGATTAAGGTTGGGTTTTATGAAGGAAACTCACTACTAAAGATTCCTTTTTCTTTGGTAGTAAGTAGATGATACTAGTAATCAATCAGGGAATCTTGGAACTGTTTGTATAGTGGTATTGGAATCCAAATCCTTCAAATTTGGTTCAGAAATTCAACCCCAATACACCAGATATTTCAAGCTTTCCATGCTGGGTGCTGAACTTCAACCGTTTGTGCTACTGATCAGTGTCCTGATTCCAATGTTTAGTGATTTTGCTTGTGATGTAACTTTTGTCGTGTTTGTGTGCCATTTTGTTCTGTTGAAATCCGCCATATTGTGCTTCTGTAGCTTGGCCCTAGATTGCGCCGCTACCATGACTTATAATTATGGGGAGCATTTGTACACCCAATGTGAAACTTGTCATGCCGCAGACAGAAAACTGCAGAAATAAGTGGTTTATTAGCATTAGGTTAGTTAGCCTCGGTTCAAAATGTTTGGAAAAGAGCCGATGCATTAAAGAACTGTTGGCCCTGCTGTCGGGTGAACTAGTACAGCGGCATCATACTCTTCTGCATTTTCATCTTCATGGAATAGGGAGGATGGAGCTGACTTCTCCTGAAAGAATTTTATTTATTTTAGTAAATGACAATGTCGCATACAGTGTTATTTTTGCAATACAGAGCTTACACTAGGCAGTAATAAATAATATGTCAGCCATTAGCTACATGACTGAGATAGATTACCAAATAGTGTCAATATAAATTCTAAGTTTCTGGTGGTCCTTTATTCGACAGTGCTTTCTTCTGGTGATACTGAGTTTCTCTTTCCCCCATTTTTTTTTCAGGCCACTCATATCACTTGCTTATCCTCTGTAAGTATCATCTTTATCTTCAATTGACTGTCTTGGTTTTTTCCTCTTGATACTATGTGAACACTTGTTATTTTTCTAATCACTTTCTGTTTTGGCACCTTTGCAGATATGCTTCTGTTAGAGCAATAGAGACAAAAAATCCTATAGATGATCAGCAGTGGCTCACTTACTGGGTGTTGTACTCATTTATCACTTTGTTTGAGTTAACTTTTGCTCCAATTATCGAGTGGTAAGTAACACTTCTGGTCATGTCCCAGTGTGTTCATTTTTATGTTTTTTTGGTTGCCTTTGTTATTGATTCCAAACATCAGTGGTGGTACATAGATATTGCTGTGTTTGGTGCATCAAGTAGATATGCTCACTTTAGATTTTTATTTGCAGGCTTCCATTTTGGTCATATGCAAAGCTGTTCTTTAACTGCTGGTTGGTCTTACCTTGGTTCCATGGTGCTGCTTATGTTTACGACCATTTTGTGCGGCCAATGTTTGTGAACCGCCAAATAGTGAACATATGGTATGTTCCAAGGAATGAGAAGCTAGGTAAATCTGATGATGTTCTGTCAGCTGCAGAGAGATATATTGAGCAAAATGGACCGGAAGCATTTGAGCAGCTCATAAGCAAGGTACTCCTGTTCTGAACTATAATTTTTATTTTTTGAACCGAGGAACACCCCATTTCCATTACGACATATTAGAAATACAGCAGTTTGAAAGCATCACAAGAAAGCAGTCTTTCCAAAAACAAGCTTAGTTCCTGGTTTCCAAATAGCCCAACAGTTTGCAGCTATGCCAAAGGTATACGAACTTTTCACCATTTGGTAGCCTCCTTTTGAACAAAACCCAAGATTGCTGTAAATTGGTTGGGATGTCAGAGGCACCAATAGCTTCGGCAGCCATTGCCCAAATAACGGTTGATACAGATGAAGAAAAGATGTGCTACCCATCATTGTCATAGAAACAATACTTGGTGTCACCGGACCATTGTCTTGTTATCAGGTTATCTTTAGTGAGTACTGCATTACTTTTCAGCAACCATAAGAAGATTTTAAATTTTACTGGGATTCTACCTGTCCATAGCATCCAATTGCCAGCCTCATTCAAGGTTAAAGCATTGCACACAGACTTAACGTGTGAAATTGCCATTTTTGTTAAGACTTCCAGGAGATAACATCCTTGTCCTCGTGAAACACGACCTCTCTCGCCTGCTCGCTAGAGATTGGATGTGCTGCCAAATAGACCGAAGATCTCAAGGAACTCAATGCCTAAAGTGTAATAGGAAATCTTTCTTTTGGCTCTTTAAACGGAGATATCTTGCTGCTCGCATAAACAGAAGAAAATATATGATATTTACTGAAGCAAGTAATCTTGATTCAACCAAGAGTCCTTCAAAACAAAGTGTTTTCACCATTTCCCTGAAGATAGATTGGCTTAATTTTTAGCATTACCCAAACTGGAGTCATTGTGCATTTTAGTATTGACAATTTCTTGCCAGATTCCCTTTTCATGTTTAAGTTTCCATCACCACTTGATTAAGAGGCTGATATTAAGCTTCCTGAGGTCTTTTTCTATGCCTGAAACCTAAACCACCTTTCTTTTTGTTAGCACAGACCCTGTCCATTTTACTAACTAGTATTTTATTTCTTGACACTACCCCTTGCCAAAAAGAAAGCCTTCTTACTTTGTTCATATCATTAATTACAGTTTTCTGAGGAAAATACATGGTCATGTAGTAAATTGGAGTATTAGACAAGCTAGTGTAATCGAAGTAGACATGCTATGTTCTGAACTGAAATTATTGCAAATGAAATACTGGAGTATTTTTCCTTCAGTAATGTCATTCCTGTTATCTAATGCAAGGCCGATACATTGCTGCTAATAATGCCACTTACTTTCTTGCAAATCTGCTTATACGAATAATGAAACATATTTTATTGGACTTCAGTCATTCACCTGCAAATGTGTGTATTAGTAATATCCAAGGTGGTACCTTTATGTGGTTTTGCCTATTACAGTACTGTATACCATTGCCGGATAATGTGAACAGAACTTCTCCACATGCATTTGACTGCTATGTATCAATTATTTGTGCCCCATCTGGCCATCTCTTGGTTTAATCACTACCACAGCCACTTGATAATTACTTAATTGCAGTCTACAAAGTCTTCAAAATCAAGGAACACAAAAGCGGTCAATCTTGGAGGAGGCAGAGGCTGAAAACAGAGCTAAGGCTGAAAGAGAATCGTGGGGTGAAAATCCCTTCTACGACAAAAATTACAGATACTAAACCACTTTAAAGTCCACTCGGCAGGTTAGTGGAACCATAATTTGAAGGTGATTTTTCCAGTATCTTCTTTTGTGTCTTGGTTTTTCAATTTCGAGCTTCTCCTTGACAGTTTGAAGACGACTTTGCTCACGAGCTTCATGCAAGCTTTAGTCACGTCACACTGAAGACGACCGTCCCATATTTCTGACTCTGAGTACTGTACCTTGTTACATCCACTGCTGCTAAACAATGATGAGTTCTAGAGCATTTGTGGACTGTTTGTAAATGAAGTTAGATGCTAGCGTTGATCATTTATGTGAGCTTTTGGATGGTGTAATATCGTTATCACCCGAGTTACTACACCTTTAGCAAGGGGCCAGCCTTAATTTTCAGTTTCCATTTCGTCTTTTTTGTATATTATTATACACAGTGGACTTGTGGTTTATCTCCTGCGTTTCTCCTTCTAGCCGTGTGCTCTCCTAGAATTTCGAGCGAACGGAATTCAGTGCCTGGTGTGTGTGTGTGTGTTGTGTGTGTGTGTGTGTTGTTTTCTTTCGGAATGTGTTATTTCTGTCGCCGGATTTCTTTCAAGAAATAAGTTTCCTGCCTCACGATTCAGCGCTGAGATTCGCGCTGCACTTCTCCATCTCTGATGTTCTTCATCAACTCGGTGAGGTGAGGTTTGGATCAGGGTTGTGGAGGTTTTGTGTGGTTTCTCGAGGGATGCCCGGGGAGGCCGTCGGTCCAGGAATGGTGGCGGGTGACGCGCGGGGGCACATGGCTTGTATGAAACCAAGAACAGTGTACTTCGACAGCAGTTGTACAGATGAATATCCAAGTTGTTTGAAATTGGAAGTTTATTCCTGTGAGAATCTTGCAGTGCATTCTGACCGATGCAGAACGGATCGAGCAATTGAAACTCTCACCACTGCGTTCCGCAGCTCACCTGCAGCTGCAGGCCACAAGTACGTGAGGCAGTGAGGCGTGTGCGTTTTAAGTATTGGCAGGCGCATTATAGCACCATCTGATTCAGATATGCCTCTCCACCTTTGCTTTTACTATTGGATGGGTAAATATTTCTTGTATACTTTTTGTTGAATGCATCTCTAGTTTATTCATCAAAGATTGTATTATCTAATATGGCTCTTATCTGAGTTTCTTGAGATGCTCTAGTCAAGGCACTTCAGAAAAATAATTACCCTATCTATTGTCAGTAAAAAACTAAAAATAGGAATAATAGCAGTAGCTGTTTTCATCAAATTTAAATTTGGCTTGATTCGTATTTGAATCTCGTTCCCTGATTTTATGATATTGTTGGAATTGAATATTGGTTTGCAACAAGGCTCCAAAAGAAAAAGGGGAAAAACAAGTCATGGTTGGAACTTATCATTGTGGCTACCTTTTTCTTTCTGAACTCATATATAATCCTGGAAAGTGGAAACCATGTACATTGTGGTCTCCTACAAGTCCCCGAAGTGATGTGATGATACACTGAAAGTCTGATACCCTTAGATTTCTGTTTGTCCATACGGCAAGCTGGGTTGAATGTAGAAACATAAAAAAGATAAACAGGTTTGGAGTTGGGATTTCAACACAATCAAAGCAAATTGGATCCATTGATGCGGCCGCAAGACAAATTGGCAGTGGATTGACAGCCTAGAACGGACTAGCACGTGGATTTTCCATTTCAACTTGACAAAGAGCAACTTTTAGGGAAACTGCCTGGAATCATCCGACAGGGAATCCCTGCCTTCAACCTCCACTCTGATCCAGCCATACCTTACCAGGAGCAAAACAAGAGTTGCATTCTGATTCGTGATCCCTCTATTCCAATTAGACAATTAGAACCAACGACGACTAGCTGCCCGGCCACCACGTCGCCGCCGGACACATTCACGTGCCTGCCATCAGTCTACGCGTTCGTCGGCGTTCCGAAGCTAGGCACGAGGAAATTAAAAGGTCCAAGGTAAAATCCCCAGTTGGAGTCGAGACGATGGATGGATGCAGAGGCGGTCGTGACGAGCCTTTTCCCCGGCCTGCTCCTCCCATTCACCGGGAGGCGACGACAGGCCTGGCCAGTGCCAGTGACCGCACAGCGCACAGGCAGGCAGACCTGTCGGCGCGCGTCCGTCGCGGCGTACGGCCGGCCTCGCCGCACGACACGCCGGTGGTGGGCTAGCTGGGGCCACGCACGGCATGGCATCCCATGAAAAATGCAATGCGAGGTATGTAGACAAGTAACAGCAGTGCACTCACTGGCTGCCAATGCCAACTACCATCTCCTCTGCTCTCAATTCATCAGGCGACACACTGGCGTCCGTGAAACAGACACCCGACGTTTTGGCTGTTACTGTCCTAATAAAGTAGCCTGTGGCTTGCTTAATCAGGCGTCGCGGCATGTAACGACGAACGCGCGGTTAGATTGAATCGGATTGAACAAGCTGCTGAAACAGTAGAGTAAACAAAGTGTGAGGACAGATGAGACAACAATATAGATATTTTTTATTACCAAGTACAGGTTGATCGATCCATCGGTAGCTCACGGTCGGTCGGTTGTCTGTGAAGGGGAAACAACTCGATCCGGACCACGTACAGATTACTAGTAGGTTTACAAGAAGAAGAAGCCGGAAGGAAGAAGCAGATCGATGCATGGTGAAGCCAAGATCGAGTACAAACAAATGAAGAAGGAGCAGCTACTAGCAAGCAAACAAACAACCAAGAGCGGCGAAGTGGAAACCATGCGTACTTAGGCCCTAGCTGCTAATGGCTAATAATGCCCTACCAAAGCAAGTACTTCTACTAGGAATTAATCATAAATTAAACCAGCCAGCTTTCTCGTCGGCGTCCGATATATCCTTGGGTATATTCAGCTGCTATATGGTACAGTACACTCAGCATTACACTGAGAGGTAGCTAGCTAGTTAAATCGACGAGGTCATGCATCCATGGAGATTGTTGAGCAGCTAGCGGAGGAGGCTGCGGATGATCTCGGCGCCGGGGCTGTTGTGATCCATGGTGGCCATGAGGTCCGACAGGCGGTCGCTCAGGTCGTCTACCTCCCGGTGAAGGCTCTTGATGTAGCTGCACGTCTCCTTGAGCAGCTTCGTCGTCGACGCCTGCAGAACGCACACACCATTTACATCAGACGACCATGATCGACCTTGGCCTGGAGCTAGACAGGCCGGCGGCACGCAATTAGGCTACACATATACATACGCACATACTGACGCACGTCGACGTCGTACTTGCAAGCGGTGGCACTACAGTTTATGTGTCTATAGCTTTATGGATGTGTGTCGGTGTCAGCAGTGTCAGTACCGTGAGAGAGCTACTCCTAGCTACTACCTACTTACTAGCTTGTGTCGTCTGCGCATGAACATTCATGCCTATCTGTTTGTGCGCCTGAATGCCTGATCGATCAAGCAGCTTGCTTTGAATGTGCAGAGCAGTGCACGCGAACGTACCTGGTTGCCGCCACGGCGGCGCGCTGCGGGTAGCAGCGTCTGCAGCCTGGAGATGAGCTCGTTGATCTCCTCCTCCGACACCGACGCGCGGGACCTCCGGCTCGACATCGTCGTCGTCGTTAGAGAGAGACAGAGAGTATAACCGGCCGGCCGGGATCGAGCGAGGAGGCTGATCGAGCTGCGACCGGTGACGGAGACGACGACCGAGGAGAGCACCGAAGAGCTAGCTGTGCACGATCGATCCGTCGATCGAGCTCAGTTTATAGCTATCTGACGAACGCTGGAGTGCTGGCCGGCTCTGAAATGTGGCGATGGGATGCAGAAAGGGAGGGGGGGCCTTAATTTATAGGGCCGGGGAGACGGCCAGACGATGGAGTTAGTTAGCTGCTACAAAGTAGTAGGGTCCTAGCCGAGCTCTCAGCAGCAGCAGGCAGCAGCCAGAGCTGAGCTTGAGGTAGATCAGGCCGGCCGGAGTCAGGGGCAGGGCTGTGGGACAGGAACGTACGTACAGGAAGATGTAACAGCGCGATCCGTCAGGGCGCCAAAGACAGTGATCGATGTGGTAGAGAAATCGGCCCGCTGCTGTTGCACGCATCTATACAGAGAATTTGGGGGTTTTGGGGGGCCCCGTGTCCCTCTCTTGCTGTCAGTGTGTAGCGGACGCCCACGGGCCTACCGTCTGCTACCGTGTTTGTCTCTAGTTATGAGTTACGGCCACACACAAAAGGACCAACCGGAGGGAGTAGTTATGAGGTACCCACAGACCAACCTCCCCTCACTCCACTTGCCGCGTGCCAAGGTATTATAATAAAAATAAAAAGGCTATTTTTTTTAGTGAAGGGTTTTATGATGTTATTTGTTTATTTATTGTAAGAAAGAATATAGTGTAGGATGCAATTAATATGGATCAAGACATCATGTTTGGGAATTCATCACGCCACATTTTTCGGGCATCGGTTTGTGTTTGTAGCTAAACTGGTTCACCTTCACGCAACTCTGCTCTATGAAAAAATGTTTGCTTACAAACTTCAGGTTTTGTGGAGCTACTCCAAGGTAGAGTTTGTGGAGCAGTTTCAAACAACCCTAAGTGTAAATGCATAGTTTAATATTTTTTCATAAACATTTAATTCTATGACTCATATTGAGTTGATGGTTGAGCAAAGAGAGTTTCAACCCCTATGAGAATTATTTCCTCTATCTTCTTAAAAACATTGTCATGTCTCAAAAAACACATGGGTCAGCCTATTAATTTCAAATTAAATTATGATGAAACTCCGCATTGAAATAGACCTAACTAATGAAAAAATTAAGGTATTTTTGCCTCCTATTGTCCTACATTATAGTCATAATCTAAATTTTGTCATGAGGCTCTAGAATTAATCAGTAAAGTATCATTTACATTAGCGGTTAAATTACCTCTTTATACTGGTTATTAGGAATGGATTTTCACGTAATTTTTATGTTCAAATTATAAAATTGTAGTAAATACTTAATAAGGGTCTGTTCAAATTATAAAATTGTAGTAAATACTTAATAAGGTTCTAAAACCATACAAAATATCTCTAAGTTTTTAAAGTTTTGAAAAGGAGTTAGATAGGGACACTAGAAATCTAAATAAAACATTAAAGTTTCTACAAATTTAGTTGTAGAATGCGAAATGTATCTAGAAAAATCTTTTTTTCTAAAACTTTCTAATCAATATATTGTAAACATGTTTTTTATAACTTTGCAGCACAAAAATATATGTTCAACATGCTTAGATTATTATATTTATTGTGAATTTTAATACTTTTTTTTGAATAATTTCCTATTTTATTATATATAAATCTATTTTGAGCTTTTAGATATACTTTCACAAGCTCTAAATATTTTATTTGGGTGTATAGTTTGCAGTTATATGTCTACACTTTTTTGGCATAATCTTAAAGTTTATTATAGGTACTTTTGTGATTTCAAAACCTTATAGGTGTTTAATGAATTTTTTAATTAAATAATGACAAAACCACCATGTAAACACACTTTTAGCATAGTATGTTATTTTTTTTTTTGAAAGTTGAGGGAAGTGGCTTGTCTAGTTTTAGAGTTTGTGGAGGAAACCAAGGTATAATAATAATTGAAAGGGTAAAAGGAACTTTTTCTAACTAAAAAATACATATCATGAAACCACATAATGCATAATAAACTATGGCATAATTTCAGTTCTACATGAATAAAATCTCACCAAATTTCACCTAGCGACTTGGATAGGATAGCTGAAGGACTCGGTGACATTTCTACCATTGAGGCAGCTAGGTGTGTGTGTTCATGTTGTAATAATAAATAACTATGCATTGGTTGATGCGTGTTTAAATATTAATAGATTCTCTTTTGTAAAAAAATAAACTAGCGCCTTGGATGCGTGAAGGAGATGTGACCACAATTACACCATTCCCGCCCCGTCCGTTTTTGCCACCAGATCTATGCCCATCCGTCGTCTGCACTATATGTTCTAGACTCGGTCCCCTTGAGCCTATTAGCTATCAAGCGATGAGGTCAAGAGGCGACCGCACGCACTTGACACATGGAAAGAGCAACAGTGACGGTGAAAGTGCTAGTGGTCGCGGCGGTCACTGGAGTTAAGTAGTTTTTGGAGGGGTAGAGATCGATTTGAATGTGGTATATATATTGGTGAAGGGGTATATGATTTGAGGGGCTCATGTGCAAATTTGTACCAAGTAAAAAGTGACAACTTTTCGGTTGGCGTCGGGGCTGCATTGTGCCCATGGTTGAAAGCTAAGAACAAACCATTTGAGTTTGGACCAACCCATGAGAACAAACAGTATTTATGTGTCTATTTTACAAAAGACAGACAATGCTCTTTACTCGTGCTGTACTAGAATTATCACCAAACTGTTGATAAACTCTGCTATAGAATGTACCTAAAGTGTTGTCCAAAGGACTTGAACTGGTACTCTGGTAGACGCGCTGAGAATGGCAAACCCGAATGAAAAGAGCCCTGGGTCAACAAAACTCCGGCAAACAATAAACAAAGAAACTTGCAAAATATTGGCAGATCGAAGCTCCGTCCAAAAAGTGCATGCATGCATAGTTGGTGGAGTCCACCCTTGGATAACAACAATCCAAGCCCAAGGCTTGTGATCTGCGCTGGAGATTGTTGTTAAATAATAATCTAGGTGACCCGGCCCGCGCTAACCGATCGGCGGGAAATTAAACTAGCCCTTTAACTAGGACACGTCCACATCAAGGACGGACACACTGCAACCAGAGTAGCAGACCCACAAGATGCTCCTGTCTCCCGTGCCCAGCGCACCGGTCCGGCCGCCTACCGTGCTTGCGCCGGATCTGATGATCCCCGTGTCTCGCTCGCTCATCTCGCGATCACGCCGGCACAGTACAGTATACAACAACCGTCTCACAGTACCTGCTGCTCGATTGATCGCGTACCGCGCCTTTGGTAGATCGAGGGCAGGCCGGGAGATCGACCATCCAAGATGCCCGGCATTTCGCCGCGCGGATCCACGTCTTTTGGGCATTTCGCCGCGTGGATCCGCGTCTTTTGGCCGGGTTCAACCGCCAGCCGCACCACACGCACGCCCACGCGCAACGCGAGGAGAGTCGATGGGTGGCGCTAGCTGCCGCCGGCGCCGACGGACGGCCAGGTGTCCTTTGACGGGCGCGGACGGGGGTTGTGGGTGGGTAGTGCCAGTACGAGAAACGCAATGATCGATACGGTCGGTAGTAGACGACAGCGTACGTACGCATACGTCCACGTGACCCCGCGTGGGCGCGTACCTGCTGTGATGTGCACGTACGTACGCATCCATCCAATACCTGTGGATCCTCGCTCTCGGATCAGGTCATCAGGCGCTCAGATGACCGAGCCACAGCGCGCGGAGAAGTGGGAACGAACCGGGCTCGGCTGCGGTGGACTGTGGGCGTCGACTGGGACGTCCCTGGCGCGACGTGTGAGGTCGTGCTCGTGCCGCGCCGCGCGATCGATCACCCTGCAATGGCAATGCGATGCAAGCCGCCAGAGCTTGCAGGCATGCACGCACCCGGCGGCACGGTGCTGCTCGCTGGACCGTCGTCCGAACGGGCCTGGCTGCCTGCCGGGCGCGGCGGCGGGTGCATGGGTGTCACATCGATCGGGCGGGGAGGGACGACGACGCGCGCGGCGCAGATATCTCGGAACGACGACATGCGCATATGCGCCTTAACTCCCTCATGTTTCCGCCCGTCGCGTCCCTGTCGATCGCGGGCAGGACGTCGGACGCCACAGCCGGCCGGCCGGGTCCCTCTCGCCACCCTTAATTCGTCGAGGGAGAGACTGATCCGTCCGTCCGTTCGCCGGCCGGCTAACGGCCGAGCGAGCGTACATGGCCGGATCGGTTGGGGCATAACTGTTCCGGATAAATGCGCCCACGGACATGTGTCGACCACCCAGGGGGCGTTCCGGGCAGCCGGCAGCGCAGGAGGCCACAAACGGGCAGGCCACAGGCCACAGCGAGCCGGGGCTGCACGCAACGTGAGGATTAGCAGTGGGTCGACAGCGGCGTGACGATGAGAAAGAGCGTGATCGGCGACGACGTCTGAGAACAAAAAGTTAAGGCGGGTTGTTTTCGATCGGTGCGTCGTTGTTTTACATGGTACAACTGGGTGCATGCGTACCATCCATCTTTCGGTGTCCGTCCTTGTGGTTATCGTACAGAAACTCGACGCAAATATTCTTCAATTCCATCGGTCCAAGTAATCAGGAAATGAATGCTAATACTAGTATAAAGCATAATTCATTAATCTTACGTCCTATCGTCAAAATTAAACTTAATAAATGATAGAAAAAAAAACAACCTGTGATATCGACAGGTCGATAAGCCTGATCGATAAGTCGGTAGATTTTCATTATCGTCTTAGTAGTGTTTTAAGAGAGAATAAGCTCAAACAAGCCCAAGAAAACTCACACCAGCACGCAAGTTGTGCCTGCCTGCCTGCCTCTGCCTGCGGGTATACGTAGGCCAGTGAGGTGAGGTCGCCGTCGCGGCGTTTATGGCATGCACGGCGTCCTGCCTGCCTGCCCCCGCCCGCCCAGACGGCACGGCACTGCTGGGTTCCCACACGTGCCGCTGTCAACTCCATCCAGGCTCTGCCTCTGGACGAGCCGCCGGTGGCCCGTACCGGCCGGGAAACACCTCCATGTGGGTGTCATATGCATGCATGCGTGCCGCAGCACCATCTCCCTCTCGGAGCTTCGCCTCGCCGGTATGACGATCGTATCGCTCCACGGCCGGCCGACGGTTAGTTCGTTTGAGCCGGCCGGTTGTGCTGGCGCGGTGTGCTTTGGTGTCATGCGTGCGTGCGTGCGTGCATACGCCATGTATGTTTCTTTCAGACAAGTCCATGCATTGTTCAAGACGTCTTCGAGACTTGATCGGATCAAAATGAAAACACATGAACTTGCATTAAGATAGAGTCGGCATTGCGTAAACCGGCGGCCGGTAGCGCCTCAACTCGATCCGCGTCTTGCTGGCAGCAGCAATGGTGACTCGACGTGTGTGGATGGATCCGATCCGACCAGATCAATGCTGCTCTGCCCCCCACCCTGTTGTCTCCGATCACCTCGTGATCTGGGCGTTACCTTACCTGACTTCAAGGTTGCTAGCAGTAGCCTACTGTACACTCCTAGCTGTACTGGAGTAGATGTTTCTGTTTGCTTCAGTTCCCAGTGTGCATGCACCTCGAGTGGACTCGTCTCACGTCTTGCTGCAGAACTAGCCGACCGGGCAGCAGCGAGTGCTCCTGGAATCTGCTGCATGCGGCATGCCTTCTCCATTATCCTCTGAATTTCCTGTCAGCTGAGCTAGCAACCTTCTTTGACTGTTTGAGAAGATCGGCGGACCCGGATTCAGGTGGTACCGCGCTAGCTAGCTGAATCAGTCACAGGCAGCTAGCCGGCATTCCCACGTGATAATTATTGGAGAGAAAGTTTTACATATTGTTTCCAAGTAGATTAAACCAAGTCAGTCAGTGTGCGATTTTTCCTCTCGGCAACCCCCGTTGGATTCGGGCGAATAGGGAGGTGTCCTCTCATGAATAATACCATGTTCCGTACAAAACTCATCAAATGTTATAGAAAAATATTCACCACCACGATCTGACCTTAGACGTTTAATCTTTTCTTTCTAGTTGATTTTCAACTTCAGCCTTAAAGATTTTAAAGTAGTCTAATGCCTCATCTTTAGTTTTCAGTAAGTAAATATAGCAATATCCAAAAGCATCATCAATTAACGCCATGAAATATCTCTTTCCACCTTTAGTCAACACACCATTCATCTCGCATAGATCAGAATGTATGAGCTCTAGAGGTGCCAAGTGTCTCTCCTCCGCTGCCTTGTGAGGCTTTTGAGGTTGCTTAGATTACACACAACTATGGCACTTAGAACCTTTGGCAATGGTGAAATCTGAAATTAACCGCAAGCTAGATAAATGTGACATCAAACCAAAATTCACATGACATAAACGAGAATGCCAAACACTTGAATTATCATCAATTGTGCCACAAATATGATTCAATGACTTATTACAAAAAATCACGCCAAACTTAGGGCGGAACAAGCCACCACAGTCGTAACCTTTACCAATAAACCGTCTATGCTTAGACATAACTACTTTATTGGACTCCATCACTACCTTAAACCCATCTCTTAAAAGAAGGGAAACACTAACCAGGTTCTTGCGAATAGTAGGGACATGCTTTGCACGTTCTTCATTTGCACAATTTTCCCCTCAAGTAAACTTCTCGTGATCTACCGTGCCAACGCCACGAACGAAGCATGTGACCCATTCCCCATTAGGACGGAAGAACCTTGTAGCTCTTTATAAGAAGAAAACAAAGAGATGTCGCACACACATGAATATTAGCACTGTATCAACCCACCAACTTGGTGATTGAAATACCGATAGTACAAAAGGGAACATTATCGTACTCCTCATCAAAGATTGCTAATAGTCACGAGGTTGACATTCTTATTATTCCCATTGGAAAAGTGACTAAGCTGTCCACAAGTGAAGCAAAAGCACATCATCATTATTTTTCTTCTTCTCAAAGGTAGTTGTTAATTTGGCATTGGAAGATTTATTCCCTTTGTTCTTGCCATGTGGGTTTTTTACGCACAAAATTAGTGCTAGAATGGCTCTTGTTCCCTTATCAATAGTATTCTTCACCGAATATTTTTTCTCAACATCAAGAGATGCTATCGGGTTTACAACCCGATATTTTCTATCTCTTGTGTTTAAGAATTGTGCCGAAGCTCTTCCATAAAGAAGGCAACTTAGCAATATTGCATCCGGCTACAAACTCATCGGGTATGACATACTTAAGGAGTTCAAGTTCTCTTGCCATGTGTTGAACCTCATGCGCTTGCTTGACTATAGACTGGTTAGCAACTATCTTGTAGTCATAAAAGCTCTCCATAATGTACAACTTCGGATGTACCAATGGTTGCATTCAGTTGATCCCACAATGCCTTCTCATCTTGAAGTGCAAGTTTGCATCTTCTAGATGACTAGCAAGACTATTTAGGATTGTTCTAAAGATAGTGTTGTCTCCCCAAATCTTCTCTTATCTCTAGAGATATTTCCCTGAGGTGATCCAACGGTAATCCGTAACATTTTAGCCTCTAGCCGAGCATGGCCTTAACTTCGCCATCTCTTAAAATGTGCACTAGAAAACTTTTCTAGTCTCAAAGACGTCGCTGAAAACAGCCATAGTTAAATCAAGAAAAAGCCTATAATAAGGTTTTGGATTGTTGAAATATTAGGCAATTTCAGGATTAATTCCATAATATAAATCATGACAAACAAATCTACTAGATAGAGCATGCGAAGCATACTAGCATAGCATAAAAGCATTACACTAATCATAGCATAGCATAAACGCATATCATAGATCATAACAAGATTCAACAACAAATAGCATACCAAGATCATAGCAAGTGTAAGCACAACTAGCACACCAGATAGATTGGATGGTGTAAGCACAACTAGCACACCAGATAGATTGGATAGATTATACATGATTAACATGAAGATTGGATCTTGAGAATACCTGGCTGACGTTGAGGACAACGTAATGGAGAGGTTCCCGAAAGCGATGCTGACGTCCTCCAAGTCGTTGTCATCTATCGGCGGCTGCTAAAGAAGTCGAAGAAGTTGTCGATGAAGACGGCGCTGGGACGGTCCTCCGCGTGTCCTTCCCGGAAGATGAGCCATGATGAAGATCGGGAGGCGTCCGCGCGAGCGCTTCCCAAAAACCTTATTCGCCTTCTCCCTGCGGGATCGCAAAGACGACGGTTTTAGAGACACCTTTCGCCCGGTCGGTCGGTGCACGCGAACGATCGGCTGGAGACTTGGCGACGGCGCAAAAGCGAGAAGAGGAAAATACTATTTTATTACTTTAGGATTTTCTAATTGAAACTCCCAATTGTAGTTATTATGTTTTGTCTATTCCCAGAAGGCTTGGTACAAATATATAGGGAGGAAAACTCCCTACCTCCACATCAACTAGCAATATGGTACTAATTGATATTGCACCTCTCACCTTTACTCATGGGCTGAAACAATAAAAAGCCCATTAGGGAACACAAAAATATTGGGCCTTTTGAGATTTATCGGAATTTCTTCATATGAATTTTAGGGGAACTTATTCATATATAAATTCTAACACTTGTACAGGTCTCATTACAGATTAGACGGTAGATTTTTTTTGAAACAATATCGACGCTAAATTTGTTCAGGAGGTTAAGTGGAGATGGACTGCTCACAATAGTAAAAAAAAAAAAAAAGACTTCCTCTTTTACCGCCCTCCCATGTAATGACAAAGTTCTCATTAAAGATGTAATTTTGTTCTTTTGTTTATGTGCATTCATTGCGGCTAGCTCAACTATATAAAAAATTTCAAGTTTATTTATTTGTATATTTTTATACAACCACAACAATATAGTTACATGCACCTTTCACAATCCATTCCCTCATGTGCGCCTTGTCATAATAGGTCAGGGGCAAACGAGTTTTTGGGTGGGTGTGGATGGGAGGAAGTGGGTTCTATCTGCTTGGGGGGTCGGGCGGGGCGGGGTCACGGAGAGGTGGGTTGGGGTGGGTTGGTGGAAAGAAGTTCCCCGTGGAACGAGTTACGCTGGCGGCGGGCTCGGCGAATCGGCACGTACGGCGCCGCTTGGTCCCGCGTCATCCCCCTGCACGCTGTCGGTGGAAAGAATGGCGGCGGCCAGGGCACCATCGGGGGACTCGCAAGTCCGACGTGGGAACCGGCAGCGGCGAGAGCAGCTCGGTGTTGAATGGTGGGGCGGCCATGGCCGCGTGGCTAGGTCTCTAGGGAGGCCCTGGCTCTTATCCTCAGGGAGTTGTTCTTCATCGTCGTCGGGGTCAACAACAACATCGTAGATGCCGTCACCTGGGTGCCCAGCGTCTTCGCCTTCGTGTTCGTCCAGGAGTCCGTCCACATCGCCGTTCTGCTCGCAATCATGGTGGTCAAGAGGAAGCTGCTACTCATCACCTCCAATGCCAACATCGGCAGGCCCACCACCGCAGCAGCCATGGACGATACACAGGCGACGGCGGCGGAGACACAAGAGACTCGGCATTGGGCTAAACCCATTTGATGGGGTGGGTTGGGTCGGGTTATAGTTTACTAAGAGGGGTTGGGTCAGGGCAATGACTTTTATTGTTTACTTTTTCGGTGGGGTCGGTGCGGGGCGGGTTCCTGCCCATTAGCAGGCAACTTGCGCGGAACCTCGAGCCCTAGCGCCGCTGTCCACATCCCCTCTTTCCCTACCTCGCCACTGCCCGAGCGGGGCGCTGAGGTTCATGCAACCGCGAGGAAAGCGGTCGACAGGGTTTTTCGTCGGTTTTCCACCAACAGGAAAATTTTAGTTTCCAGTAGTGATGTGGGAACCATAAAAATGTTACACTATAGTAAAATATAATGACATAATTTTGGCTGCTGCCAAGATGCTGCAACTACATCGATCGAAACATCGCCCCCAGCATAAATCATCGGCCTTCTCTCATCACAAATAGTATGACTTTTGTTGTCATCTGGACCATAGTCCGGCCATATATATCCACTATCATGCCTCCTGTTATTTTGGACATCAATATCGTCCAACCATGTAATTGATTGGTACTTACGTATCTGCGTTCTATGTTATGGCAGTAGTGGCACACAGCCACAGATCATCGATCCTATATATGCACTAGCTAGGCCTAGGGAGGATTCGCCATATCCTATACATTCGATTGGCCTGGACCAGAGAATGCATGCATGCTGTCTCAATAGTCAATGTGGACGTACACCACCTTTGGCTTTGGACCCCCACATGATCCAGCTAAAGAAGTGGTAATGTGTTAGGATCAAAATCCAATAAAATCCAAAGAAAACAATTCAATATCCAAATCAAATATTAATAGGTTATTTGGCGGAACGAAGTATGACGCACGGCATGCATCGAGAATTCCAGTGTGTTCAAGCTAAGGCCCCTTACATGTCCTGGATCGGATCACGCACGCCGCCGCATCGATGGAAAGCCCGCAGTGGTTACGCACCGCCTGGATCGGTCGCCGCGCGCGCTACGTACGTTTGCCGGGGCCCTGGCGAGCAGTTAAGCACGACATGCCCAGCGACCCCGGGCCTTGCAGGGACCATGGACGAATCCGGCGAGACGTGCGGGGACCCGGTCGCCGCGCCTGTTTGGGCGGCGGCGAGCACGGTGTCCGCCTGCCTCCGGGCAGCCACCTACCGGTGGGCGCTGGCGCACCCTGCGCCTGCCTGCATGCCTTTGCCTCGCGACAACCGCATGTGTGACGTCGCCGATGCGCTCGACCACGTACGTACACACGCAGCGGATATAGATGCATGCAAGTGTCGATCGATCGATCTGATCCAACAAGATGAAGATGATCCTGATCGAGTTGGTGGGCGGCAGAATTGCCCACTGGCCACAGGCCGGCCAGTGGTCACTGCCGCTGTGCCGGGAGCCGGGCCATGCATGAATGATGAATGGATGATGGTGTAGTGTAGGGCGCAAGTTCTTGCCGGAATTGCAGCAAAAAGCTGGTGTCCCATTATTGTGTCTATGTGTTTGTTTAATTTGAGGTGCTGTACAATGTACTACCTGCACTGCAGGCGTAGTACGTCGTCGCTAGAACACACATGCATCCTCGCAGCAGAGCCATACACCTATGAGTGTGTGGCTGGGCCAGCTAGCGGGGCTTTGGGCGTGGCCGAAATGCAGGGTAGAAAGAGTCGTCTACAACCACACTGGCTGCTGGGCAGCTGCATGCATGCAACAGTAGGTGTCCGGTTGTGCAGCTGCATGCATGCATCCAGTAGTTGGTAAGTTCTACTGTAACCTGGTTACCTTTTATGTTGAGTTTATTCCAAAAAAAAAAACTCTTTCTACTTGATAAAAAACGTGCTTCGGTGTGGTTTCAAAAAAAGTTAGTAGAGCAAGTATTACAATATAACCGTAAGAATTCTTGCAGGCTATCTCTCAATTAGTTAAGTCTTCAAAGATTTAATACTTAACTCTTTTGACTATCTCGAGAGAGTTTTTGGTTCATGTGTTTAAGATGGTTGTAAAGCTTACAACCTACTTTCTCTCTCCTCTCCTCTCCTCTCCACCTCATTCAACCTTCTAATAGTCTTTTTATAATACTTGCTCTTAATTAAGAACGCATTAGGACATCAGACGCATCCACCACTGGCAATCCATGAACAGTCCTAGTCCACATCGATGAACTTTTGGGTGTCGTCTTCGATTTCTTCTCTTTTCATCGCAACACTTTCGTAGACGACGATCAGCCCCTTGATGCTGTGTACATGCAAATGCATGTCGCTGTGTCGGGAAAGCAGTTGTCGGGGTGTACTTCCAAAGTTCCGATTGTTATGGACACTTCTTTGTTTTTTTTTTTGAGAATTTTCTTTATTTTTTATTATATAAAATTATACAGGTCAGACCGTTTTATAGGGTAGAAGAAATGTAGAGGTTCGAAATCCTGCTGCAGTTTTGTACATAAAAGAAAGATCGAAAGATCCATGACGGCCCAAGGTGAACTCAAACCATCAAGCAAAGACAGATTGCAAGAAGAGATGGGCCAGTTGTTTCGTTTCATATCAGCCGTTGGCATGTGGCGAATAAAAGAGAGCATTAGGTGTATGGCTCTGGAAAAAAAATTGGCCTTAATTTTTTTTTGAATTTGGCTCTATGGCCTCAAAACAAAATTTCTTTAGTTATGGCCTTCCATCCGTTCTTGGGATGTAACAGTGTTAAGTCAAGGATAAAATAAAGACTGTTTTATCCCTAGCGGAAAATAATAGTAATAAACGAGTTTGGTTTCTTTAGTGTATATTTTGAGTGCATAATACATATATTCAGTACATAATCACAATGTGGTTATGTACCAGAAATATATGTGATTATGTACTAAAGAAACATAACTTGAGTTTTTATTTTTTTCTCGTCAGGGTAAAATGGTCACTGATTAACTACATGCCTAGAAATAAAAATGAACGGAATGCCAAATAGCTAAAGAAATTTTGTTTTGAGACCATAGAGCCAAATCTGGAAAATATAGGGCCAAATAGCGTGCAGTTTTTTCAGAGTCATGCTCCTAATTCTCCTTGAATAAAAAGACAGGTGTTGCAAAAGCCAGAACCGTCAGGACTTATTTGGGCCATATTGGGCTCCAATGCCCCTTGCCACTGACAAAAATTCTGAAGACCACGGAAATTCAGCCCATGAGGGGAACCAGCGCCGGGAAACAAAGCACGACCATTGGCTCAGCTCAGCTCGACGGGCTGCGCCGCTGCGGCGATGTATGGCGCCCTCGGCGTTCTTCTCAGTTGACTCGTGATGATTCTTCATCCCCCACTCGCTTGGGCTGTGGTCTCCGTGCTCTTTGGCATCCGCGGCCCTGCGTTTTTTCTGTGCTATCGTTGAGGGGGAAATTTGGAACTGCCGATGATGGATGGAGCTTTGTAATGAGATCTGTGGCATGATGATCTTCATTGGCATATCCTTGGATGATAGCTTCACACCATTGAGGAACACCCACAGACATAGCAAGCAGGTCATCGGTTGGATGGGTATGACGAGACAGAGAATCTGCCATCCGGTTGTCAGTGACAAAGTTGACCCGGCAATGTACGTGTTGCTGTTTTTTTCTTTTCTTTTAATTTTGATATAAGCATGTACCTGTTGGCTGTTGCTATTGTATAACAACCGAATTACTAATTTACTATCTATAAACATGATAATTGAGATTCTGAGTTTAGTACTATCTGTAAACATATGTGAACTGCCCATTTGGACATGTTAGAAAGTACAAGCTTAGCTTGCAGGGGGTACGATCCAGAGAACACGAAAGAGAAATCTTGTATTGTGGTTTACAGGTTTGCAATTTGCATACAGTTATGCATTGGCTTGTAATGTGTGTTAGTTTTGCTTGTTGCCGTCCGGATGGTCCAGGACATGGATCAGTTAGCATCAGCATGTTTCTGAACTATCTCCGAACCATTCTATTGTACTGTATAATGATGCTTACAGATGCTGTGCTGGACAGACAGGAAGTTTCTCCTGCTGTGCTTGTAGCTCCATGCTGTTGTCTTCTACTGAAAGTACGTGTCTATTTACATTGCTAGAGTATATTCTACAGTTAATCCAATGATTGCTAACCGTCTAGATTTCAACTTGAAATTTGGCTTCTATTGTTTTTGACCATGTAGATGAGTTATATATTATAGACTAAGATGACTGAAAGTTCATCTTGTGAAGAGTTGAGACACCTTCGGTGCCTGTGTTCCATCTGTCCATTAAGTTATTATTATAGTCACTAGATTAGATTCTTAGATGATGTTATCACGGTTGTTTAATGTCTTGCTGATGGAACCTTGAAACATGAGTCAGTAACACGCACTGATGGGTAAACAAAGTGCTAGTGTTTTTGCTGCACTCCAAAAATTTTATAGACATGTAAACAATGTACTTGTTTAAAGATTATAAACCAGGCTTTTTCAGAGCAACTCCAACCATCCCTCCTAAAAATAGATAAAAATAAACTTCTAACTTGTAAAATTTGAGAACCCAAATCTATAATTAACTCTAGTGGAATAAAATGGACTCCCATTTTTATATAGAGGGTGGACAGGAGGAGGCTCCTATAGCTAGGGGTTTTGGGAGTGAATTTTAGGAGGACATGAAAAAAATAAAACATTATTTAAGAACCCTACTAGTGTTACATTTTATACCTAAAATAGGGACTTTTATTGGAGTTGCTCTCATAAGGTCGGGCCATGGCCTTGCAAATTGGCCTTGAGGCCACAGACAGGGCCAGGAGCAGGCCAACCCTCTCCCATCCTGAGTTGTCACATGCTTTTTGGTCAGAGAAATTCCGATTGTTGTTACGGTTAATAAAGCCATTATTCGACGACTACAATAAGTATAGCCGCATAATCCTTTTCATCAGTTGAGAGACGCTGAGTCTTGGGTCCCAATGCCTTGCTAAATGCCAATAGATGATGGTTTTTGCATCAAAGCAGCCCCGCACACCCAAAAATTAGATTGGAATGATCTGTGCAAGAGTACGGTGGTAATCGGTTATGGAAAAAAAGCATGGCTTTGATGGAGCTGCATTCCAATTCCACGGACCACGGCGTGCCCACACGGACACACGACACGATACCTGGTCGCGACGGCACGGTTGGTACTGCAGAGGACCGACCGCACAGGGTGTTGCAACTGGCAGCGGCAACTGCTCACCCAGCCTTTGTCGCCGGCAGGCAGACCTCCGTAGGCCGTAGCAACCGGCCCACACGCCATTCATTCTCCTCTTCTACGAGTTGTACAGAGGCAAAACGTGTGTACAAAATCATTGGGAATCTTGCTCTGAATTCTCAGCTTCCAGTCCTGATTCCTGCCACTGGCCCACTGCCAGTCTGCCATTGCCAACCGTTACTGACTAGGAGTATGCACTGCATACAATGCAGCTTAGGGATCACTGATCAACTAGTCCTAGGATTCACACAGCCACAAACAAACACTGGCATTATCGCTAATCACCCAGTCCTAGTCTCCTAGATTCACATGGCCACAACTCACAAGCAAACACGAGCATCGGTTCACACTTCACATTGCCTCAGGTCATAGTCTACTCTGTGCTAGAGCCAATAGCTTGTGTTTAAATTCATAGAGTTTGGGAAAAAATATCATATCGGACGCTGTAACATTTTGGTCTTTCACTCTGAAATTCTCATCGAAATCCCAATAAACCTTTTGTTTTCTCTTTAGTCTGTACAAGAAATCGATCACGAATTCGCGATCGGAACAGCGCATCAAATCAAACTAAACAAACACCTTTTTTTTTTTCCAAAAAAAAAAAAACACATTAGAGAAAAAAGAGCTTCTCAAAAATTCCACGCAAACTCGCAAAAAGTTTGCACGACTAGCAAACAGACGGGGCATTTCACTAGCCCATTCTCGTTGCACTCCGGGCACCGCCTGAAGGCTCCGCCGCCACGGGAGCCATCCTCGTCCTCCACGAACACCTTGCAGCTGCCAGAGCACTCGCCGCACGGCACGAACCGCACCCCGCCGCAGCCGGCACAGGAGGCGCCCTGCTGCGCGCCGGCGCCACCTCCCTTGGTGGCGCACGGCGGCGGCGGCGCCACGGCGGCGCAGGCACCGAGCGCCGAACCCAGCTCCCCGGCCTCGTGCAGGCGCCGGACCTCCTCGGCGCCGCCCAGGTGATGGCCGTCAGCGAACACCTGCGGGAGCAGGAGGCGGCCGCCTTCCTCCTCCTCGCCGTCGCTGAGCGCGGCGCGGAGCTCGGCTTTGAACCCCGCGTGCATGGACAGGTCACGCTCGTCGACGCGCACGCCGTAGCCGCGCAGGATCGCGATCGTGGAACAGCAGTCCTCGAACGTCTGCCGGATCCCGCGGAGGCTGGTCAGGTACACGACGACTCGCCCCACGCTCTCCGGCGGCGAGGCATTCTTCTTGGCTGCTGCTAGCTTCGTCTTGGCGTTGATCTTCTCCTGGAACACGTCGACCCGCGCCCGTACGATGCCCGGGAACGTCTGGATTTCGCGCTTCCTCTCGACGTCGTCACCGCCGCCGACTCCTCCGTCGCGTTTGACGGAATCTTCAGGAAGAGGCAGCGGCGAGTCAGGCGTCGTCGTCGTCAGGCCGTCGAGCGCCTTCCGGAACGTGTCCAGGAGTTCCAGGTCGAACACCGCGGGGACCCGGGCGCCGCCGCCGGCGACTGCGCCTTCTTCTTCCCCGCTCAACGCCGCCAGCGCCGCAGCCGTGGACGTCCGTATCTTCTTCTTCCTCATCGTCGTCGTCGCGGTCGTCGTCGAGCCCATTCATGAGCTCCCACACGTTGATCTCCTCGGGATCACGCGCCGGCGTCTTGTTCGGCGTCCGCGGCGGGATCGACGCCGCCGCCGCCGCCACCACCACCACCCTCTTCTGCCGCTTCGGGGCAGCGGCAGCGGTGCCGGCGCCACGGGCGGTGGCGTGGTCGGGAACCACCCGCGAAACGACCGCGACGACGGCTCCAGCAGCAGCTTCGTACCACCCGCGCCACCGACGTCGTCGTCGTTGCCGACCTTCATCATCCCCTCCTCGTCCCCGCCGCCGCCGCCGACTCCTCCGGCGACGGTGTCGAAAGAAAGGCCCGCGGCCGCGACGGCCGCGGCGGCACGGTCGAGGCTGAGCGTGCCGAGCGTGGACGACCGCAGCGCGACGGAGTGCCGCGGCGGAGGTGCATGATGCAGGCGGCCCGATGAGAGCCGCCTCTGTGGCTCCGGCGGTTGCGCCGCCGCCGACGTCAGTCCACTGCAGCCGACCCCATGCAGCGCGTGTTTCGATCCCTTGCAGCCCATTCCGCGGCGGCGGTGGAATGATCAGAAGGGCGGGGGAAGGGAAGGGAAAGGAGGGAGCAGAGCGATCAGAGAGCCTGGCCGGCGATGCCGTTATCTACTGCGGAGTTCAGAAGGAGGAGGAAGGAAACGGCTAGAAGCCGAACCTCTCGCTCTCGGCGCGCCGCGCGGGGGTCAAACGGCTGGAAATTTTGTGTGTCGAAGATCGGAGCGCTTGGAGTTGGGGAGGCTAGCGGTTCGGCGTCGTCCGCGGTGGGAGCCTGAGCCCGCCCGGGTTGCGGGTTGGATGGAAGCCAACGCATAAGAAGAAATGCCGGTGCGTGGGCCTGCGCGTGCTCGGGGTCGCGGGTGCGGACGCCGTGCCGCCCGTGCCGTGCAAGCGAATGCGAGTAGTATCCAATAAAATCCGTAGTAGTGGGCGGTGCCCGGACGGCGTATACGGTGTAGGAACGTACGTGCGCCGTGGGCGTGGAATTCTGCAGCGTCCGTGTCGGGTGAGGCAGGCGGTGCGGGGGGGGGGCTCAAACCATGTGCGTCCTCATCTTCAGTGGGGGTACTGCACGGCGCGGCGGCGTCGTCAATCCAGCCTGCGGGCGGCCGGCGTGGTCCACGGCGGGGGGCCCGGGGGTTGGTAGCAGGTGCTGCAGGGGCGGACGGCGGATGATGATATCTTGTGATGTGATTAGATATAGGGAGGAATAACGAAAAGGAGAGCCGGGAATCTGGACGTCGAAAGGTTTCGGCATCGACGACGACCCGTTCCTGCATGCGTCGCATTTCTCCTGAGCTGTGTGTGTGTGACTAATCTGTAGGAGACGGACGGGAGTTGCCACCGTATGTATGGACAATTGGACATGGATTCCAAGTTTCCTTCTGTTGGAACGACGATTTTTTTTTTTTTTTATTGATTTATTTATTTTGCTGAAATAAACTAGGGGTGATCGTTAGCCATTGTCCATTTCAAGTTTTGAACTGGCTAACGGTTTACCCAGGATAGATCTTTGGCTTTATCGGTTACGAACTTCACGACAACCCTTCTGCCGATCCGAAGTTTCCGACACTCACTGTCCAATTACAGGCGCAGCGCAAGACACACAGAACAGAATGAACGTGATCACTGGATCCCTGACAAGTGCACAGCGCCTGTTGGTACGAGTACTGGCACGAGCACGTTCCATTCCATCATCCGGCGTCGAGCGAGAATTCAACTGAAATCCGGCAAAGTCAGTCAGTGCAACCCTTTAACCCCCCAAAAGCTACTACTATACTAAGCTCGACAAGACAACTTTTGTCTAAAGCCAGGATCAATGCCGTTCCGTGCACAGCGTTGGTCCATTTGTTTTTTTTCTATACTTCGAACGCATCGACAGCGATGGAACGATGCGAGCAGGCGCCTACGATCCGTGCATCCGGCTTGAGCCACAAGACCCATCGTCGATCGGTGACTCTTTTTGCTGTCGTTTTAGCAAGCATATTTAACCATGACTGGTCCACCTCTCGCGCGCTTTACCTTGAAACGCCTCTTGTCTCTTTGCTTTCGTGCGTTAGTTGCCCTGCACACATCTTCTTATCTTAAACCATGATTAGCTTTACTCATAAGCTTGATGATTTGGTTCTTAAAATGAGGGCCGACACAGGGCGCGTGCTGCGATAGATAGATAGATAGATAGTGAAGGTTTGCACGATGGTTTGTCTAGCACTTGATACCGGGGAGATTAGTACGGCTAACTACCAGCTAGTCATACCATATATGATATCAACTATTGGTGTATAAAATTCAGTGTTTTATTAACAAATCCACAAACACTTTTAAAATTTTTGTCGGCCTCAGTTCAGTTGGATCGCTCTCTTTCTCTGACTTGAGGAACCTTTCTGGTCTGAGATAGATTAATAATAAGATAATTGAGCCAACTAATATCTGTTCCATTGTCAAAAAGGACGGAGATCGATAACACATCCGTTCAGTAGGTTAACCCTCTCTTCTAGTCACGGAATCGAACGGCATAACTGAAAACGCCACGACATGCTTCCGTTCCAATTTCTTAAGTGGCGTGACAGTACTAGTACAGTACTACAAAGCTTTTTGGCTGCAATGCTTTGCACAATTGCACTAGCACATGACAAATATAACATGACTTCACTTCACTGCTCTAATCTGCATCTTAAACCACGCAGAAAGTGTTTTGGTACGTGCGTTTTTTTTTTTAACCAATCGTGTGCCCGTGGATCATGCATTCATCTTGGCTTATATCGAGGTTAGTTATCTGACTTTCTGGTGAGTAGAGTAGATGCAGAGATACCGTGTGGTAGAATAGAGAAATCACGAAAGAATGGAACCGACAGGAAAGGCAGCAGGTGGTGCCGGACCGGGTTATTGGGTTTGGTGGCTGCCACGACTTCGGACGTTTGCCTGACGTTTGATGGGTCCTGCGTCACGCAGAATTCAAAGTCTACCTGCGGCATAAATTTATGGAAGAATGTGCTGTGGGACATCACCAAAGCACAAATTTGGGCGACGGGACACTTTAGCAGGCAGTTCTGTCTCATTGCGTCGAACGCAGAATTCAAAGGTCAAAGTCCGGTACGGCCTGCGGCCCATTGCCTAAATTTATTTATCCGTTCCTAAAGTCATAGTGGGCCGCTATCACATTCCAGCCCCTATCTTGCTGCAGTGGCCTTCTTGTTTCGTTGCGGTCGCCTGGGCGCGAAACATACTAGTACATTCCGCCTGTGCCGGTGCGGGATCTGCATCCTTCGTCGACTCAAGAAGACGGACTCCTACAACATTGCATCATTCGGTGACTCCATGTCGCCTCGCAAGGCGATAGGCGGCGATGGGGCAGCCGTCTCCAAGGGAACAGAGGGTGTTTTCAGCAAAAGTGGTGACCAAGTGATGAGGAAAGCGACAACGTGGTACATGCCTTTAGTTATTTGACGGTTTTGTGTTTAGTTTCCCTTTCATCCAAAAAAATTTTAGCTTATGGTGCATCATTTTGCATAATGGAACTAACACCATGCAAAAAAAAAAAAAAAGGCAAAAAGTGGTTATTCTCCATCTTGCATTTTGGTCTCGAGAGGAAAAAAAAAAGCTTCTCACCCCCACGAGCACCATGAAAAAAAAAAAATTTTGATGGAACTAAACACATCCTGAAAATTTTTGGCATTTTATCATTCCAAAGACTTGGCATTTTGTATTTTGTATTATATGGGGGGAACTAAACACACCACTTCCTTTGTCCTTAGAATAAGTCTATCTTGTACCACGATAAGTCAGTCAATCATTCAAAAAAAACCAATAAATCTTAACTTCGACTAGAATCATATAAAGTAGTATATCTCATTTGAATATCTGAACAGGTTTGTTACAAAAATATAGTACTCCCTCCATACCCACTTTAATAGACGTTTAGGATATGATTACGGTAACCAAGGAGTGATTAATTTGGGGTTAGTTTTCCATATTTACCCCCTATTAAATACGGCGTGGATTGCTCTCTATACGGGAAAGTGAAGCAGACCAACTGACTAGTACAGCGGACAATGGTGTTGAGACCCGAGGTCGAACCCTGGCGCCTGCGATTTATTTTTGCTAGAAGCGCAACCAACGACAGCGCAACAGCCGAGACGCGGGCCTGATCCAAGGGTAATCGCGTCAATTTGAAGTAGCGCGACGCTAGGACGTCTGTTAATGTGGAAACGGGCAAACAGCCCAGAACGTCTGTTAATGTTGGTACAGAGGGAGTAGATGTGATCATCTAACCATGCTTACCCTCTGTCCCATGGAGTTTGTAGTTTTTGACTTTCAAACTTTATGTTTGACCATTTGTGTCTTATTCAAAATATTTATACAAATAATAAAATAAATTAATCAATATTTAAGTCTCTTTATTAATAAAATAAATTATATTTGTGTAAAAAATTTGAATAAAAAATTTGAATCATCGAAAAAAGATGGCACGAATCTGGGTGACAAACTCAATGGAACGAAAAGAGTATATGATATCATATTTATTAATATTTTAAATATATTTGGTCAAGTTTGATTGTTTGACTCCTCGAAATACGAAAGTGTCGGAGACTCAATTTGGGACTAAAAAGAGTAGATAGATAGAACAGAGAATTATCAAAGAAAATATATGAGCTTACCTTCCTATGAAAAGTTAGCTTATATCACTATATTTTCTTATTAAATAAATATTGAATGAGCTAGCTGTTAACACATTGTTGGAGCCCTGGTCTCTCTTGCTTCCATCGCACGCAAGCCCAGGGCCTGCTTTTTCTGTGTGTTTTCTTAAGAGAAAGAGTATATTGCATCGCTCCACCCTAGAATTTACATGTGTACTCCCTCCATCCCTAAATTATTGTCGCCATATCACAAGTTTGATTCGATTTATAGAAAATACACGTAAAATTTATATCTCTAAATAAATTTATTAAAAAATTAGATTTAAAAAATATTTCTAATATACTAATGATTTAATATTAATATTTTTAATATATATTTAACCAAAGTTGTTTCTAGCAAAGCGTAAATGACAAATATTTAGGGAACGAGGAATTATGCATCACCGGTCTTTTAATTTCGTTCTTGCTAGTCACGGTGGTTCATTTAGGATATCGTATGTTAAGAATGTGTTTGGAACTGCTCTACAAACTCTATTGCAAAAATTTCATGGAGCAATCACACAAAAACTTCAAGTTTGTGGAGCACCTTTTAGTGTTCTCATAACTCCACCATTTTTTCTCAAACAGAGTGTGTGGAGCTAAAACTGTTGTGAACATGGTACTCACATAGTACTCTACCGAGTCAACCGTGAGCTCTATCTTGGCCCACGACCTGATCAACCAAGAAGGCAATGGAAACAAGGCTACAATGATCTCGATTGTAATCAGGATAGAACTTAGTTGTATCACCATAGAACTCAGTAGTTCGAGTCCTCCACAGATAACCCTCTTTATATCCGACTAGGACCATAACTAGCCCCTCGGTCCCTTCCATAATATCAAAGGCGACCGAGGACACCTCCTAACATCTACATACATCAATCAATCATAAATAGGCTAACACCGACCGGATGTAAAGGATTTTACTCAATCAACGATCGAGGGCCCAACCTAGTATTGAAACTCGATTGTCAGCTGCGCTCAAAACCGCTGGGTTCTAAATTCAAGGGTTCTTCGAAGCCCGAACGACTGCCCAAGTAACCCCATGGTAGGATATCGGTCGTGAAACACTGACAACTGTTTAGCTAAAAAAATATAAAATGGGGTTGAAAAATGTGGAGCGGAATAGTCCTGAACACCCCCTACACATGGAGGTTAGCATATATTAACTTTTAAATTATTTTCAATCATGATAAGGGAACAAAAGATTAACTATTGGTAGAAAAACAACACTAAACTTCTACAAACATCATGATATGGGTAAATATTCAGGCGTCACAAGTTCAAGTCCCCAGCTAAGGAAATGGACCAACTGTGTTAGCTACTTAGCTGATGTCACTAGAAGTAAAATATTTCTCTAGTAAAACAATACACTAGATGAGCAATTTAGGTAGCACATGACCCAACAATAGCCGCAAAACTTGAACCCACCGTCCTACAACCGAAGAGCATACAATTGGTTCTCTGAGTGACATTCAAGCATATAGTTGGGGTGTATATATGTTAGGCGCCTATTAGTGTTTTTAGAGCTCAGTTACATAGCAAAATATCTTGTTAGATAGTATCCGAGGCCAATTTATTGCCCATAGTGTTTTTTGTAAAAAAAATGAGCCTCACTAGGGGAAAGAATAAAAACCTCCTATCCCTCCTCCCCTATAAAAAAAGATGGGGAGGGGAAAGGGAAAGGGACGTTTGGCCTCTTATTCACTTCACTTGCCACTTTCTCTTTCCCTCTACTCCCACCTCTCACGAAAGTTGGTATTTGTGAAACTTTTAATAGCAGATCATAGCAAGAGGAAATAATACTTGTAACTGGTAAACATTATTAATAGTTAATTATTTTACCAAACTAGTGTAATAAAGAAATGACAAGCAAGCACATTTAGAATTATACATGTAAGATTGCTATGGCCTCGTTCGGCAGCTAGGGATCCAATCCAAGAGATGTTTCAACCCAGGCCTGGAATCAGTTGACCCACGTGGTGTCACTCATTCCTTGTCTCTGTCCATTCCCTGTGTATATCTATTCCTGGTCTGGTGCTCGGTTATAGTATTCCAGGCGTTCGCGCTGAGCAACCTTGACGGTGGCCTCGTCTCTCAAGCGGAGATGATTGAGCCCCTGCACAGCGACCCCAGGATGGCCATGGACTCCGACTATGGCGCGCCGCGCGAGCTGTCGTCGCTTCAGATAACGCGCGCGCTCTACCGACCGGAGACTCCGCAGTGCCTCCAGGTATACCATGCATCCATCCATCTGCTCGTACCCGCGCCTCCATCTCGCTCCCGCGGAGGTCCGCGCAGCTGCTCCTCCAGTCTCGGCTCCAACATGCATCAGTCGCCGGCCACTCGCTCCCCCTCCAGTCTCCGCTCCAACATGCATCAGTCGCCGGCCACTCGCTCCCGCGGAGGTCCGCGCAGCTGCTCCGCCCAACTCGGCTCCAACAAGCATCAGTCGCCGGCCACCATCATCGGAGAGATCCAGATCTCGGAGCCAGAAGAGATTTTTTCCTGGATGCAGTTCAGCACATGGTGGGTCCCGCCTGCAACGTGGGGCCCTCTGCTATGTGTCATCCATGCATCCTGTGTTGTTCTCTTCGGCACCCTCAGGCGAACGCGTGAACGCATGTGTGTCGGGCTCATTCTCATCCGTAGGGGTACCTGTGGTCCTTATCTTATGTTTCTTTTTTGGTGTTTCTATCTTCCTTTTTATTTCTATCTTCCACCAAGCAGCTCAGCATCCATATGTATCAAGTTATTTCTATCTTCCACCAAGCAGCTCAGCATCCATATGTATCAAGATCTACGCAGAACTGATTGGTCTGGCAGTGTACCCACCGGTTTTGGGGTTGGCGGTCTTCTATCCGTCGGCGACTTCTTCAACAATATCTTCAATCCGCCGGTGAAGCGATTACATGACGCCGCCCTCAACCATCTCAAACCCAGACCGGGAGGCTTTGCGGTGAGGCCATTCAGCCCATACGGCACCATGTGTTTGTGACACCTATATATACAAGAGCAAGATCGGGTTTGGCTTTGGGCCTACGGGCCTCGCCATTTTATGTGGCGCTCGACGTTAGATGCCAGGCGCTTTTAATACGACGAAGGTTGCCTTTTTTAAAAATGGCCGTGGCAAAACAAAAAATGCCACGCAAAAAAAAAAAAAAAAAAAATAGGATGTGGCGTGCTCCCGATGGCGAAAGATCGGGAAATCAAATCGATGCTTAGTGTCCGCAAAGGAGCCACCCACCGGTGTCCTTTCCGGTCTGGGACCTTGATATCATGGCCTCCTTTCTTAAGGACACCTCTGCTTCTTGTAATCAATGTTCCTTTTGGGACCTTGATTTAATATAATATATGTGTTTGTTGTAAAAAAAAAAAAAAAATATATGTGTGTTTTTCATAAACAACTAATATCACAAACAGGTAATGAATCATGAGATAATAAATCTTAAGTGAATAAAGTATAAAAATAGGCTAACAGCACACAAAATTTAGAAACAGTCTCAAAAGGTCTCTTTCACTAGCTACAAAACAGTCTCAAAAGGTCTCTTTTTATTAGAATTGCAAAAAGTGTTCTAGTGCTATGCACTATGCAGATTTGCAACTGAACTGATCCAACTCCCAAAGCCAAAAGATTACCCACGAACTGCATTGCTCCTCACTTGCTGAATTCGTTGGTGTGCTGCAAAGAAGAACAAGGGTTGTTGTCAGAACCAATGAAGTTGCCGCGTATGAGTAGAACAAAGTCAATTCGAAACATGTCTCAAACATCTCTGAACTTCTCATGCCCATCATATCTAAACAGAGATTATATGATGGTCGTAAGAATATGTATGCAGAATGATCTGATATAGTACTAGCAACATGAAGAAAGTAAAGATCAACTAAGAGAAGACTTGATTTAACATGTTGTAGTCACAGTTCATCAAGTCTGCCCTGCAATATCATTGTCCACTACATCAGTGTTAGCAGTTTGCAAAACCATGCAATGATGACACCTCCAGTCTAAGTAACACGATGAAGATGACCACAACAACAATTCTGTGATGCAATGGAAGAAATAACTATGCAGAGAAATAACTATGAAGAAATAACCCATAATTATATATATGTTGCTGCTAACCAAGTGCTACGTACTAGCTGAAGACATGCTGTTGAATGCTAACATGGAAAAAAAATCAGAAGAACAGGTTTCACTTTCCCAATGAAAAATTTGAAGGCACCCATAATTATCGAAGGATACCTTATCATCATCGACATTCTTACCCACCAAACGGGAGAAGTCTCATCGCCCTCCCCACCTGCCCCATCGCCCTCACCCCTAGGAGCGCCACCATGGAAGAAATGATAATGATGCCTAGAGGTTGAAGGAGAATATGACGACTGGGCCCCCCACATGTTAGTGAAGGTAGAGAGGGCAGAAGTAGAGGTAGACTTGTCCTTTTATCCAATTGTTAACACCGTTATGTGTACTTACCAGACCAGAGGTAGACTCTCCCTTCGTGAGGGTAAAAAATAAAGTTAAAAAATGAGGGTAAAATCAACATTAGAACTAAAAATGAAGGTAGAAACGCTAAAGCCCCTTAGGACTTTTCAATGTCGGGCATGGAAAATATGGGGTCAGGCGAAGAGGAGGCACTTCACACAACAAGTTTGGGGTGGTCGAGCAGGCATGAGCCAGGTCGGCAGGCATGGAGAAGACAACAGGCGAGGTGGCATTAGGGCATGATAATGAAGAAAATTTATGTAATAGAAAAGTAGATGCTCCCTACTCGACTCATATGAATGGATAGTGGGGATGCAAACGAGCTGAAGATGGATACTGAAGCGCCAGGTTAGACATGAACTAGGCGTCAATAAGGGAGAAGTTAGGGTGTGGCAAGTAAAAATGAACGCAATAAAAACCAAAGACCCTTCTTGACTCGTCAAAATCAACCGTGAGTGTGTTAGGTACTTATTAATGATATTTGTGAGCTTGCTTCTGGTTCTTTCTTTGGAAACAATATTATCTCCGGTGTTATTACTCCTACTTGTTTGGTTATTAACGAATGATTATTAATGGTGATCCTTATGAGCTAACTATTCTATGGACCTGTTGATGCAACTACTGCAATAGTTATTGCGAAAACATTATCGTGAGAGAATCAACCGCAACAATAGCCACATAAAAAAGAGTGTTAGACATACCATCCTATACTTTCTACTTGTCCACTTAGTCCTTATTTGAATGCATATGTATCCATCTCAATCTATGTGGACTAAAGTGATCTAATTCAATGTACATATGAATCTACCCTACTAATGCACCAACAGCTTGAAAATTTACAAATGGAAACAAATGGAAACAAAAAATTCAAAATCTTTCAAAACGGACACTCTTTTTATTAAATCTCACCTTTTCTCTCTCATTACTTGACACCATTCAACGGTCAGGATGAAAAGTATTGGACACTCCTCCCTCCCATCCGCGCGTGACCAATCCGCCTCCGCGTGCCCTCTCATCGTCCTCGCGAAAGAAACCGCGCGCGCGGCACGCGCAATAGCGCCCGAGATTACCGCGGCCTTTCCTCTTTCCTGCCGAGGATCGTGCGACGTGAGCTTCGCACACAAAGACGGCGTGGATCTTCCCTCGGCAGGACGCCCGCCTCACGTGCAAACCTCTGCGACCAGCCGCCGGGAATCGGCGCGACGTCCACGCCCCTCCAACTCTCCAGCTGTAGCTATCTCAATCCTATCGTACATCCGCATCAACGTCGCCAGTGTCGCCCGCCGGCCGGATCAGTGTTGAGTGCCATTGACGCATTGGAACTCAGCGCTCTCCTCGTCGCCGCCAGCAAAACCCTGTGTGAGCTTCACGACCTCCTTGGCACATAGTCCCGTGCCGGCCTCGACGCGAACGCCAGGGCCGCCATGGTGGAGGAGGCCATCCCGGCCGTCAGAAGCACACTGCACGGCGGCGGCCCGCGCGTGGCCTACGCGTCTGGCCTCTGGCACGACTCCACGCGGAGGCCGAAGCATAAGGTCTGTCGTGCGCGCCGTCGACTTCGTCTCCAAGGTGAGTCGGCACTGAATGCATGAATCCATATGCATCGTTCCATCTGCTAATGTTTGGTGATATCTCTGGTGGATCGATCAAATTTTATTTTGCAGCCTGAGGAGGCAAGGATCTAGATCAACAGTTGGGTCGCCGAGTCAATTAGGCCGTTGGGCTTCGCAAGCAGGTGCTGCAGGCCGCTTGGCATTCGCAATCAGGGGAGCATCGTTTCTTCACATGCTTCAGCAATCCTGTAATGCTTTGCAACCCTGATAATTTTTTATATAAGCTGTGAATTTTAAATCCGTTTTATATATTGGAATTTATGACTCTGTGTAGTACAGTGATTTTCAATATATCTGACTCAATCTGATGCAAAACGAAAAAAAAACTTTCATCCAATCATGATATTCAAATTAAAAAAAAAACAATTTAAAAATGTCAAATCCAGATATGTCGATATCAGGAATCAGGTAAGCTAACGTTTTAGTCTAAAACATTTTATTATCAGGTCACTAAAATGTAAATGTAAATCATATTATTAAACTTTTTTATTTGGTCAAGAATATGAGCACTCTACCTTGACTCTGATGAGCACACGCACTCTGAATATGTACACTCTAGCTTCACTCTGATGTACTACACAGTCATTATTAAACTTACATATCACTCAGTGTCATATTTTTTCTGTAGGAAGGGATATATGTTATTGAGGAAGCATTGCCTGCGTAGATCAGCATACAACATGGAAGAGAGCAAGCGGTCAATTAAAACAGCGGAAGTCTACCGTGAAGGGAGCAATATTATATGACATTTTTGGTTTTCAAGTCTTTACATGTGAAACACTTCTTGGCTGATTTCTGAATGGACTATCATTCTACTTCAAGGTAACACAACCATTTTAGTCAGTGAGTTTTGTTTTGTAATGACATTGTTGAATTTGTGTTGTTCAATCCGTGATATTAAAGCTCTCTTTGAAAAAGATTTGGGTGCTCCCATAGTAATATTGGATCTAGATCTTTCGTTGTTTGATTTGTTA
>JADLZK010000884.1:0-184817 GCA_015847255.1 Hyparrhenia diplandra | reverse complement strand
CAACATGAAGCGTCCGGCCATCTCGGTTGCCGGCCGATGAACGAACCTGAAATTAAGGCGGATCGATCCAGACATGAGCGTACATAAACTTGTGATTTGATCACATGTATATACAGATGTAATTAGAACGTACAGATCTGAATACGTACAAATAGCCCGGCCGCCAAATTGATTAAGATAGGGTTTTGCTAGCTCGATCGGAACTTAACGGGAGCGAGGGGAAAGGGAAGAGGAGTGTGAGGTGATCGTCGCTCGCGAAGGGTCCGACGAGACGACCGACTTCTCCGTGGGGACTACACCGGCTCAACGTGATGCGGCCGACGTACGTGTTGCTCACGTGGATGGGATCCACGTGCTGGCGGCTCTCCAACGTCCAACGACGCCAGCTCCACCGTGCAGTGGACCGCGGCGGCCGGGCCCATGGGCCATGCCACCAGGGGCCCATGAGTATACATGTACGTATAGGCCAGCCGCGTACGATCGAACTCACGTGGCACCCGCTGCGCCTGCCGCCGCCGCCGCCTCCGCTGGACTGGAAGGCTAGAACTTGATCTCTCCCTGGACGGCTGGAACCTGATCACCGCTCGGCGTTCCCCTTCGGCTCTTCCCCTGTGTTCGCCTCTGCAGACCTGCTGTAAGTGAGATTGACTGATCACCATTCAGTTTATCAGCTGCCTTACAAAATTCAGTTTATCAGTGAACTGATAGGGCTTCGAATTTATAATCCAATTTTTTTTTTTTTTTGAACTTGTTAGATCATACCAAAGAAATATTTGTCTCGTGCTTAGAAAAGGAAAAAAAAACAAAACAATCACAGCAGTTTGATGAATCACAAAAGGGTGCTATTTTTTCAACTTCAAGTAATGCCGAAGTTAGGCAAGATCAGCACGAACATGATCAACCAATAATCGCACAAGTTGATGTCAATTATTCTACTATAGTTCCGGTCAATAAAAATTATGCTACTATATATCAGGAGCATAATTTAGATGACATGCCGATTTCAACGAAGGTGCTACCGATGAGTAGAATTTACAGCTGATAAAAAATTGCATATTAGATTCTATTAACTATTCCTGGCCCCTATTTTCATTTGAGTTTCATTTACATTAAATAGGTTACCACATACTCCCATGTCATTACTGTTTTAACTTTTGAACTTCATGTTTTGACATCCGTCTTATTCAAAATATTTATGCAAATTATAAAATAATATAATCAATAATCAAGTATCTTTATTGATAAAATAAGTTGTAACAAAATAAATTATATTTGTGCAAAAAATTTGAATAAGACGAAAGTATTGAAAAAGATGGCGCTTGAATCACTGACAAACTTATGCCCCGGAGGGGGAGTATGTATTTTTTTGATGACATGTCGATCATGTATTTAAGAGAGATAACAAATGTGTGTTATCTAGATGAAACTCTCTTTTACGCAATTACCAACTATCATTGAGTCATGGAATTAAATGATTTTGAGAAATCTAGAATAAAATTTTGCATTGAGAGAGGGTGTTTCTTACAAGTTTTATTTCATTTAACATGACATGACAACCTGAGAACAACAAAGTGAAACTCTCCACTAAGATTTAGTGTCTCGTTTGCGAGACAACCCTGCTGTATAGATGCACTTGCTATTGAAGAACAAGGGCAGCAAAAAGTTAATGATAATTTAAGTGAGCAAGATGATGCAAATGATTATGCCACGGAGCATAAAAATTCCTTTGAACCTGAAAATTCAATTGATGGCGTGCAAGAAGCTTCTATTCATGATGTCTTCTTTAATTCTAAACTTGAGGAAAACTTGATAATAAAGGTAGAGACATATTGATTGAAAATGAGGCCCCTGAGAGAGTTGAATCTTTTCCTCAAAAAAAAAAAAAGAGTTGAATCTTGAGTTCCCTCTGAATTATCTTAACAAACGTTTTTTCATATTCTTTATTACTACTCCAGAAAGTTCAGCAATGGTGGAGACCCACAAGAGCGTGCAGGAGCTGGCGGCGTCGCTGGGCGCGCTACCGGCGGAGTTCGTGCGGTCCGAGCAGGACCAGCCGGGCGCAACCACGTACCACGGGGCCGCCGCGCCGGACGTGCCGGTGATCGACATGTCTGAGCCGGAGTTCGGCGCGCGCGTGGTCGAAGCCGCCAAAGAGTGGGGGCTGTTCCAGGTGGTGAACCACGGCGTGCCCTCCGCGGCGGTGGCGGAGCTCCAGCGCGTCGGGCGGGCCTTCTTCGCACTGCCACGGGAGGAGAAGGAGCGCTACGCCATGGACCCGACGTCCGGCAAGCTCGAGGGCTACGGCACCAAGCTGCAGAGGGACATGGAGGGCAAGAAGACGTGGAACGACTTCTTCTTCCACATCGTCGCGCCGCCGGAGAAGGTGAACCACGCCATCTGGCCTGAGAGCCCCGCCGCCGTCGCCGTCGCCGGGTACAGGGAGGCGAACGAGGAGTACTGTCGCCACATGCAGCGCCTGACGCGCGAGTTGTTCGAGCACCTCTCGTTGGGGCTCGGCCTCCATGAGGCAGCCATGGCGGAGGCGTTCGGCGGTGACGGCTTGGTGTTCTTGCTGAAGATCAACTTCTACCCGCCATGCCCGCAGCCGGAGCTCACGCTTGGCCTCGCGCCGCACACCGACATGAGCACGCTCACCGTCCTCGTGCCCAACGAGGTGCAGGGACTCCAGGTCTTCAAAGATGGGCAATGGTACGATGCCAAGTACGTGCCGGACGCACTCATCGTCCACATTGGTGACCAGATAGAGGCATGTTTTCTCTTCTCATCTCATACATTATATTCCACCCAAGTCGGCCTTTGGTGTTAATTGTTACTAACTGGTACGGAATTTGTTTTGAACACATCGATGGATCGAGCAGATTTTCAGCAACGGGATGTACAAGGCGGTGCTGCACCGTACGACGGTGGACAAGGAGAAGACGAGGATGTCATGGCCGCTGTTCTTGGAGCCGCCGGGGGAGCTCGTCATCGGACCGCACCCGAAGCTAGTCACGGACGAGAGCCCGGCCAAGTACAAGGCCAAGAGGTTCAAGGACTACCAGCACTGCAAGATCAACAAGCTCCCCATGTAAATCGTGTTTCGCACGGCCACGGAATTGGCTCGTGGACTCGTGACTGTCCTTTGCTTTGGGCCACCAATTCTGGGCTAGCTGCTTACCTACTCTCTTTGTGACAATGGCCCGGTCTTCGTGGCTGTTGTTTTTGGTTTTTTGTTTTTTTTTTCTCTTTACCGAGTGTTTTTCTTTACCGAGTGCCTGATAAAAAACACTTTGCCGAGTGGCAAAGTCTTTGCGGAGTGTATTTGGGTCTTTGCCTAATTCCGGTTTCCGGCTTTGCTTTGGGCCACCAATTCTAGGCTAGCTGCTTAGCTAGCTGCTTACCTACTCTCTCTGTGACAATGGCCCGGTCTTCGTGACTGTTCTTTTTGTTTTTTTTTCTCTTTGCCGAGTGTTTTTCTTTACGGAGTGGCTAATGAAAAACACTTTGCCGAGTTGCTGTTTGCTGAGTGTTACACTCAGCAAAAGCTTTGCCGAGTGTATTTGGGTCTTTGCCAAATTCCGGTAGTGACTTGAATTTACGCTTTTCCGGCTTTGCTTTTCACTGTGTTATTACGCTTTTTCTTTGTGGAATGAAGGTCTTCGTGGTGTCACAAAGGGGTGTTGTGTTCTTAACCTTCATATATAATGTCTTCAAACTTCATATTGTTTTTCACACATTTCCTATATCTCAGATGCCTAACTACAAAACATGAGCATGTGAAATAGAAATTGAACAATACTCAAGGTATAGATAGATTACAACCATCCAATCTTTTTGTTTTTTTGGGTGCTGATACATCGCCTGGAAAAAAAAACCAGGTGCCTGTGCTTTAGCATTATCCTATTTTTTTTCTCCCACAAGCTGCAGATTGGTCCATATTTCATTAAGAAGGCAAGAATATTTGAGTTTACAATTAAGGGTTCCATATTGCTCGCTAGCTAGCGAGTCACCAGCAAGACAGGAGGACACCCACCAAGCAGCAAAAAAGAGCTAGCTATGGACTATACGGCCTAGAATTGTGTGACCAGAGAGACTAACAGAGTTGACAAGCTAGAGTAACCTGGTTGAACCCAATCGAGCTCCCGGAGTCAACCAGCCCGTGATCACGATGAGCTTGTCATTGCAGTGCATCGTGGTCCTCGTGGATCTAAACCCATATTCCTGGTGACTCCCAAACCTAAGTTCGACCAGAGGAGGATGGGATGAGCCGATCGTGTACTAATAAGTTTATAAGAAACAAGAACTAGACAAGCTACACATCACGCAGGTAGAGAACAACTAGGAAGCTCTTTGCTGTCGCCATTGCATGCCGTGCGTACGTGTAGGCATGCTTGGCATTGTGCATCTTCTAAAACATGGAGCACACCCCTACCCTCTCTATTTATAGCTACACCCAGCTTGCATCGATCTGCCTCAGGCTGTAGAGCTCACCATGTGCTGCACATTAGTACAATAATTAATCATACATATATGTACGAGAGCAACACTTCACTGGCAGCAAAGCTACAGAGTTGGAGTTCACATTAATAACCTGACCGGTTTGGATCACTTCACTGCTAATGAATAAGCTATATATCCTTATCTGCTTGCTGTTATTGCTGCGAGATATGGTAATAAATCATCCAATTGACTCTACTACTTAATATTGAGATCACTTTACACCTCAGTAGATCAGAGCTCAAAAATCATTGCTCATGCATTACAAGGAAGATACTCGATCTTCATTCACCAGCGTTCTAGCAAGGAGAAATTAAAGAGGGCGGAAATTAAACATTATCATGATGTTCCCACAACATGTTTTCTTCAGTACACTGCTCATGATGTGGCAGCTACTTGAGGTTTATTTTTTTTTTCTCGATGAATATATTTTAATAAATAGTTGAAAATCTAGGTGTTCTATTTACAAAAATGCAAAAACTAGCACCCTGTCGGCTATCCAATGGCCAACAGGAGACCCATCGGCTGTTGCAGTGCCGACAGCCTGCGTGGCACATGCAAACCATAGTGCAAATGGTCTTTAGGGCAGGTACATTGGTGTTGTCTAATAGACGGTCTCATAAATTGCCACGTAATTTTGAGACGACCTAACAAACAACCTATACAATGGGTTGTCTTTTAAGTTGTCTGGTAGTAACATATAATCCCTAAAATTATGCATGTACCAAATAAATGATAGGATCATATACAATCATAACTATATAGCTGAATGTGGTGTGTTTTGTTCAGGCAATGAATGAGATGACTTTGCGTTAGCCATCTGTGGTTGTTGTGCCTCAAATGGAGCATATTGAGCACGGCTACTTGAGTTAACAAAATTACCCTTCATGAAATTCAGAAAATCACCAGGTGGGTACGAACCCATATCATTGGAGAAATTAATGAATATGTTATGCATTTATGCAACCAAAAAAAACTTAAAGTGCAAGTAGGCATAGCATATCGAATATCTGGAAACTGATAGCAAACTGGAAAAGCAAACAACTGATAGCAGTCTGAACCCGAGCTGTTCATTCTTTTTCTCAAAATACATCCAAATTACTCCCTCCGATTCCAATCAGTACAAACTCGAGTCAAAATGGATGTGATACGTACCTTTCCTCTTGCATCGAACAGCTCATGGCACTCAGATATGAGTTTTGGACCATGGAGGCGGAATAGTTGGAGACAAGCGCAGGAGGCATCTGTAGTCATCTTGAGTAACTATCGAATAAACCAGGAGTGGCTTGCGCTGCTGGGGTCGTGGCTGTCGCCGGTGCCGCCGCTGCTGCCGGTGACGGTGCCAGTGCCAGTGACGGAAGTTCTAGGGGCACGCTCGTAGCCTGGGCCAAGGGGGCGAGGCGCGAGTGAGGGATTTGGCGCGGCGCCGCGGCGGATCCAGCCAAACAACGACTTCTGCGTACAATGGAACCGAGGTCGTCTCATCCAGCGAAGATGATGGACGTGGGCTCGTTGTTTCACCAGACCTGATTTTCTCTCTCCCATCTCTCTCCTCCACGTCATAAAAAATCCTACGTGGCACTGCATGAGACAAGCTATAGACCGCTTACATGTACCAATGTAACTGCCCTTAGCGAGATAGGTCTGCATGTAAAAAAAGGGGACCCACAGACTCCCACGGCAACAAAGCAAGTCACCTCTCTTTACTAGTTTTTGCTTTTAGATTTTTTTTTTTATATTAGGCCAAATATCTAAAGATTTTAAAAAATGGTAATCTTCATAATACTTGCGTTTTAAACTTTAGCAAAAAAAAAAACTAATGTTTTTAAATAATCATGCTAAAAAATTTATCTGGCTTCCATCGTTCCTTTTTTCAATCATCTGTTTTATCCACCAGCATATGCCATTTTTCTTATAAATATAAAAATAGACAATAAAAAAAATTCATCCACTATATGCTGACGCCCTATGGGTGGATCAAACGGCAGGAAGGTGCATTGGTCTGCTACAGCCTGATCAAGCCTCACTCGATTGTGTATCAGCAAGAGCCCAAGGGGCTCATGGCTCAATGGTAAATGCCATTGGTTAGGGGGCTCCCACCCAGGGTTCAAATCCTGGGTGCGACACTTTATCCTGGATTTATTTCAGGATTTTCCGGCGCTATGCATTAAGTGGTAGGCGACGTCCCCGTCGACAGCGAGGCGCCAATGGTGACTTCGGAACTTCAAGATTTGCCGGCTCAGTCATTCGAATGTGTTTATAGGGGTAGGGTTTGTGTACGTGTGTTCATAGGGGTGAGTGTGCGTGCGTGTTGAGCGTCTGCGTTGTACTGTGTAATCTCAAAAAAAAAAAAAAAGAGCCCAAGGCAGGGCCCAGAAAACAGGCGGTTCTTTAGCGAGATCGCGTAGTGATTGCAAACCGGAAAACCACACCAGTTTTCCGATGACCCGGGAGGCCTGAAAGATCTCCGACTGGTTGGTGAGGATATCACATGGCTTCCCACGCTTACCCAGTGGCCTAAGTGGGCGCCACCCGCAAGTGAGATCGCAAGGATGGCCAATGGACCGTTTGGTAGCGAGATCGTGTAGCAATAGTAAACCGAAAAAGCAAATTAACCGCTTTTCCGCTGGCCCGGAAGACCTAGAAGATCCCCGACGCCCCTACCTTCACGCATGCCATTGTTTCTGCCATGAGAGCATTATGTAATGGGCTTACATTTCCAGCACCTGTGAGCGCCATTCTTTGACCATTGTGACCTCTCACAACGAAGCCCTGTGCACCCACCTCGTTTCGCCAATGAATGCACCATCAATATTTATCTTTAGCCACCCATCATCCGGTGGTTTCCGTTTCGACTCTTGTAACAGGCGACGACGTGTCTTGTTCATAGTCTTTTAAACAGCCTAGGACTGCTCTCACAATATCATTGCTTGGACGTGGCAATTCCCACCATTTCCACAAGATGACGATCAAAGACATTGTGTGGTGTTGCAGTTTCAACACATCATGTAAGGACATATGAGATGATGGTGCTTGTAGCAGAGATGCCTGAATCTCTTCTAGCTGAACCTCTCTCCAATATGGACGTACTCCTACCAATTTACATTTCAGCAGACAGTGGCCACTATCTTCATCCATGCGCTAGCATACATACAGGACGTACATCTTGTATCAAGTTTAATTCCCCTACGTTTAATATTCATCCTCATAGCCAAGCTATTATGCGCAACTCTCCATAAAATTTGTTTGGCCTTTGGTGGAACATTCAGCTGCACAATCTTTTCCACACTGAATTATCCTGCATATTCAGAAGACCATTCGAGGATTCGCCAGCCTAACATACCTTCAGTCTTTCTTCACCATGACCCGTTGTGATGTAGCGTGCATGCACTTTTTCTCTGCAAGGTCAGTTTGAGGAGAAGAGCAAGGACCAGATACGTGCTAGTCTTGATTTTTTGTCCAGCTGACGTGGAGCTTTGCTTTTGGCTGAGGCTAACACGGGCTGTGTGCCTTCGTTGCGCCTGAAGCATTGCGAGCAAGGGGAAAGAGTTGCTCGGGAAGAAGAACAACGACAGGATAGGAGTACTAAATATATATATGTAATACTGGAATGTAATTAACTGAATTTACAGAGGAATGCATTGTCCTTGTTCACGTCTAATCACGGACAGAGTGACTGCGGCCCCTCCGGCGCCACCACCCGGTCGCGCACGCGTAGCCGGACGGAAACCGGAAGTCTCCAGTCTCCTCTTCAACTTTAGTTCTTATATGGCCTACGACCACCCGCTGTATTTTGACAGCAGACGGGCGCCTCCATCGGCGGCGCAATCCACATGCAGCGACTGATCCTGATGTTGGCCATGCATCGTTGTTGGCGCTGCTGGCTCTGCTCTTCGCGGCGGGCGAGGCCAGGATTGCAACGTCGACGTGGGCACGGTCTTCACGTACGCTGGACGCTGAGCAGTGGCGCTGCGCAAGCTCGTCTCAGGTGCAAGAACATGCAGGAGGACACGGCGGCGGCGCCGGCGGAGCAGGCAGTGTGTTCTCCACGATGCGGGTGATGTGGGAGACCGTTTTACCCTTTATAAAAAGCATGGGCTGTTCATACCTCTGACATGAGGAGGATCGGACAAGGACCTAAAAATTTCTAGTTCTTATACTATTTTGCAATCCACATGCAGCGACTGATCCTGATGTTGGATCGTTGTTCGCGCACAGGCCAGGCCTGCTTACTTGTTGACACTTCTCCGGTGTGCTTCTCCAGAGCAGCAGGGGCTGTGGTGCTGACAAGCATGGACCTATGTCCAAATTCCTGGTCACTCCCAAACCTAAGCTCAATTGATCGATCATACGAACAGAGGAGGATCGGACAAGACGATTCTCGAGCACTAACCAAGACAGGAAAAGAGGGAAGATGTGTCGTCATTGCATTCTTTTCGTGTATGTAGGCATTGCAGCGTGCATCTTCTAAAACATCGAGCACCCCTACCCTATTTATATCTACACCTTGCATCTGCCACAGGCGGTAGAGTTAACCATGAACACATCAATATACACTGGTTGCACCATGTAATTGATGTGAGATATGTATGGTTGTTGACACCATGTACACGATCACCACTGGTTGCACTAAACTATATAGTTAGAGTTCATTACTGTACCATGTGAGTCCAGCAGCTAGTTGGAGTACATTATTATTGTGTACTCATCTTGTATTCGTTTTTTTCCTTTTTATTTTAGGACAATTGAGCGATGTAAATCATGTGTTTGTTTCTCCTTTTATTTTTAGAATGATTGAGTAGAACTTAAGTACATCCACCGTCGGGGTGGGGAGCCTGGTGAAGAACTGATCTTTTTCCGGCGCCGCTGAGTTATTGACTAGAGGTGTGAGTACTAAACTAAAGGGTTATTGACTACTAATACCCATTGTTGTGCTTTCTAAAATGAAATATCTATATGTACAAGGGTTCAAGTTTCAAACGATTTTTGCGGAGTGGATCATTCGGCTCGAAAACAAAGGTTTGAAGTTGTCCATAATTTACAGAGTACAGGTCACCGTGTTCTCTGCTTCATGGCATCAATTTTTCATTGTTTACGTTTTTTTACAAACATATGCCATGACGACTTTTCGTTCTTTCTGAGACGATGTAGCACTAATCTTACAGACATTTTTTTTAAAAAAAAAGACTTTTATGAATTGGAGCTTTTTTTTTTATGATATCACTATAGAGGACGGCTCTTGAGCAACTTGAACTGTCCTTTCTCTAGCTTTGGATTTGATTCAGTATGATTATTTGTTGCTTTCTTGTTGCTTTGCATGTTATTGTTTTTGCTGCCTCTACATAGGCGTTCATGGTGTCGGACAGCTCTTCCGTATTTTGCATGTACATGTTAGTTGTTACCTTCTCAACTTGACAGTCTAGCACACAAAATCCCAATGACCCCCAAGCCTAAGCTCAGACGCAGAGACACAAAAGAATGAGCCAAACACTAAAACCAACAAACAGTTCGAAATTCTATCACTGATGAGATGGAATGGAATGCATGTATATAGCAAGCATCAGTCATCTCCTATTTGTAGCAGGAGTCGGGAGCTGCCCTATGGTTTGGTCCAAATTTATGATCAACAAATAACATTTTTTTGTTGTCTTCTTTTTTTTTTCTCCAAAAAAATCAGGAAATCATGTTTAATACCAAGACATGGTGAAATTCAAACATAACCTGTGCCACACTGAATTCCTGAGTCCTGTCCCAAAGCATGAGCACCATGGAATTGATTAGAACAGATGACAAAAATGAACACTAAATAAAAAATAGCGAATGCTAACCGTCTCGTTGTTTATATTCTGGTCTATCTAAGCCATTATCGATCTCTGTGAGTTTCTAGTAGTGTTCAACACTTGCCTAGTTCTCCAAAACTTCCTGGTGACTCCAATGCCCAGAGGAATGGACGATGAACTCTTTTGATTCCTACACAGATATATGCCTAGAGCAAATGGAATCAGGACCAAAGCTTCTCTGCTCTTTTGATTCGTTCTCGTGCAAGGCGTGAATGTACACGGTACACATCTTTCACACAAAGCAGCATCGGGCATTACCTATTTATAATGAGGCCATACATCATTTTGGAGCATCAGTCGGTCGAAATAAAAACTCCTCAGTTTTATTTATTTCCGGGCCCTCCTATATTTATTAGAACTTGGGGAATAATTAATTCATTCCCTGTAGTTATTCAGCTCATAAAAACGGAAGCATGCTAAGTGCTAGATCACCATTTGCGCGCTGCTTCTGTGAACCTAAACACTCTGAAGTCAGTATATTGCTGCCCGGTTGTTATTAAAAGACAGACTAAGCACTAGAAATCTCCTTCGGAGAAGAAATATGATTCTTCCATATTACAAGTGTGCCCACTGTATCCAAAACTGGGAAGAAACTCTTCACCATCTGTTCTTTGACTGTCCTCTTGCTCTAGCCTGTTGGAATTCTCTGGGATTGCTTGTTCCTGCCAATAGTACAGTCATTGACATCATTGAAGCCTTTAAAGTCCAGCTCAGGTTACCTTTCTTCATGGATATTATCATCACAATGTGTTGGAGCATTAGGATACTTCGTAATGACCTGATATTCAAAGGGATTCCTGCTTCTGTCTACCGTTGCAAGCTCACCTTCAAGTCTGAATTTGCCTTGGTTATCCAACATGCAAGACCATCCTCCTCGCCAGCTCTAGTTCAATGGATAGACAACTTTGTGTAATTTTGTTATTTTTCTTTGTAAATTTTTATGTTTCTTGAAGTTGTGTTGTAAGAACGCTCTTTATGTTTCAATAAAAAGCACATTAGGGGCACCTTGCCCCTCCTGTTTCCCCTTCAAAAAAAAAGTGTAGATATCAAAGCATTAATATATTGTTTAAATGATTATGTTTTTTGGTAAAAACATATGCCATGAAGAGTTTTTTTTTTTTTTTTTCTTTTGGAGATCGATGTAGCAAAAATCTTGCAAACTAAACGTTTTTTTTAATTTCTAAATTTTTCACCCATTGAAGGTTTTGATAATCTCCCTGTGCTTTCTAAAATGAAATATCTACATACAAGGGTTCGTTCAATCGATTTTTGCGGTGTGGATCATCCCACTCGAAAAACAAAGATTTGAAGTTGCCCATAATTTACAGAATACTAGGTCACCATGTGCGCTGCTTCATTCATAGCATCAGTTTTTCATTGTTTATGTTTTTTTACAATGAGCCCAACACACCAACAAACAGTTCAAAATTCTATCATTGATGAGATGGAATGGAATGCATGTATATAGAGAGCATCAGTCATCTCTCCTATTTATAACAGGAGTCAGGACCTGCCCTATGGTTTGGTCCAAATTTATGATCAACAAATAACAATTTTTTGTTGTCTTCTTTTTTCTAAAAAAAATCGGAAAACCATGTTTAGCACCAAGATTTAAGTATGCAAGCTAAGATTACAAAGTGCATGTGCATGAAAATGCCAATATATATTTATGACCTACCTACAACTACAATTGGGCACACGCAGGAAGAGAAAATCCCCGTCATTGCGCTGTAGGAAGCTTAAGTGCATCTTTCTAAAACATCATGCACCTCTATTTTGTAACTATACCTTGATGAAACGTGATTACTATGCAGTGCATTTCACCCAATTATTGGTGGTTTTGGAGTAACATTATTCTTCTCTTTTCAAGTCATCTGAGTTTTACATTGGCCACGATCACTCTGCACGACTTCCCTAGAAAGTTTGTTAAAAAAAGACTTTCCTAGAAAGTAGAAACAGCCATCCTGTAGGCTGCCAGAGATAACTTCCACTAATTTTCTTTCGCCGACGGGCCTCTCTCCCATGTCCGGGAAGAGATGTTAATAGTGCTGCTTGGGCAGACATGGTGCAATTCGGCCATAACCTCCATGCAGCCTGGTATATAGCTGTGCCCACTGAATTCCTGAGTCCTCCTAAGCCTCTCCTTAAGCATGAGCTAGCACCATGACATTGATCAGAACGGATGACAAACATGAAAACTGAATCTGAATAGCGAATGCAAACCGTCTCGTTGTTTATGTTTTGTATGTATAGCATAGTGTAGTATTGTGGTACTACTCCTACATACTACAGTGTACATCTCTATATATCAACTTTTGTAGATTTGTATGTGCCTTCCTCTCTTTATATATCTACTAGGCTTATAGCTAGTTATATATATATAAGCACTTTCTTGTGAGCATGCATGGTACATCTGACATAACGTCTACATTAAAACAACCACGTGAAGAGAGTACCATGGTAGCACTAAACCACTACTGGAATCTGAGTTAGAGTTCATTACCGCCTCCACGTCCATCAGGTAGCCAGATCAGTGCATATTATTACTGTATTTAGTTTTTTTAATTTAGGACAATTGAACAAAACTTATATCGACCTCTGTTATCCAAATATACACAACCAAATATGCTTATGACTAAGCTGTCATTATTTCTTATGAATAAGCTGTCATTAATTGACTTTAATGCTTAATGATGAGATCATTTTACGCCCCTCATAGATCAGGTTCACAATCATGCATTACAACGAAGACACTTGCTACAAGCCAATATACTCTTCATTGACCTTTGTTCATTCGCAGGTGCCGAGCGGGTTATGCCTACTCTAGGCAAACGGTTTGCCAAGGGTATTTCTTTGTTTGCTGAGTGCTCGAGACACTGGGCAAATCGCTGAAATCCGGTAGTGACCGGTCCACCCGCCTCCACACCCTGTTCCGCTAGGCGCTCGCCTAGGCGGGATTCACGGCGTCTAGGCGCTAGGCGAAGGGGAACCGTGGAGCCTAGGGGGTAGTCGGGGTCCTAGGCGGGCGCAGCGACCCAGGCGGCGTCGGGCGGCGCTTCCGCGGCGTTTCCGTGGCGCGCAGGCAGCCCAGCGGCGAAAAAGAAGTTTCGCGAGAAAATTTCCCTCGACGCGGAGCTCGCGGCGTGGTAATGTCATCGGGCACTGGAAAATTGGGAGCGTGCGCGGGGTAACACCGCGGTGGAGGGAAAAGGAGACCCACCCGCTCGCAGATGGCAGCTTGCGCCAGCGTCCTCCTCGTCTCGACGGACGCGCTTCCGCCGGAGGTCTTCCCCGCCGGCGTCCGCTCCTCCGGTCTTCCCCGCCGGTGTCCGCTCCTCTGCTCCACCGGTCTTCCCCCGACGCACCCCCCAAGGTCAGTCCCCTCCCTTGGTCCTCCGTCCTCTCCCTCCTTGTAATCCCTCCCGCCGGCAGGACCTCCCCTGCTCCTCCGTCCTCTCCCTCCTTGTAATCCCTCCCGCCAGCAGGTCCTCCCCTGCTTCTCGGTCCTCCCCCTCCCCCTCACCCACCTACTGCTCCCCTGCTCCCATCTCTCTGCTCCTGTCTCTGCTCCTCCCCGCCTGGAAATCCAAGATCAGTCCGCTCCCCTACTCCCATCTCTCTGCTATGGAAGTCCAATGCCCGATCTGAAATATGTTGTTACTCTTAAGTCTGAACGTGATTTCCTGATCTGAATGCCTGTGACTATTACTGAATGTGAATGCTTGATTTGAAATCATGTTGTTACTCTGAAATTGAATGTAGGATGATCTGAAATCATGCTCCCCTGTTACTCTGAAATTGAATGTAGGATGATCTGAAATCATGCTCCCCTATCTATTGAGTATTGAGTAATTATTAGCTGCTGATATATATTCAGCTATATATATATATGGAGTAATTATATATATATATTGTGCTAAATTGGCAAAATGCCAAAACGCCTAGAAAAACGCCTAGCGCCGCCTAGTCACGGGTACTCCCGACTAGTTGCTAGGCAGAGGGTCGCCGAGGAAAATCCGCCCAGCGCCTAGCGAAATAGGGCCTCCACATTAAAGATCCGAGTGCGCTGCCCCATTTTGCAGCATGCATCATATTCAAGCAAAGCCTGCACGCTAGACAAGACCTCGGCGGTGCCACGACGACGATCCGCATTGGAGATACGCCGCCGCCACACGATTTTTGTCGAAGCCGCTGGACAAGACCTCAGCGGTGCCACGGCGACGATCCCTCGACGAGCTGCATGGTGACCCGTCAGGACGAGCAGAAGCTGTTCGCTGCTGTGCCACGACTTAGAATCCGATCCTAGGACAGGGAACATGGCCTCGTCCCGAGTTTTTGTCTGCCAATATAACTAAGACCCTGCCAGCGGTTCTTCAAAGACTGATCTTTGTCTTCCCGGTGACTCCCAAGCCTAAAGCTAAAGTCATACAAACGGAGAACAATGAGCTAGAGGCGAGCACTAAAGAAACGATCAAACGAGAAGCTCCCCTCTATTGTAATATACTAATATATTAGCTCTGCCATCAATCTGGGAAGTTCGAAAACATGAAATGTATGTACGTGATGCTGTGCAGGAAGGACACCTAGTGTATGTGTACTCTCTCTCTCTCTCTCTCTCTCTCTCTCTCTCTCTCTCTCTCTCTCTCTCTCTCTCTCTCTCAAGGATGCATCGACCATCTTCAATTCGATCCCTATTTATAATTGGACCTGAAGTCCTAGCTAAGCAAGTATATATATAGTGTGTCTAGTCGGAGGCCTTGTTGTAAGCTCTAAAAGTCTAAACCTTTGCATTTGGGTCTTGTTGAGATGCTTACATGCCTCTCGACCTCACCCTCGCGCCACCTCAGACAACGACACGGTCATGACAAGCAGACACACGGATCTTTCCAATAATATAGAGTTCAAACCTTGCAAATGTTTTTTTTTTGAACATAACAGGGGGGAGGGGGGCTACTGTGCTTTTTCATTGGTTGTTGAAAAATGGATGGCTCACGACGCACGATCTGACGGCTAAAAACACAGAGGAACCAATTTTAGAGGTATCGGGAGGACACTAAATATATTTCTATTTATTAGAGTCTAAGGGATATAAATATGTAATCACACTTTGGGGATCATTAAGCACAAACAATATAGTTGTTTCCGGCTTCCCTTAGGAGCCGGGAGTGCTGCCCTAGCCGACACCTCCTTCTTGCTCGCGTGATCAATAACGGCTCCAGCGCGCCACCGCCGACCACGCCAGCCCCCTCTCACCGTACCACCTCCACACCATCGCCCGTAGGGTAAGGAATCCTAACAACCTTCTATTTGGACCGTTTGCTCAAGAGATCGATGAACCACATATATACCAAATACAATCGGAAGCAGCGACATATATCTAATTAATACATAAGTGTGGGTAGAGCACGCAAACCTCATCCCCTACCCCAATGGTTTGGCATCTGCGCCTATCCTCCCTCGTCTGCACCACTGGAGCAGTCAGAGGTGTGCCGCTAGCCACCAGCCCACAACGGATCTGCAGTTCACGCTCCACCAAGGGTTGACGTAGTGCAGGAGTACTCATTGTTGCTTGGATATTGGCAGCACAACCAGTGGGCTACAACCGAGTTGTGTGGCAAGGACAAAAAAGATGTGCTCCAAAGGATGCATGGAACTATGTCAAAATTCCCGGTGGCTCCCAAGCCTAAGGTTACACAAACGTGGAGGAGGATCCACCTATCTGGGCAGTAATAAGAAAAGAAACGCACGAGAAGCAAGACACAAATGCAAGCTAGGCTCGAAGAGATTTGTGTATATTGCATCCTTAGGTCCTACCGATAAGCCTAATATAAGGTCCACGGAAGAATGAGCTGAGCAGCACTCAATAAAAGCACATTCAACTCATGCAATGGGGGGTTGGAATTGAAGAAATACACTATCATGCCCTCCGTATAATTATTTCATATTGAGACATTGAAGGCATCTCCTTTTTATAGCTTCACTTGTCTGTTCGATCTGGTACACCAAAGCGAATTAAATTGATTGTGTTGCTCTCCTTTTTCTTGATCGATATTGGGGTTGGGGGTTTGGGGGGTGGTGGGGGGGGGGGGGGGGGGGTGGGCATTAGCCTTCTTGTTGTACCCAACTAGCCTCCAATGCCCAGCAAGAACATAAATTCTGACCGTGTCAATTGCTCAACTCCATGCATGTGCATCTCTGAACCTTAATAATTTTTACAATTTTTGAATTGACATGTTAAGTTGAAACTCTGTTGTTACATTCATTTGTACTTTTTATGCAAAATTCACCTTTTTGCACTTGAACAAAAATAAGAATTTTATCTACATTACAATATTAATTATTATGATATATGGTATAAACAGACATTTAAACTTGCAACTTGATCAAACTTGCCTAAATGTGATCAAACTTCCCTCCAGCTGCTAATACAAGACACTACCATTAGAGTGAGTCGGACAGATCTATGTCTTTCTGGTGACTCCCAAGCCTGCATAAGTTAAGGTCATACGAATGGAGATTTAATACTGAGGTGCTGAGCAGTGAGCAGTAAAGAAGTAGGCATGCATGCAGCGTGTCATCTAAAAGCATCGAGCATGCACCCGTATTAATTCCTTATATTAGCAGCACGGGATTTGTCTCCCAAGCCTAAACGTAAATGCAGAGATTCAGAAAATCATTCAGCACATATTTTATATATATGGTTATGTATATTTTGAGAAGCATTATTATGCATGTAATGCAATAACCAGCTGGAGGGTTCACTACTTGAAAGCACCATATATACGGCACACTTACTCTGCTTTGGTCCAGCACACAATCGATCATATTATATAGAGCATAGAGCAAGAACGAAAGATCGACAAGAACTATTCATCCCATGAGTGCATATACAATAGAGAAGGAGAGGAAGCTAATTAGCGTTTGATGAGAATGGGAATTATCAGGACACATGCTAATAGACAACTATTTTCGCGGTCGTGTGTCACGCTAGCTGGAGAAAAGTTGAGCACCTTCGTTGTCAATCATATCGAAAGCCACCAGAGAGGGACGTATAGCTGCTGCTCCTGTAAGCCAATTAACTTGAATAGGAGCACTGACACATTACATTATATATCATATGCAACAACAACCATTCTCTGGATCAAAGAGAGACATGACCAAACACTATCCCTGGTGAAAAGATATGAATTCTGAGAAACAAAAACCAGAAACCGCTATGTTAAACTAGCTCTCTCGTCCCGTGAGAGGACGAGGAAGGAAGCTAGTTGTGCGCTGTTGTGGCATGTCTGCAAGCATCCGAACTTCCATTTTTGGTGCTCCACTTCACCAACTCCATCATGGACGCTCCACCGCAGAGTTCGTGGAGCAGGTGGATGTGTTTGGCACGTAGCTCCGCTCCCACTCCAAAAAATAAGCTTTTTCTCAATGGTCTAATATGCCTTTAGATGATGAGAAGATGTGTGACATATGATTTGACATTCGTAAATTTGTTAGTCACTACTTTTTAGCGTTTGAATAAGATACACAATATTATTGTTGGAAGAAATTTAGTCAACAATAATTATGAGGGCCTATTACACACATTTTTTAGTCTCAAAACGGCATGCTCCAACCAAAGCTATTTGTTGCCTCATAAATATAGTAGATACTAATTTGTCCAAATAATAATCTAATAAAAAGGTGATGAGTGCTGTTGCATTTCCAAAAGCACGTGTAGGCCAGTGTGTAGCTGCAGAGTGCGGACAGGCTGGACGAGATCACATGGGTCCGAGGTGTTCTCATTAGCGAGTGGCAAGTGTGGGTAATTAACCTCTAACTCCATGAGGAAGTACAAAGCTCTAAAAACCGGAGTACCCCTTGAGGTGCTCCAGAAAAAATGTGGAGTTGGCCTCCAGCTCCACCTTTTTCTTGGAGCAGAGTTCCTAGAGCAGAAGGTGTATGACAACGCAAAGCTGGAGTAGAGCTGTAAAAACTACAGTGGACCAGTCCCAAACATCCCCTTAGTTTCTCTCTTCTGCTCTAGGCTACTAATGCTGCACCAAGTCGGACGGGTCTAGTATAGGGATGCTAGCCGCGATTCTCCTCAGCTTCAAAGCTTCCTCTGCCAGAAATGACCACGAGCAGGCGTCCTGTCGACAAACCCGAATGCTCTAAAACAGTGGCCGCTAGTCACAGGATTCTGATCAGTACCCGACCAGCAGCTCAGTTGTTCTCAAGTTGTTGTCTTCAACACACGCCTAATCAGTCTACTACGTACTACCGACTCTGCTAATTCTTCAATACAGACAATGCAGTTTCACGGCTTCATACAAGGACACAATTTTCATCGGTGAATCGATGGCCTGCAAGCTTTCAGGGGTACATGAAATTACCCGTGGTATCTTCAGTTAAAGAGGCCGATATGGCAGCTCTTGTCTTCCAAGGGGAGTATTCCAGGCGGCACGCACGAGGTAGCTTGAGGATCGATGAGGATCACTGGGAGGAGGTGGTGGTCGAGGCAAATAAGCCGCTCGGCGATGGTGAAGATGAAACAGCTTGGCACTCCATTGTGACAATGTTTAGAAGCCAAAGGGGTCATAAATTTCCGATGCCTCCCCGTCCTAATTCATCGAGTTCCTATTTCCTATGAGCAAAAGATGCCAAACTGCGAACCAAAATCTTGAAACTGAGTTGTGGAGAGTACTTTGGTTATACTATAAGCTAGTCTTGGCAACACTGTATATATATATATATATGCATCAACCAGCAGACCAATGGAGTATTATATTTAGTTGCATCACCTTTAGGAGCATTGCCTAGTTTTTAACGAGTTTCTTTTCCTGTGCTTTCTCTTCCTTTTCTTAGAGATGCATGTGAGATTTAATGTAGCTTGTTTATCAAATCTGACATGACAATCTTGAAAGTTATTGCAGATCGACATTATTAACCTCTGCTAGAGAGCTCCCAACATGTGAAAGATTGAAAACATGCATGTAAACAGCATGGTTAACATGTTTGTGTTGTTGTAGCCTTTTTATCCTCCAACTAGCTAGTAAGACTAAACTAAGATATTAGAATATCTAATCTAACTATGTCAATGTTTATTTAAAATAAATAAATAATATGCACGTAATACATAATCAAAGCCTGGAGCTAAAGTCTCATATTAGTAATGCTCAAATAACAAGGGCAGATAAAATGGCACCGGGAGAATTAAATAAATTTCCCTTGATGCTGGATCTATTGAGACTTGAAACAAATGTTACAAGTAGAATGAGCATCTCTTGGTTGGGCTATAACTGTGGTAGTGGAGTTCTCACGTTTCTCATAGAGTTGGTGGCAATGTCATCCCGATGTATATGCAACGGCATGGTGTTTAGACCAGGCAACTGATCTATGCTCGAACGGTCTCAAGATCGAGGCACCTTGGAAGCCAAGGTGCCAGTCCAATGACAGATGAGATGAAAGTATGAAACAGCTCAAAGCTCTCTCCTCACGAACGACATGCTCAGAAGACTAAGGGACTCTGAATTTCCGACGCCTCCCCATCCTAATTCGCTGAGTTCCTACTTCCTACGAGCAAAGAAATATATGTAGAATCTCAAGTCGAAACAGAAACTGAATTGTGGAGAGTAAACTAAAACTGAAACTAAAAAGTTGGTTGATGCAGCTTCTGCTCGATACACTGTAGAGACCCTTTGTTGGGGCAGATGCAATGATTCCCTTAGTCGTTGTCATGGTATCGGAGCAACACGCTGTCAGGACCCTCGAGGTGGGGAGCATAACATATAAGGCGAGGGCAGTCCTCACCTATCAGGCTAGTCTTTTGGGTTGAGTTAATTTCAAGGGTATGTTGTGAGTTAATTTCAAGGCCTGAATATGTTGTGAGTTAATTTCAAGGCCTGAATATGTTGTGGGCTCCAAAGGACCTAGGCTCGAGGGGTCGTCACCGTGGTTTGGCAAGTTGATCCGAATTCCGCTACGCACTCTAACAAGTCTACTACTGCTGACTCTGCTAGTTCTTCAATACAAACAATGCAGTTCACGACTTGATACAAGGACACAATGTTCATCGGTTAATCGTTGGCCTGCAAGCTGACTTTGTTGTCTGTCTAGCATTAGCAGTGACCTAGCATTATCATAGATGACCACGAGAAGGCGTCCTGGCGCAACCGCAATTGTGTCTTCATTCGCTGAATCCATCACGCTCGCCCCGTTCTTGTCTCCCTCCTTCAAAACTGCCCCCGGTCCCAGCATCTGCGATCTCTCCTGCCACTCCTCCTCCGAAGCGTACTGTTGTTGTGGCAAAATCAATGGCTGTCCACAAATAATTCCCGGTGACTCCAATGCCGAAAACAATCTCAGGCCTAGAGGCCGGAATGGAAGAGGATGAGCTCATGAGCACTGAAACCGGGGGCAGGACAGACAATGCAAAGCCAGGCAAGAGAGCAAAGCACATCTTCCGTAGCAACAGACATTTCCCTTTTATTGATGGAAGCCAGGATTGTCATTTTGGGGATTGGTGCATGTCCAAATTTATTTATCACACGGCCGGTAGGTCCTCTTATTTATTACTAGTAAACTACACTATTATTACTAGAAAAAATGGTGAAAGTAATTAATTTAAGTTCTTGCAGTTATTGAGTTCATGAAAACTGATGTGCAGGGGCGGATCCACGGGTGGGGCTGCCCGGGCTGCAGCCCCCTGGCGAGGTTAATTCAAGTGTTAATTACTGTAGCTTAGTCTTTATTTTATCATTAAATCTTTTGATTTTTGCTAACTCTTCACTAATTAGCCCTCCCTGGAGGCTCATCCTGGCTCCGCCCCTACTGATGTGGTACAGTCCTTCATCGGTGGACTATAAAGCATCGCAGCGGGCAAAATGCTGAGAACAAGCTTTTTTATATCTCTTTATATGTGGTTGCTTCCGCGTTGCTTCGATTTATGGAAAGATGCTACCAAAATTGTTATTGACCGCTCTAGTTTCCCACTCTTCTGTTGGCATATTATGTAGTGAGATTTTGGGGTGTTACACCAAATCGTAACTTCAAGATGTGAAAGAACTCAAAACGTTCTCAAATGCATATCCTAGGCCTCCTAAATTTTCTGTAACCGCACTGATATATAGAACCTTATTAGAAGGTGAGGCTACAAGTTGGAGGCGAGGAGGAGTCCGTACGTCTAGTCTTTGATTCTAGATAGATCCCGATCCCTTATGCACACTGAATTCCTGAGTCCTCCTAAGCCTCCCCTAAGCATGACATGAGGGTAGGAAACTAAAGACAAATAAGAATGCTAATAAGGCCTCCAACATTCTATGCATAGTGTACGTAGCAGCACGTATCTGCACTTACGTGCTATGGAATGTATATATATGCTCAAATTCTAGGTCTATATATATGCAGTCATTTCCTTATTATATATTTGGGCTTGTAGCCATAAATTCTTGTAAGCCTGATGCACATCTATCACAGGCATGGAAGTGGTGCTGTCTTCACGGGTGACAGGGAACACGCTTGCTGCAACTCTGTTGGCATGTAGATCGGAGGCTGCTCTATGGAAAGCCCGTTTGCCGAAGAAGGATAGCCAAATCGGTGACGCTTGGTACTCCGTTTTATTTTTGGTGACAAAATGTAATATGAAATGGTGACAAAATGTGTATTTCAAACATTCGGCTGTTGAGCCAACATCAAAGATAATCAGGTGGTAACATGCAGGTAGCACTAAAAGTACAGTACGATGGCATTATTATGACGTCCTTCATGCTAGTTGGAGTACATTGATTATGTGTTTCTTTTTACCTCAAGCTTTAAGGTTTCATAAGACAATTGAACAAAACTTATGTTGTCCTCTCCCTGCCTATCCAATTGAATGAGTTTGAGTTAGGTGTGGATAAATGAATAAGTCTCTCTATCACTAGCTATCACTGGTGTCATCCAGGTCGCCGACGTTGAGGCTCGGGGGCGTACTGCCCAGGGCCGCTGCTCGTCCAGGATCCAACGAGAGGAGGAGCTTCTCTACCAAGCTCCATGTCTAAATCATCGGTACCAGCCCCACCGGCTTCTACACCTTCGACTTTGGCAGCTTTAGACATGGACATGGAGCATGCATGCATGGTCATGTTTCTCATTCCGGGAGCATCGATATTGGTAACAATTTTGTTCATTTCCCAAGAAACATAAGGTCCCCATCGAGTAAAAATTTGTAAAAGTATATACTAGTGTTGTACAACATTTCTCGATCCACATTCCTCATCCCTATCAACTCTTGAACATGGCTGGTAAGCTACCAGGGGATTTCATGATTCTTCGCTCCATCCTTGATGTTGATCTCATCGTTCTTGGTTGGAAGGCCCTTGGGATGGGTTGTCATGCTCACCCATTCTCAAGGATTAATTTTGCAAACTGAGTTTTTTAGTCTATAAGACTTCCACCCAATATAATAATTTCAGAATATCATCATACATATCGGATTTTTAACGAGACGCTCTTCAGCTACTTCTATTTTCTCATTGACAACGGTAGATTTTGTTTTGGAACAAACATATATACCATGGAGAGGTTTTTTTTGAACTTTCTGACATGTAGCACTAACCTTGCAAACCAACCTTCTTTTTCTTTCTAAGACTTTAACTATTAAAACACTTGATAATCTCACTGCAGGGGATTCTTAACGATGAGCTCTTGAGCTACTTGAACTGCCCCTTGTCCAACCAGCCCTTAGTAGGTTTGGCTCTGTTTGTTCGGCTGTTTTTTCATCACTGATTGGTGTTCGCTCTGCCTCTGCATATACAGATGTGCTGGATGTCTCATAAGCACTTTTCTTCACATTCACATTCATGGCATCTTCTTAACTTGATAATAATCTATCCCACAAAATCCTGATGACTCCCAAGCCTAAGCTCAGATGCAGAGAGACAAATGAATGAGCCAATCGAGAACTACAACAGATAATGCAAGCAGGGTGCCAAGAAAAATTCGAAATTCTATCATTCTCATGGAGATAGAATGCATGTACATAGCAAAGCATCAGTCGTCTCCTATTTGTAGAAAGACCTGCTCTATGATCAGGTCCATATTAAACCAACTAATAAGCTGGTTTTCGTTGTCTAAAAAAGGCACCAAAAGAAATGAAAAGGCGCTAGTCATGAAAAATTGAAAAGGACTAGTACTCGATCAGCCCACGCAATTAATACGGCATCAATTCTGTCAAAGGCTTGGAGGAATAACTTGCCATAAGGGCAGTCCCAACGGTGCATTAATGGTAGTTTCTATCCCTATTTATTATCTTGACACCTCAGCAATTTGATGATGTGGCACATCAATTAATGAAGAGAGAGAGTGAAAATCAAAGAAACCGTTTCTACATGAAGAAACGACGTCTACGCTAATACCGAGACATCAAGAAACGACCAAATTCCCGTTGGGGAGAAACGAGTGGTTTCTATTCGCCTCCTTCACGATCCCGTGCTCCGCCCAGCGTTGTGCCGCCCCCCCCCGCTCTGCTTCCCTTCCCGCGGGCGGCGGCGTAACCTTCGCGGCGCGGCCGCCATCCTTCCATAGCGCGCCAGGCCGCTGCCTCTCACCGCCGACGCCCGCCCTACTCACCGCCGCTGGCCGCACCGCATGGCACACCACCTCGAATCGACGGCAGAGGTCGATCCGGCTGTGGCGGACCTCAAATCAGCGTCGACGGAGGTTGAATCCTGCGGTGGCGGAGTTCCAATCATCCTCAGCAGTGGCGAGCAACCTTGGCTGCTAAACGCCGACCGACCGCCGGCTGCCGCTGCCACGCTACGCTGCGCCCAACCACCATCTGCTGCCCTCGCCCGAGCTGTCGTTGGCCTGCATATCGCCGGCTCCTACGCTCGCGCGCTGGTGCGATGTCTGTGGAGGAATTGAACACAGGCAGCAGGACGGGAAAGGATAGAAGAGAAGCAAGCAAGATTTCGGGAATAGATACGTAGGTGAAGCAAGCAAAGAGTTCTCTTCTATTCTTCCCGTGGATGATCTAAACACACGCAGTAGATACGCAGCAGCAGGAATAGAAGAGAAGCAAGCAGGATTTTAGAAGATGCGAGAGAAGCCAGTGAGTTGACACAAGTGACACAAAATAGTTGCCACAATTGATCTATATGTCTTTGGTGCTGCATTTAATTTACAATTTGTATGAGTGATGCTATAGAAACCATGGGTTGGGAAGAATTGCTTTTTTGGCACGGTGTCCTATGTTATAGAAACTACTAGTTTCTACCATTGGGACTGCCCTAATGCAGCACTTATTAAGCTTACCACGTCCATCAGCTAGTTGGAGATCAAGTGAGATCGAGTTCATTGCTACCATGTCTACCAGCTATTAGTTGGGGTACATTATTGTTAATGTATTCACTACTTGGTGTTCTTTTCCATTTTATTTTAGGACAATTGGAACTTATATTGACGTCTATATATTTGAATATACAAATGGCAGTTATTATTTTTGTTTCAGACAGTGTCCTTCTGAAAAGCCGGCCGGTTGCTAGCTGTTATTGATGTGAGATACGTTGGCAAATCTCATTTTTATTTCACTTTATTTACTCCTAAAGCTGAGATCACTTTAGCCCCTCAAGAGATCAATGCTCATAATCACTACTCGTTAGCAACTATATATGTAATGTTCCATATACGAATCACATGTTTAACTAACTTTCTATGTGACGCCGTGCACGCCGACGGACGCTTACCCGGCGCCTACCATGCCCGCTGCCGCGGTCGGAGGCGTAGGAGGTGGGAGATGTAGAGCCGTCTTCCGAGCCGGCGACTTCCCCGCCTGCTCCTCCGCCGCTGACGCAGACATCGACAGCAAGGCCGTGCCTCGACGATGTCCAAAGACGTGACATTGTCGGGTCCGGGAGGAGCCGGAGGCAGCGATATGCCTCCCCCTCCACACTCCTCGCTCAAGGATGGGCCCGGCCTACGCCGCTCCCGCACGCCGCCGGTGTCAGTCCATTCTCTACGGAGGAGTGGACGTGATTGCGGGTTAAACCGCGCGCCCCCAATGCAACCGCTCAAGCACGTAAGGTGCCGCTTCGTAAGCTCGGGCGAGAAGGTCGAGGATGAGGCCGTGGATTCGTAGATTGAGCAGAAGTTCGTGGGTTGCCTTTGGGGCAAGAGATGACTGAAAAAAAGAGGAGTTGTTTCGAGGCCCCCGCTAGGAGATGGGATTGATCTCTCGCCATGGAGCTCGACATGACTGGGATCGTGGAAGAGGAGGTCGGCTAGTTAGGCCTTGATCTCTATATTTCTTTCTTGTCGCAAATTTGTTCCAATGTAATCCCTCGTGTAAGATCCAGTAGAAGTAGGGGTGGTGATCCGTAATACTCGTGTTACCGGATCGAGCATAATTTGTAACACTCTTTCTGCTTAATGAAAAACGCGCTTAGGCGTGCTCTTGAAAAAACTAACTTTCTATGTGAATTAGTCTTATTTATTTTTCTTACATGAGTGCCAACGGATGAAGACATGTTTTGTCTTATGGATCAGAGTGCATCTCAATTTAACATTAAAAAACCGCAAAAGAAGTACATCTCAATTTAACACTAAAAAACCGCAAAAGAACTAAAAAAAAGTCAGTAGTCAGTTTTCATTGTCCAGGCAAGGGATCCGCATGCAGTCCCGAATCCACCAGTGGACTTCTGTTGTGCTTGCTAGAGCATCGCTGCGTATCCGTGACCTAGAATCAAGCCGCGTGGGCGAGGGACGAGATAGCTGTGGTCCACGAAGGGACGATGGATCTTTTGTCAAAATTCCGTGTGACTCTCAAGCCTATCTAGCTAATAAGCTAACATGAACGTAAGATGATCTACCCGGGCGAGAAATACAAGCCGGGCATGCAGAAGAGACTTTGTCGATTCCGGCTAGATTGGGCCGTAATTGACACCTGAATTGGGGGATTGGGAGGAGGAGGAGGACGACGACGTGGTGGTGGTGGAGGATGACGGCGGGGCGGGCGCCGCGCGGCCGGCGGGCGGCGGGCGGCGGCGGGCGCTGGCGCCCGCTACGGCGGCCCGGGCGGCGGTGGGTGGCGGCGGCGAGGGGGGGGCGTGCGCTGTAGAGAGAGGGAGAGCAGAGATTGGGATAAAATTTCTTTATTTGCTTGTTACCCTAAAGATTACGCACACCCCCTTACTTATATAGCCCGCTATTGGGACTTGTATCTCAAGCAATCTCTCTAAAGGTTTCCTTATAGATTGGAATACCTTTTACAAGCAAGTCCTAATTATTTATTTCCTAATAAGGGTCTCCCTTATAGATGAGATAGCCCCTTGCACACCAAAAACACCTAAGGATAATCCTAGATAGATATTTTCCTCCTTTTTCTCCTGGATTAGTTGCCGGCAATCCGCGGAAGGGAGGAGACGGCGGCGGGGCGGGCGCGCGAGCCTGGGGCGGCGCCGGGCGCCCCTCGAGCCCGCGGGCCCGGCCCCTCCCCGGCCCTAACTCCTGGATCATGACATCTCCCCCTTCTCCCACCGGCGCGTCCTCCTACCGGATAAAAGTCCATTCAATGACGCCGGAGGGGGAATGGCTGCTCCTGGGAGAATCAACTCGACCTGCAACAGGAGACGACCTTGCACCGGGTTCTTGAGGATCATGTTCTCCCTGGTTCGCTTGGGGTCGAACTCAAGCAGGTAGTGAAGGTTGTCGATGTAGCCGTGGTAGATGTAGCGATGAACTGCGACGACTGCCGCTGGCCGCCCGACGACGGGCTGCCGCAGGGGAGATCCCTTGGAACGCCCACATTGAGGTCCTGTTGCACCACGTCGCGAGGGGGCTCTCCAGAACAAGAAGCGCTCGCTTGGTGGAGCGTGGACGAAGAGCGGAGTAGACGCCGGATAGTGATGTCCCGACGGGTAGGAGGAGTAGCGTACCAAGTTCAACATCGCACCATACATGAAGGAGCCGACGTCGAAGAGGGATGGTGATAGCTGGTGCGGGGCCCTCTCGGATCATAGTTGATGTGGACGTTGTCGATCGTGGAGGAAGAGGCGATCCATGCCGCCGAGGAAGACGACCACCGGCAGACCGACGTGGTGGCGCCGTGGGCCATATGCCGCCAAGAGGATGGCGCTTGGTGTAGCCGAAGGTTGGCTCCGCCCGTATAAGCTCCTAAGGCGAGAAGGTTCGCCCCGCGAACTCCCCAAGCAAGGCCTCCGCACTCGCGCAAGAGTGGAGAGGAGGCCGGGAGGTAGAAGCGCCGTCGAAGAGCAGCAAGCCGTCCTCGAGCCGCCTGCCGAGCCGCGTCACCCGTGGTGACGCCGAGGGCGATGCGACGTGATGCCGATCCTCCAAAGTAGCCCCTCGCGGCCGGACGAAGATGCCGGGCCGATGTGTCGTAGAGGTCCAAGGCGCCGCATGCCTTGAACGCTTCCCAAGTCGAAGTCGCCGGTGTACGGATGCCCGCGAAGATGCCGGGCCGGCGGAGGCCGGGGCCGGGTACCTCGCGTTGAGGCGGTGGAGCCGAGGTGAATGTGGACGGACGACCCTCACGGTAGTATTGGAGCTCGTGGGTCGCGAAGTCCCACGTTACGCGCCCCCAGCTTGCCAGCCAACGATGCCAAGGATGACGCCGACGCCCGCGCCTAGTGGCATGACGTGGGCGCCGATGTTGAAGCCGCCGGGCGCCGAGGCGTAGTGGCACGCAAAGGTGGCGGCACGGCATGTAGTCGGGGCGCCGTGCCGGTGGTGATCGCGACACGCGACCGGCCGAGTCCGAGGCCCGCCGCGGGTCACCACGCTGGGGTCAATGTAGTTGTGCGCTGCTCCCAAGTCGACGATGATGTTGACGCCGCCTCGATATCATACCGACGAGGTAGAGAGAATGAGCACCACGCATCGGGAGTCGGGGTCCCCGTGAGGACCTTCGCATCAGCCGGCTCCTCTTTGACGCCCGTTAGCGGACGCTCGTCGTGTTGTCGCCAGTAGTCGCTGAAGATCGTAATGTCGAAGAGATGCTTGCACTTGTGACCTCGTGAGAACGGCTCGTCACGCTTGAAGCGTAGACCAGCCTTTGCGCCGCTCTGTCATCTCCTCCGTGTCGGCCGCTTGAATGGCCGTGTCGGTCCGCCGACGGCGGGGCGCCTGGGGCGGCCCGCAAAGGCAGGGGCGTAGGGGCCCCGCCCTTTGACCGTCTTTGGCTTGCCGGTGTTGTAGAGGATGGCGAAGTCGTCGCCAGACGCCCGGGGCGAGACATGGCTGCTTCCATGTCCTTTGGATCTTGCATCTCGACGCCCGCCTTGAGCGGTTCGCCCAAGCCCGCCGTGTAGATGTTCACCGTTGTTTGTCGCCGAGGTAGCCTCGCCGCGTGCCACGCGGTGCCGAACTGCTGCGGTACTCATCCACGGTGCTGCCTTGGCGCAAGCCGATGCCGCCCCCCGGTGGATTGCGGCGTTTACTGACCAAAGCGCCGTTGACGATTGGGCGAGCTAGCCCACCGCCATCGGGTTTCTCCCGGGACAGCCTCATGTACCATTGTCGTGCTCCTCCCGTGAGATGATAAGAGGCGTACCAAACTTGTTCTCGTGGGTCGGCGTACCTTGTCCCCCTCGAAGAATTGCTCGCGGCGGTTGATCCAAGGAAGGGGATCTTCCTTGCCATCATAGGTAGGGAAGGACAGCTTGTGCGCATTTGGGAGCGAGGCCCGGGAAGGTGTCACCGGAGGTGGAGGGGGGGCGGCATGTGTGCCCCCTCGCTTGGATGATCCGGCTTTGCGCGACCGTGGGCTTCGGATAAGACTTCATCGATTATTCGGATCATCCGTTGTCACCGATTGTCCCGTTCTCGCTTGCCATCCGTCTTCTTCTTGATGAAATCCTTGGTCGCTGCGTTACGAACATCGCCTTCATCTCGTTCTCGATCTCGCGTAGTCGCTTGACGGCGCTTGAGTTCGGCAGATCATTGCCGGTGAAGATGGTGATCCTCTCGCCGAGCTGGTCGATCTGGTGTGGACCTTGACGACTTCGTTCGTCAAGTTCTTCAGCAGATTCTTTGATTCGGTGTCCATGGTGGTGGGTGGATCGTAGTGGTCTCCGGATACCGGTACCGCCGATTCCGCTAGATTGGGCCGGAATTGACACCTGAATTGGGGATTGGGAGGAGGAGGGAGGACTCGGCACGGCGTGGTGGTGGAGGATGACGGCGGCGGGCTGCCGCGCCCGGCCGGGGCGCTGGGGGCGGGCGGCTGGGCGGCCCGGGCGGCGTGGTGGCGGCGGGAGGGGGGCGGCGCGTAGAGAGAGGGAGAGAGCAGGAGATTGGGATAAAATTTCTTTATTTGCTTGTTACCCGAAAGATTACAGACCCTTACTTATATAGCCCGCTATTGGGACTTGTATCTCAAGCAATCTCTCTAAAGGTTTCCTTATAGATTGGAATACCTTTTACAAGCAAGTCCTAATTATTTATTTCCTAATAATGGGTCTCCCCTTATAGATGAGATAACCCCTTGCACACCAAAACACCTAAGGATAATCCTAGATAGATATTTTCCTCCTTTTTCTCCTGGATTAGTTGCCGGAAGAATCCACGGAAGGGGAGGAGACGGCGGGGGGGGCGGGGCGAGCCCGGGGGGCGGGCGCCCGGCGCCTCGAGCCCGTTGGGCCCGTCCCGTCCCCTCCCGGCCCTAACTCCTGGATCATGACAGACTTGCATTGCATCCCTATACATACTCATCGACAAGCCTAATATAAGCACGTACTCTCGGCAAAGAGGGTTGGAGAATGAGTCGGGCATTACTAAATAAAAGCACATTGAATTCAAGCATACCACAAGCCCACTGCAGTGAGAAACAAATGCTGCAGATATCAAAGATATCTTAGATATGGTCACCTTCCATGAACAAATGCACTATTAGCTAGGCTAGTCAATATATGAGTGTTTTTCTCTTTTTGGTAGCTGAACTGATCGACAACTAAAATAACTAGGATGTTCTATCTTCTACAATATTAGCCAGAGTTCATGTGTTGTGCTAATTACATGGACCGTCGTTTCATATCTAGCAAAACCAGAACAACTTATAATTTGGAATCGATAAATTGTGGAGCGGAGGTATATTCTGCCTCGGCATATATAGGTTTACATGGTGTCTACGAGCAGTGCTACAGGCATAATCTTGCAGACAAAATCTTGACGACTCCCAAGCCTAAGCTCAGATCTCAGATGACAATGAATGAACATATCGAGCACCAAAACAAACAAGCGGGGTGTGAACAAATGTTCCAGGGACGTTCTACCATTTTCATGGATATGGAGTGCACCTGGGCTTGGGCTTCAAGATTGCCAACTCATAGATATAGTTGTGCATAGCAAAAGATATATATCTAGAAAAGCCGAAATGTATTATAATTTGGAATGGAGGGAGTAGCTAGTAGGTGCACTTTCGCAGGTTCTTGCTGCCCTGTTAATTTCAGGTGAACGCACAACATCTGTGCCCCACCAGTAGAACCTCCTCCGCAACCACATCAACAATGTGCGTGGAGTGCAGTGCCGCTTCCCGCAGCCTGGATCATAATGATAGCAGCGGCGCTTGAGATCCAAGTACATGTAATACTACACCAGTATGCTAATATAACTAAGACCCTGCAAGCGTGTCTTCCAAGACTCATCTATGTCTTCCCAGTGACTCCAAAGCCTAAGGTAAGTCATACGTACGAATGGAGAATACTGAGCTGGGCAAGCACCGCAGAAACGAGAAGAACCCATGCAGCGTACGTGTCTTCTAAAGCATCGACCATGCAATCCACCCCGGCCTATTTCTTACTACATTAGCTGGACCTTCACTCATGTGAAGTTCTGAAACATGTGTGTACTCTCTCTCTCTCTCTCTGTGTACTCACTCTCTCTCTCTCTCTCTGAAGCATGTCATGCATCGACCATCTCCGATCCCTATTTATAATTGGACCCGATGTCCTAGTCAAGGCGCCAAGCAATGCAAGTATATATATAGTCAGTTGGAGGCCTTGTTGTAAGCTCTAAAGTATAAGCCTTTGCAATTCGGTCTTGTTGCGATGGTTATATTGCCATACTATGTCCCTTAAGAAACTCCAGGTAAGAAATATAAGACCTCTCTGCAAGTCTATGGGTATCTCCTTTCTTTCTTCCAACTATATCAACACTTGGAACTTGTATGTACGTGCTGAATGAAGCTACTAGCCTGCAGCCAAATGCTAACTAAACTACTGAAGAGGGCGTCCACAGTAACAATCAGCACTGCTAGCTGCTTTATTTGCACAACCTGCGTGTGATGATCTCTCCATTTCATGTCAAATAATCCTGCATCTCAGAAATGTACTACTGACAAGCCTAAGCAAAAGGACCCGAGCACAGAATGAAGCACGCTCAAGCAATTTAGTTTGTAGAGTCGGAACAAAGAAATGCTCTACTGTTTCCTCTGTGTTCATGAAGGTACATATATTTGAGACATCAACGGCATCTTATTATACCTGCACTTGTCACTCTAAAGCAACTTATTAAGTTGTTTTTATTTTCTATCTATTTAATTTCTCCATCAAAATTGTGAAAATAGTCTTCTTGTCACAGCCATCCAATCAAAAAACTTGAATTTTACGGTGTCAAGTGCTCAGCTAAATGTGCACCTATGAACAAGGGAACATGTCAAGTTGTACCAGAGGCGTGTCACAATTCTTTTTTAGAAAAGCATGTGAGATGTAGCTTTTTTATCAAATCTCACAGGACAATCTTGAAAGTTATTGCAGACATTATTAAATCCTGGGGCTAAAGTCTCATGTTAGTAATGCTCAACTAACAAGACAGATAAAATGAGCATCTTTTGGTTGGGCTATAACGTTACTGTGGACTGTGGTAGTGGAGTTTTCACGTTTTCATAGAGTTGGTAGCAACCCCATCCCATGCATGTATATGCATCGACATGTTGTTTAGACTTGGCAACTCAATGGTTCCTCGAACGGTCTCAAGATCGAGGCACTGAGGACGCGGAGCAGGCTGTGCAATGACAGAGATGAAACAGCTCAAAGCTCTACCCACGAGAACATGCTCAGAAGAGACAAGGGTATTCTGAAGTTCCGATGCCTCCCCATCCTAATTCGTCGAGTTCATACTTCCTATGAGCAAAGGGATGCTGAATCGCGATCCCAAAACTGAAACTGAATTGTGGCGAGTAAACTAAAACTGAAAAGTTGGTCTTGGCAACACCTATATATGCAACAGAGATGTTTGATGCAGCTTGTTTATCAAATCTCAAGGAAATCTTGACAGTTATTGCAGTCATTATTCAACCTCTGCTTCAACATGTGAAAAACTGAATGCAGGTCAACAGCATGGTTAGGTCTACTTGTGGTGTTGTAGGATAATTATCCACCAATTAGGAAATTAGCCATAACAAGTGAAATAAAATAGAATATCTTTAGCTGTGTCAGTATCACTGAAAATAAATAAAATAATAATAATATGTATTTAGGACATCATCAGAAAATCCATGAGCTAAATAAAGTCAGGACGATCGCACTCAAATAAGACGGCAGATAAAATGAAGAAAGGAAAAGTTACATGAAAATTTCCCTTGATGCTGAATCTAGCAGCAGCCTATAAGTTGAACTTGAAATTCCTATCATCATGGATGATCTTCCTCATGCTTCCGATGGGGACACGAGCATCAGGACCACACCAATGGCATTGCACAAGACGTTCACTAACCACGTGACTACGTGAGTCCGTACCTCCTGGTTTCTTGAGCATCGTCTCCATCATGTCGAACACTACCGGCATGACGAACACCTTACACCTGGTAGCTCGAGGTGCACGGCCACCATGAGCTTTGCCGCCGCCAAGCGCCAGCGCGGCTGCTCGAGGTCAACCAAGTTGCCGAAAGCGTAGTAGCCGGCGGCGATGGCGACGATGCCATATATAGGCAGCGACGACACCCTTCCACTTCTTGGACTGCTGCTCCGGCGTGGACGGGATAGTGGCCTGCCTCCAGCACCATGTTGTGCCCCGTGTACGCGAACGCCACGGCGCCCAGCGCGCTCACGGAACACCTTCCCGGCCGCCGTCGGCGCCCAGAGATATAGCATCCTGCACCCTGTCAGCAGTTCAGGAGCCAACAGGAGCCCTGTCGCCCAGGAATTCACGACCTTGATGGCGACGACCGGCTTGCAGGTTAACCTGGACCACTGCAGGGCTTCTGCTCGATACCGAGAGGCTTTATTTTATTTGGAAATTAATATAATGAGCCCTTCTACAATACTTGAAATTGCCTTGCATTGCCTCCCATTGCCTTCCCTAAATTGCTATTTTTAGTTGAAAGGATAACATTGTCATTGTTCACGCTCTTCAACCGCCCGTTCGTCAGGACCTGCGCATGCATCGCCGGACGGAAAGCGGAAGAGGCCATGAGCGATCGATCGAGCTGAACAATGCACCGCGCAGCAAGTGCATGCACAGCACAGCACATATTACGGAAACATTTTTAAAAGTGACCAAGCAAAGCCATCGGCCTCAACGCCATGGCCGCCGCGCCGCCGTCGGCGCACCACCACCCGCTGCTCTTCTCGCTGCCGCCCACGCATCAGCAGCAGCAGGACGTCGCCCTTCTCCAGGAGCATCAGCACCAGCACCACCAACACCAGGAGGTCATGCGCACTGCAACTACGCCCCCATGAAGACCGAGATGCCGCTGCTGCTGCTGCCCACAGCGCTGCTGCTGCTGCCCACAGCGCAAGTCCAGCCGACGTCGCCTTAGCCTGCGACCACCCGCTGCTGCTGCTGCCCACAGCGCAGAGCTCGGCCACGTCCGCGCCGTCGCAGCTGCCCGTAGTCTCCGCGCACCTGTCGGCCACGGCGGCGGGGAGGAGACCTTGACGGTGTTGGCGCTGACCGCGAGGAGGTACTCCAGTCCAGCCACCACGTCGCCGTTGGAGCTTGCTGCCGTACCCCCAAGGAGTTACCGTTTTACCCTTAACAAAAGAATAAACTACGATAACGCAATTACCGTCCCAGTCCTAATCCCCACATTTGCGGAGGCAACGAAAGCGCAATTTTGCTCTTATGACCCAATCGTCATATACACAACAACAGAGGCAATTTTTGCCTCGTGTGCCTTTGCCTCATGTTGCCTCCCTACCTTTGTAGCCGCCGGATCGGCCGCTTCTCGGACGATTTGAGCCATCAATTTTTCTCCAATTATTATCAAAATATAAAAATTTTACATAACCACCTATGAAAATTCGATTGATAGAGGTGTGGGGTTGAGCCGTCTCGATTTGGAAAGTGTCCACTGTAGAGACCCTTTGGTGATCGAGCCAGCTTGTATGATTCCCTTCGTCGTTGTGGCTCCCTCTCAAGTGAAGAGATGCTTGTACCGTAGCATTGCCCTTCATTGTAGGCTCAAGAATGGGCGCTAGGCCAGGCAGCTGTCCAAGGTGTGTGAAACAAAGAGGCCCATAGTGCAGGCCGACCAGAAGGCAGATGTGCACACTGAATTCCGGAGTCCTCCTAAGCCTAACCTAAATCGTGAGCACCAATGCCCCAAAACAGACGACAAACATGAAAAAAGCCAACAGCGACTACTAAGGAAGCCCTCCATATACATTTTCTTATAGTATTGCGGTACTGCTTCTAGTTCTAGATATGTATGCACTTGTCTTGTCTACTTATATATTTGGCTTGTGTAGTATATATAAGCAGTTTGTTACGAGCATGTGCATCTTTCACACAGGCGGTAGAGCTCACCGTGTCCACATTAGTACAGCCATATATTACGACCATGCACCATGGTAGCTAGTTGCATTAAACTACAGAATTGGAGTTGGAGCGTACATTAGTACTATATCATGTCGTATCGTCCTTCAACTAGTTTGAGTTTATTTTCTCTTATTTCTATACTCCTCAGGTGTTTATTTCCCTTTATTTTTAAAGCAATTTATGAAGACTTATATTGTCCTCTATGTCCATTTGAATCCTCTGTACATTATTACTATGTGCTTTCTCTTCCTTTTTCAGATGCTTGTGATGTAATGTAGCTTTTTATCAAATCTCATCTCACATGACAATCTTGAAAGTTATTGCAGACATTATTAACCTCTGCTAGAGAGCTCTCAACATGTGAAAGATTGAAACTGAATACATGCATGTAAGCAGCATGGTTAAGTTGTTTACTTGTTTGTGGTGTTGTAGGATTTTTATCCTCCAACTATGAACACTAAAGTAAGATAGAGTATCTTATCTAACTGAAACTACGACACTAGTAACAAAATGATTTTGCGTGATGCCTCCTTTTTTTCCGTGGTGGGCGTACTGTTTGCCCGTCATGGTTAATCCCCACGATTAACCGTGACCGTGACGGGCGGTCTGCCCGCCACGGAAAATCGACAGGCCCAATAACTGTACTCGGTGTAAATAGCAATACTTAGGGTTTAGCTGCACCAGTCCATTCCTCTTCTCACCCAAAGCCAGCCGCATCTCGCTTTTCCCTCTTCCCTCCCGCATCGGCTCCCTCTTCCCTCCCGAACCTCAGCCCGTCGCCCCGCATTAATCTCTAGCGCCCTTCCTCCTCCCGACCTGGCCGGGTGGCGCGGGCCTCCCTCTCGTTCCCAATGGATCCCGGTGGCGCGCGTGAGGGCGGCAACGGCGGCGCCGCATGGTGGTGGTCGGCGGCACACCTTCTCCGTGCGTGATCGAGTGGCAACGGCGGCACACCTTCTCCGCTAAGGCGACGCCGGGCTGGACTTGCGTCGAGTCGGCGACGGTGGGCTCGTAGAAGCCGGATCCGTGACGCCGCCCTCGGTGCCCATCCTCCGGGCGCGGATCGAGACAACGGGCACCCCCGCAAGGCACAACCCAAGATACGGGCGACGGCGGATCCAGCCCGAGGGAAGCCACGGGCGGCGCGGATCGACGGCGTAGCGGCGAGAGGAGGGCACAAAGAGCGCGGATCGGCGACGGGAGCTGTTCCGGGAGGGCACGGCAGCGCGAAGTTGAGTTGTGTGGGATGAGAGTTGCTCTCCCGGTTGTGCGGTTTTAAGCCTAGTTTTCACTTCAAAAAATGGGGGGCACTTGCCCCGCTTTTCTTTATTCGCCTAATAGAAATTGCGGCAAAGCTTTTGCCATCCTTTCAACTTCAATCCAACTTCGGGTAGACTGCCACAAGCATCACAGATTGTGCTTGACCACCAGCGCAAGAGTCATTGTCGGTATCAAAAGGCGATAACAAATACTGCCCAGCAGACTCAACATCATCAAAGATCGAGGATTCATATTCCACCCTGGCGACTCCCCTAGGTCCTCCAATAACGCCTTCGGTCCTCTTGGTCTTTTGTGCATCCGGTAGCTCCCGCCTTCTTGTACATTGCTCCACCCCATAGAGCAGATTAGCCTTGTCTTCATCAGCAGAGTACAAACCTGACCAAAAACTTGTTAGAGCACCTATGATTTCCATGGGGCTTTAATAATCTTTCTATTGAAACAAGAATCATTCCTCGCTTTCCAGATAGACCAGCAAATTGCAGCAACCCCAGTAACATGGAACATATATATATTCTATTGAAAAGTTGATCTTGGCAACGCCGTCTATATACATATGCAACAGAGATGTGAGACGTAGGTGAGATGTAGGCATGTAGCTTGTTTATCAAATCACAAGGAAATCTTGACGGTTGTTGCAGTCAGTATTTTACCTCTGCTTAGATCAACATGTGAAAAACTAAATACATAAAAACAGCATGGTTAGGTCTACTTGTGGTGTTGTAGGATAATTATCCTCCAGCTAGGCAACTAGTGATGATAACAATTGAAAAATGATAGAATATCTTATTTTAACTGTGTCAGTATCATTGAAAATAAATAAAATCATATGTATTAAGTAGTACATGCATCATCTGAAAACCCCGGAGCTAAATAAAACCAGGCCGACAGCACTGAAATAAGACAGCAGGTAAAATGAAGACAGGAAAAGTTTTGTTTTGACAAGTGAGACAGGAGAAGTTAAATTAATTTCTTTTGGCAGTATCTGGCAGCTACATGAAATTCCAGTCGTCATGGATGATCTGCCTCATGCCTCCTCCAAAAGGGGACGCGAGCATCAGGAGCACCCCAATGGCGATGCAGAAGACGTTGACGAACCACATGAGCCCGTGGCTTCGTCCTGAGTACCCTTCTGCGATTATTAGAATATAATAACGAGCTTTATTTGCAGGCTTCCTGATGACCCTGCGCAAGTCCACCACTCAAGACTCATCTTTGTCTTCCCCGTGACTCCCAGGCCTAAGCTAAGGTCATACGAATGGAGAATAATGAGCTGGATCGATGAGCACTATAGAAACGTGCTGAGCATGCAAATGCTTTCACCCCTACTTCTTATATATTAGCTGCATTGATCATCATCACTCTGGGAAGTTCTAAAACATGAAACGTACTTGATGCTTTATCTGCAACTGGGAAGGACCCCACTGTGTATGTGTACTCGCTCTCTCGCTCACTCGCTGAAGCAAGCATCGACCATCTCCGATCCCCATATATAATTGGACCTGATGTCCTAGCCAAGCAAGAATGTATATATGGTATATATACCTGTTCGGAGGCCTCGTTGTAAACCAATAAAAAAAGGGACCTATGCAAGTCTATGAGCAACTCTGGTCTTTTTCCAACTGTATCAGCACTAAGAACCTGTATGTCCTTAAACTAGCCTGCACAAACTACTACTACAGAAGAGAGCACTAGCCTGCACAAACTACTCCTACAGAAGAGGGCATCCAGTTGCACAACGAGAGATGATCGATCTCTCCTTCTCACGCCACATATTCTGCATCCGAAATGACAAAGCTATGCAAAATGACCCGACCACTCACATTCGAGCAATTTAGTTCAATGTTGGTACAAAGAAATAATGCTGTATCGTTTCCTCTCTAGTTCATGGAGTTATTTGAGACATCAATCACATCTTTTTACACCCTGCACTTGTACTTATCAAGTACTCTAAATCAATTTATTAAATTTAGTTTTTGCTATCCTTTTAATTTATTGGTTTGCATTAGGAAAATAGTCTTCTTGCCGTACCCATGCATCCATAGCAAACTTGAATTTGGGCTGAAAATGTCCAGTGCTCACCTGCATGTGCACCTACATATATGAACAAGGGAACGCGCCAAGAGGTATCACAATTTATAACTTGGGAGGTACAAAAGTAATTTCTAGGTAACGAAACTTGGTGCCTCACTTAATATATTTACTAGCTAGTAAATGGAGGTGTCCTTCAGCATGTGCTAGAATTTTAAAATATCCATATGAATATTAGAAGTTTGTTTTTTTACAGTACCTATAACTAATCAAAATTACTGGACCTTGCCCTTGCACTTTCTCTATTTTTTCATTTCTAACGCAATACTCCTATGAAAATCTATTATCTCTATGGGTGTGGGCCGTGTGGCTGTATTGAACTTATCGATCAATTACTCTATATATGTTATTTCCATTTATGTCCGTAGCGTTGTTCCCATATGTGTGACTCCTTAACGTGACTCCAATATGCATTTACTTGAAATCATATATATCCCTCCGTTCCAAATTGTAGTTCACTTTGACTTTTCTAGATACATTGATTTTGTTATGCACCTAGTTATATACTATGTCTAGATACATAGTAAAAGAAATGAATCTAGAAAAGCCAAAGTGAACTACAATTTGGAACGGAGATTATATGAGCCGGCAACCCCAGACCAACATAAACTCTTTTTCTTTTTTAAATAGTCATACCAATATTATAGACCTCTGGCCAAAAAAAAAAAAAAAAGAACGACTTCAACTTCAATATCTGTTTGTAGGAATACGTTAATCAAACGCACAACTTCTAAGCCCAGGGGTCACCAAATTGCAATAAAATGGATAACTCTACACTTGAAAACTTTTCTGCACTGATATTGAGGCGGCCACTAAGCCAGGATGCAGTATCAATGACAAGAGATGAATGAAACAGCTTGGCTCTCAGTCACAGACGACCGCGGTCCGCGACGAAGATGTTTAGAGGCCACAAAGGGGTTCTGAATTTCTGATGCCTCCCCATCATAATTCGTCCAATATCTGCGAGCAAAGGGATGCCAAATCGCAGGCCCAAAACTGAAAAGTGGAGAGTAATCTTTTTTTACTCCCTCCGGGATGGTATTAGAAGTCGTTTAAGACAAAGAACACGGTCTCCAAAACACAACTTTGACCTCTTATTATTATAAAAATATTTATGGAGATGTGATATATGTATACTTTTATCAAAGTATTTTTAAGACAAATCTACTCATATAATTTTTAAATTTACAAACTCAACAACTTAAAAGGAGATAATTGCTATTATATGACTCCAAATAAGTGGCCGCAAAAATATGATTTCTAACATTCGCTTCGTTAAAATATGACTCCAAACATTAACACTTCGGAATACATATAATTTTAAACATTTTAATTCATTTAGAAATCTAAATACATGTATTTTCCGTATTTATTGATTTGCCCTTCTGTAAAAATAACATCTAATCGATACTTGCCCATTACGTGAGTTTCTTTCACGTACTTACGAAGAAGTCGTACCAGAGGCCGCCGCCTGCCGCGCGCCGCCATTCCACGACCGGCAATCTCAGGTCCCCGCCCATCCTTATTAGACCGGCCGGGCTTTTTGTTTTCTTTATTAGACAACTGCTGCTAGCGAAGGTTGCAGGGACGACTCCAGTCTTAATCTGGGCACCGTATTCGCCACTTCCGCCGTTTTCCAACAACCACCCACGAGCTCGCGCTGACATGGGCACCGCATTCGACGACTGCACGTGACAGCGGACGGCACGGCGAACTCGACCTGGGCAGCCAAGGCGGACGGCATGGCGAACTCGACCTGGGCACCGACGACTGCGCGTGACGGCCGGTCTGCTACCTGGCGGACGGGAAATACATGGCGGACGGGAAATACATGTATTTAGATTTCTAAATGAATTAAAATGTTTAAAATCATATGCATTCCGAAGTGTTAATGTTTGGAGTCATATTTTTAGCGAAGCGAATGTTAGGAATCATATTTTTACGAAGCCACTTGTTTGAAGTCATATAATAGCAATTATCTCACTTAAAAGCTATTGATGATTTATATTCCGATGTTTGACCCAAACCTTGTCCAAAAACGACTTCTAATACCATCCCTATGGGAGTACAAGTTGGTCATGGGCAACGCCGTTTGTATATATGCATCAGCTGGCAGACTGATGGAGTATTTATTAGTTGTAGTGTCGTATCACCCTCAAGGGCATTGCCTGGTTGATAAGTTTTTTGTGGCTATGATTTCTCTTTCTTTCTTTTTCTGAGATGTTGCTTGTTTATCAAATCTCACACATGCATGACAATCTTGAAAGTTATTGCGGCCATTATTTAACTTCTGCTAGAGAGCTCTCAACATGCGAAAGACTGAATACATGCATGTAAACAGCATGGTTAGGTTGTTTGTGGTGTTGGGATTTTTATCCTCCAACTAGTAACACTAAAATAAGATATAGTAACATCTCATCCAACGATGTCAATATTTAATAATTGATAATAAACAAATAATATGCACTTGGTACATCATAAAATCCTGGAGCTAAAGTCAGCCTAATATATAGCACTCAGATAACAAGACAGATTAAATGAAACCAGAAAATTAAATAAATTTCTCTTGATGCGGAATTTTATTGAAAGAGATGTGAAAAAAAGAGAATGAGCTTGGTTGATCTCTATCCTGTGGTTTTTTTTTTTTTATGAAACAGGAGGGGTTCGCACCCTTACTGGAATTTTATTGAATTTAAAACAAAGTTACAAGAGAATGATCTCTATCCTGTGGTTGTGGTCTATTGGAGTTCTGACATTGCTCCTGGTACAGTTGGTTGCAACGCCGTGTATATGCATCAATATGTTTAGACTTGGCAACTTGATCGATCTATACTCGAACGGTCTTCATAGCTCTAGATCGAGGCAACAACTGTGAAAGAAGTGCAATGACAGAGAGATGAAACTGCACAACGCTCTATCTATCCCGGCGAACTCAGAATACAAGGGGATTCTGAATTTCCGATGCCTCCCGGGCCCATCCTATGCGTCAGAGAGAGTTCCTACTTCCTACCAACAAAGGGAGGCTGAATCGCGAGTCCAAAACTGAAAGTGAATTGTGGAGAGTATACAAGTTGGTCTTAGAGCAAGGCCGTATATATATGCATGAGAACGGTGGAGTACTAGTACTATTTATTTAGTTGCATTTATGTATCACCTTCATTGGTACTCCTTAATGCCTTGTTTTGAGTAAGTTTTTTTTTTTGAGGCTGTGCTTAATTCTCTTACTTTGTCTTCTTCAGGGATGTGAGATGTAGCTTTTTATCAAATCTCAAGGAAATCTTGACAGTTATATTGCAGTTATTATTTAACCTCTGCTTCAACATGTGAAAAAATAAATACATATAAACAGCATGATTAGGTCTAGCTACTTCTGGTGGAGTAGGATAAATATCCTCCAACTAGGTACGAAGTATTTTGGTGGACACAAAAACAAAAGCCCTTGAGGAATTGCCAAGCAAGAAAATAGTATTATCTTCCCCAATATACACTTACAGATCACGTGTCTTATGGAGGGACTGGTAGAGATGTCGGGTACTGTTATTAAGCAAAAATGTATTTATTAGTACTCTCACCTCTTCGTAAGTCATTGTGCTCCCATTCAAAAAATAAAACTATCCAAGTTGTGCTCGAAAAAAAAATAGATAACAAAAAATGTTATGGTCGCTTAAAATTTGAGATGCCACAGAAAATTGTAATCAACCCTCAAATAAATTGTTACTGTTAGAATATGTATCTAACGCGTAACGAGGCAAGCCAAGATAGGCAGCCATCGTTTGCCATCTCTTTTCAGTTACAAGTTTCTTTTTTCGAAAGATTCACGTTACCCGGCTTCAATCGATAACTAGAGAGCAATTTTTCTTTACAAGGCAGCCAAACATGGCATGAACCACTACGAAGGCAAAGCCCACCTACGCAAAACACAGAAGAGCAAATGACGATCCAACTAAGATGCGAGACCGAGCTCAGTCATAATAGGTCATCGTTTGCGGCAAAGAGCAGCTCCAACTTTAGACCATGGCCTCACGTCCTTCCACGAGACATCCCGACCGAGTCGAATTCCACACCGACGCCTTCAAGAAGGTTACAACGCCCAATCCGTCACCCGCTCACCCAAGAATGGACCGGATTTTCACATGTAAAAACGTTGGGGACACGACGCCCCCCAACAAGGAAACTAGCGCCCACAAGCTTTGTCATCATCTGCTTTCACCCAATGCAGCCCCAACACCAAGGTCGTTCTAGATGTTGGATACCGGCCTATCACAAATCATCATTGCCGACCATCCTATAGAAGCCTCGCCAGAGGGGCATCGACGTGTTGGCTAGGAACAATAGCCGAATAGCTATGTCTGTCGCCCTCACCGGCCAGACAACGTGCTGAAAACCAGCCTCACTCCACCGCGTGTCCCCCTGTCGTAAGCCGAAGCCATCACCGAGTGTTGTCACTGACTAAGCACCCGCCGATGTTGATGTCAACATTGCTGCCAACAGCCATAAGGAGTGAGCCCCCACCATCTCGGGTGCCGCCCCTTGCCCTAGGGCCGCCGGATCTGGACGCCAGACCCCGAACCAATGCCCCCTGCCAACATCGTTGCCTCAGTTTCAAAGGCACCTAAGCCGGCCTATCTAGGCTAATGCGTTAGGCCGGCGGCCCGAAGGCCCATGGCCCCAAAGCGAAACCAAGGCGTGAGGGGGAGGCAAAGAAGATAGCGTCGCCCCAAGCACCTGCACGAAACTCGCCCACCGCCAACCCGGCTACAGCTAGTCCAGGACGACCGTGTTGCCACTCCACAGTGACAGCCACGCACCCGGCTAGGTCCACCCAGATCTCATTGCCCGACCACCTTCTGGGCCATTGTGAAGGGGAGGAACGGAGAAGAAGGTGAAGGAGCCCCTCTGCCATCCCCTTGCGTTGGCACAAGCTCAAGCCGGCGCTACCACAGCTGCATCGGTCTCCCATTCCGGCCTCCATGTAGCTCGTGTGGGGTAGGAACCACCGATCGTATGTGTTGGCTACCCATGCCGCTAATTCGCAAGAAGGAGCCTCGTCGCCATCCCCGTGAGACACACGGCCCTGCCGGCGGCCTGCTCCGGCGGCGGCGGGGAGGGAAGGGAAGGAAGGGATAATTAGGATTGGAGGAGGGGCAGCCCGAGCCACTCGCGTGGGAGCGACGTCAATGGTTACAAGTTTCAGATGAGACATTATATCCCACAACTAATAAGTGTCGATTATATTTTTTCATCTGAAACCTATTAAATTTTACATAAACATAGAACCTTACAGTATTTACCTATTCGTTTTCTTTTTGTGATTTCTCCAGTATATTTGGGTGGTTTTGTTCTTTTCAAATTTCAAAATGGGAGCACACGAAGGGGTAGGAGCACGGGATACACTAGTACTGACAAGTATAGTGACAAGTGAGGTGGCCCGTACGGCCGAACAACCTTTATCCCCCGGCATTCCTCTCTCGGTGGTTCTCCCGTCCCCCTCGCTGCGCTGCTCTGTGCCGACGACTGCTCGGCCGCCGCCGCCGCCCTACCCGCAGGCGCCCAGGTTCCATCCATCTCCGCGGCCTTTACCGGCGACGAGCACCTACCAGGTACGCACACCCGTTTCTCTTCCGCTCCTGCTGTGCGAAACCGAGCACCCGAACCCAAGCTGTTTGTATCCGGATCTGAAATCTGATTCAATTACAAGTGCAGTGTACATGTATTACGCTTGCAGACTTGGAATTTCTGGGCCGAAAATTCTCGGGTTGGGTCTGCCCCTCTCCGCACATCGGGCGAAGTAGGTTGGGCAAATTCGAGTTAGGAAACTGCCAAGGTTCATGGTCATGGATTAGAGTCACTGGAATGGGGTGGTGTTCTTTCAGTTCTGAGATCTGAATGTAGTTTGCTCTCTACTGACTCCCTCCCATCTAGTTGGGTTCCGCCTCTTCAGTCGGTTCCAACAGATTTTATTATCTATTTCATTCATGGTGGTTCTGAGGAATTATCCATTTTTTATGTGGCGCTGATTAAACTGAATATCAGAATCAACTTGTGCAGGATGTTAATTAATTCTGTTGTGCTTAGATACCATGTATTCTTTTTTGCGCCCTAAAATTTGGTGTGATGTGGTTAGCAGGAAATCAATGGAGTGGTGGGGTGCTGATATTTTCTGCTACTTCCAAACCTGAAAGGAGCTTCTTACAATGGCACCAGGAAGCAGCATTGTGACTGTAGTCCCCGAGTCGGACTGTGGAGATGACGATGGGCTTTCTGAGGCACTTGGGGGTATCCGGCTTGACGTAGACTCTGCAAGTAAACCGTGGTCAACATCGCTAGCTAATGTTGCATTATCATCACTGTCTGGCTTGAATGATTTGCTCGAGTGTCCAGTGTGTACCAACTCCATGCGCCCACCTATACTCCAGGTTTGTTTGGGTGCTTAAACATGTCTTCTTATTTTGTTGGCAAAAGGAGGTGCTTTGTTGATTGCAGTATGCATCTTTGCTTGTTTGGGTTTGTATGCAAAGAAAAGGCTGTTAGCTTACATTGCCTATTGGATATGTAGATTCATGAGTTAGTATAAAGGTGGGCTCTATAGTACGTATGCTCCATTTGCTTCACCTTATGGTATCTAGGTTTGTCCATTGATCTGAAATTGTTCAAAATTTTGTTCTGTTGAAATCCTAGTGTATTTTTTTTTGTCACATGTTAATCAACAACAAGTTCTCTGGTGTCCATGTGGATCAAGTCTGTTTCATCTTTGCATCTGTCATGTTCTCCATTTCAAATTACAATTATGGACTCCCTCACATAAAAATAGTCTAGAACTTCCTAATGTTAATGAAACAGCAGCAATTAAGGGTTGAGTCATTTGTTTCTTTATATCAGTGCAGTGCATGCATAGTGTTGGAGCCCATGTTTATCAGTTTATATCTTCACTTTCATAGAATTTGGCATGGTCATGACCATCAGCAAGTTTAAAGCTTTTATAGCTTGAAATTGCATTGGAACACTTTCAAGTTTTTTCTCGTCTTCTATCTCTCCCTCTCTCTCTCTAGACACACATACTATTGTGTGTCCTTGTTCTGCATTTGTTTTGTCAAAGATCTATCTTTATTGTTCCAAAGAAAAGGTTAGCTTTGTTATAATCACAATTGCTAAGTTCAGGTGATGTTTCTACACATTTTTTCAGAAGAATAATTAAATGAGTTGCAAGCTAATTGTGTTACTTGAATAGTGATGGTATTTGTATCACATCAGGATGTATATCATGTAATTTGAACAACAGCTTTAGTTGCAATGATTAGAGTTACAGAAATGAATTCAGGATAATAATCTACTGGTTCTTTGTTCTTTCTGCAGTGCCCAAATGGCCACACAATCTGCTCTAGCTGCAAGCACAGGGTAGAGAACCATTGCCCAACTTGTCGCCAGGAACTGGGAAACATCAGATGCTTAGCCCTTGAGAAGGTGGCAGAACAACTCCAGCTGCCATGCAAATACCAGAGTATGGGATGCACTGAGATTCACCCATACAAGAACAAACTCAAGCACGAGGAGCTCTGCAGGTTCAGGCCATACAACTGCCCGTACGCAGGTTCAGAGTGTCTGATCACAGGTGATGTTCCGTTTCTGGTGTCTCATCTCATCAATGACCATAAGGTGGACTTGCATGAGGGCTGTACATTTAACCACCGATATGTGAAGCCCAACCCTTATGAAGTGGAAAATGCTACATGGATGCTCACTGTAAGTGAAATGGCACTTCTGTTCTTGTTTAAATACTCGAGCGTTTAGACTTTAGATACATGGGAACATTCCTGGTTATTTAATCTGGTATCGTTCACTAGATGCATTGATTGGTGACTTGCATAGTATTTTCCTAACAAGGCCAGCTTATGAGATGGTGTACTTTGAATGTGATCAGATCTGTGTCATTTGTTTTGAGCCCATCCATTCTTTGCTGACCTGTGATTGTTGTGTCATAAGCATCATCAAGCTGAGTGAGTCTGGCATTTCAGTATTTCACCCCGTTTGTGTTTGATACATGCAGGTTTTCAAGTGTTTTGGGCAGCACTTCTGCCTTCACTTCGAGGCGTTCCTGCTGGGGATGGCACCGGTGTACATGGCGTTCCTGCGGTTCATGGGCGAGGAGAGCGAGGCGCAGGGGTTTGGGTACAGCCTGGAGGTGGGCGGGGGGGTGGGCGGAAGCTGACATGGCAGGGCACACCACGGAGCATCAGGGACAGCCACCGGAAGGTGCGGGACAGCTTCGACGGCCTCATCATCCACAGGAACATGGCGCTCTTCTTCTCGGGCGGCGGCAGGCAGGAGCTCAAGTTGCGGGTCACCGGCCGCATCTGGAGGGAGCAAGCGCAATGAAAAGTATCGCATCCTCTCTCGTCCCTGCTGGTGCACCATTCTCATCCCGGGGGCATCTCCTGCTGATCTGCTCCTGGTCATGGAGTTCCATTCTGTGTTCGTCTTGTGCATTGGCTGTATGTACAAATATTTTGGATACATTGTAGCCTAGAGTTGTCTGTCGTCTCCAGACCTGATTAACACGTGGGGAAAGCCCCGGCAAAACCTGTCAGTCTGACATGTGCTCAAGTTGCTTCCTTTTGCCTTGTCTGGTTGATACCCGTGTTACGGTTTTGTATCCAGTAACGAGGCGCCAGTGGTAAAAAGGAGTCGTGTCTCTCTCACAATGCACATTTTTTCCTGTAGCAGCCAACGGTTACTAGGCTTTGGCTGGGTACAGTGCAAGACGCGATTTTGTTGTCTGAACGTGCACGCACGTGTACACATAGAACAAAAAGTCTTTGCTCAAAATCCATCAAAAACAGAATTGTTTGCTCAAAAAACAGTTAGAACGAGAAAGTAAACATTTTGATGGGAAAAGGAAAAGAGAAGCGCATAAATAAAATTTGTGTTCTTTGCCTTTCAACAACGACGCTTTGGCCGAGTGGTTAAGGCGTGTGCCTGCTAAGTACATGGGGTTTCCCCGCGAGAGTTCGAATCTCTCAGGCGTCGTTTCATTTTTTTCCCCTTTTTCGTGTCTTTTGTCTCTCCATGCCAAAATAGCTTCCCCATACATTGCTAACATTGTGCATTTCATCATCTAATTCCAATCCCTCATGCATCGTCTGTTTTTTTCTGCCTTTTCTCACGCCATGTCGAAATGAATCTTAGCATGCACACATTGTTAATGTTAACATTCTGCATCAACAGGAAAATGGGATGTGTTTATCCTTCTATTCTTGGAGATTGTTTTTCTATGCCACTGAACATTCACTCACGTGGCAGGTGACACATCCATGATCCATCCTATTTGCAATTGTTTTATGCAACTGCTGGGCCCATGGTTCACTGAGACCTCAACGACATATTTGGAATTTCCAGCAGCAAAGGGCAAAACAGTTACAATAAATTCTTAATTTGTGAGCACTAGAGAAAGCTTCTAATCACCAGAATAACAAACGATCTCTTTTATTGTAAAGCAGTCAAATAACAAACAAAACAACCACGTTCACCAGCCCTCAAGTATACACACTAGACCATTGTCGGCATACATTCGTTCAACAATTTACAAACAATCTCAGGAGAAAGGTATGCGAGTTCCTGCCGGATAAACTGAACTGCCACATATGATACTAACACAAAGGAACTCCATCAGCGGGCAGCCACACCAAGGAATGCTTGCACTGGAGCATATTCTTGTGGGCTTGCAGCGGATCGTTGCAGGAGCTGTCAATTAGTTGAGGCACTGAGCTCACTGCACAAACAGAACAGGCATTTTCAGAATGTTTTGAGGCGCTTACATCGCATGCTTTGAGAGGAGAATTGATTGAAAGAACAAAGAAGTAACATATGTGGACTTGCAATAAGTAATGCCGGGTGCAAGCAAAGGAAAATGGTCCCTGATCCAGGTTCATCCCATTCCAATACTAATGCAAAGAGAAAAAAGGAGGTTCAAAGAATGATACCGAACCTTCCACTGGATTAGATGGAAGGGCCAGCAACTGAAGTTGCATGACCCGATTCTTGCAACTGCTTCAGTGTGGATGCAAGCCAGTCAAGGCCATCATACAGGCCCTCACCACGGAGTGCACAGGTCCCCTGTATGTGCCATATTCGGTTCCTAAGATCATGCAGCCCCAGTCCTTCACTAACCTCATCCGTGCTCATCGCACCTCTCTGTGTGAGCAAGAAAAAAATGTCAGTCTGGTATCACTCGATCACTGTTCATTTGAACCTTCTATAAATCTCAAGAAATTAACGACATAGCAGTTCTAAACTTCCTGCTTTTCAATGAGCCATACTGAACAAAGAAATGTTTTTGGTACTCTAAAAAGTTTCATGAGATCATGAACAGTTCCTACACAGCAAGTGATACCCCATAACCATCCAAAACAATTAAATGTGACAAACCATACAAACTGAAAGTTAAAAAAAAAAAAAGAACATGTGATAACTACTCATTATAAGAAGGGAACATCAAAACATAAATAAATAAACAGTCACATGTCAACAAGGTCATAAAATATTACACAAGTAGCCCTTAGCACTCCAAACTCTTTGGTTTAACTTACCAGATCCTGTTTGTTTGCGAATACCAAGATTATGCTATTTGCCATCAAAGGGTCCTTGATAATGGTCTGGAAGGAGAAAAAGGATGCATAACATCCTATCATCAACGGACATAACCTAAGGGGTCAGGAAGTCTTATACTGATGGAGGTAATATGACTATCTTACCTGGAATTCTTGCCTTGCATCTCTGATCCTTTCTCTGTCCAAAGAATCAACGACATAGATCTGCAACAAACCGAAAGCTGAAACACAAACTTAGCAAGAAAACTAAATGCCCTTCTCTTCTACTATTCTGCATGCCAATTTACTAAGCTACCCAAAAAAAAAGTGCTTAGACTTGAGGGAACACATATAGGCGTGGATATTGACTACAATTGAAGAACAATGCACAAAGTTAACACCATATCAAGAGTTGAGAAAGACAAGATTGACAACAAGGACCAAAGAGACATGATGGGAAGCTACTCATGTATATGTAGACTTGCAAATAATAGTAATTACCAGTGCATCTGAATTACTCAGGTACATCTTCCACAGTGACCTGAGCTTTTCTTGCCCACCCACATCCCACACAGTGAATACAACATTCTTATACTGAACCTTCTCAACATTAAAACCTGCAGGATGGATGGAAATTATGTTACCAGAGGTAGCCATTGGACGGAGAAATGAGGATAGCAACAAAGTCAATTCAGACTAACAAGGAAACTAAAATTCAAATTATGAAAAAAAACATATTAACAAGCCTGACTGAAAGAGTCTTTTTTTATCTGAATCGCTTCAAATTATATCATCATTAAATTTCCCCGCTTCCAACTATTCATCTTCCACATTTATATCATCATGAATTTCCAAATCAAGATTGGAAGAAGAATGCTTTGAGGAAAGTCATTTTTGAACCATCAGATGCAATATACACAAATATTACGCCTTTGAAGCATGCATTGTCCCACTACTTGAACCAGATGTTGATGATCATGGTTTCCTATTGTGCCTTATTTTTTTTTTTACTCTGTATGTACTCAGCAGACAAATCACACAAAGGATTTCACCAAGAAAAGAAAAAGGTTTTGGCTCGATATTCTATTTGGAAACACACATAAATAATAAACACACCAGTTATAGAATAAAACTGCATGCATGCCGCAATCATTCAGCATTGGAGATAAATGGTAAGTGTAAATAAATAATGACATTGGCCACCTACCAACTGTAGGGACTGTTGAAAGAACCTCTCCCATGTGCAGCCTGTACAGTATTGTTGTTTTACCAGCTGCATCCAGACCAAGCATGACAACCTTGAAGAGGGTAATTGCATGATTAGTGACAGACTTGATGGAGGAGGATAAGATGAAATAAGAGTGCTTTCTACAAGCAAAGATGCTTCTCTTGTGGAATGGTTAGTTGCCTTTAAGTAAACAGAATCACTACAATGGTAGTCTTTAACTCATTTTTCAGCTCAAAATCAGGTGGTTGGAAGCCAGTAGTCAGTAGTATACCCATCTACAGCCAATTTCATGAGTGCTATCTCCATCCACTTGATCTAAAAATCCGCACTAGGGCGACAGAGTGACCAAGCACTGAATTGGGGACTGAATAGGCTTCCGCAGGCACAAGTTAATAACTGAACTTAAACCAAGGACTAACTTAAAGAGCCCTGGAATCCAACAGTAGAATCCTAACTTAAACCAAGGACTAACTTAAAGAATCCTAACTTTATCTTTTTTTGTGCGAGTATAAAGAATCCTAACTTAAAGAGCGCTGGATCGATATCAACAATAGAATCCCAAACAATGGATCCCTGGTCACACTCCCCAAATACAAAACCAAGAAGTTGAATCGAACTCTCTCTCGCGCAGTGCCTGGGCAAGCAACGCTTTACATATTTCCAGACGAACTAGCGCGAAGCATTCGAGGAGCAGAGCAGGCGGGCCTAAAACACTCTAACCCAAAGAGAAACTAGAGGCTAGAGCAGGAGCCTAGCCTAGGAGTTGGCAGCCTAGTTGAGCAAAGAGGGCAGACCAAGCAACGGAATCGAAGGACGCAAGAAACCGGAGGAGGGAAAGGGGGCAAGATCAAGTGCCATTACCCTCATCTCCCTGGTGGAGAAGAAGGAATCGAAGAGCCTGCGCAGGGCCTGCCCCATCGCTCCGCCGACTCCTCCCTCCCTACCGGTCGGGTTCTTGGGCAGCCGTTGCCCTCCGCGGCCGGCTGCTCCGTCGAGCTCGAGAGGAGCGGATCGCGGGAGGGAGCCTGCAGGCAAGGCAAGGCCGGGCCGGCGCGGCGATGGAGGACCAAGCGGGGGCTCGGTCCGAGACTCCGAGCCAGTGGGTGGGTTGGTCTGGTTTGGTCTGGTTCTGGCGACAGTAGAGAGAGAGAAAACGAAGCAGTGGGGTGGTATGTTCTTGCCTTGTTGGCAGGGTTTGGCAGGCAGTTCGATTGGTCTCTGCCTCGCCGTCGCCGCCGCCGCCAGAACGAGAACACGACGCACGCGGGTAGAATTCTTTGAGAGAATTCTTTGAGAGACCATTCAGCAATGCTCACATTCAAAAGTGTGTGTTTTTCCAGGTGTAATAGGAGGATTTTTATTTATTTATTTATTTATTTATTTCCTAGGTTGTTTGAAGCTTCGTTATCTGAAAAAAAAAAAAAAAGGTTGTTTGAGGCTTTGAGCTACTAGTACTATTGTGTATATGATCTTGGGGATTAAGGTAATCGGATAGCTCGCTTAACAATGATTGGTGCCAAATTAAGACCATAAAATCAATAGGAACAAAAGTAATAATAGGTTCACATCAATCAAACTTCTCTTAATTAATTTGCTAGAGCGAGAGCCTACTCGGTCGTTTTCTTGTCGTTCAATTAAAATGATATATAAGTACCAAGATCGATTATATTATAAAAATGCTATGATCTTGAGTAAATGTAGTGTTTGCTCGGAAACTAGAGATAAGAGGAAATTAGACGGACTTGCAACTATGATTGAGACAGTTCAAAATTAATTGCTTCTTTAATTAGATTATGTATATACTGGCTCCATGCATCTGATCATGGACAAGAGAAATCTAGCGGTAATCACATCTAGGATAACCACTTTGATCAAGTATGAATCGTATGAATTCACTTTCTGTACGCCAGGTGTTGCTGCACGTGTAGCTGCGTGGACGCCATGGACGTCACCTTCATGGCGACGGGCCGACGGTCTTGTCCGGTCGGCGGCTGGCCGGTAGCGACCGCACGACTGGTACCGTACTCTCCATTTCAAATTGTAAGTCACTCTAAAAATACATTTTAAATTTGATCAAAATTATCAACAGAGTTTATAAAAATTTGTAACATTGAAAATATATAACATAAAAATATAATAAAAAATCCAATGACACTTACTCCCTCCGTTCCAAATTTAATTTGTTTGACTTTTTAAACCCTAAATTTGACCACTCGCTTTATTCAAAAATTTATATCACTTCTTTTTGTTGTGGTATTCTTTATTAACAAAATATCCTTAAGAATAACTTAAATTTGACTATGTTTGTACAAATTTTTTGAATAAGGCTGAATGATCAAACTTATGGTCGAAAAGTCAAACGAAATATAATTTGGAACGAACGGAGTTAGTTGACATCCTAAATATTATTATTATGTCATATAAATACAGTTAAAATTAAGATGTTTTGACGCTCTAATATTCTTATAGGAAATGACATACAATCTGGATGGAGGGAGCATATTGTTATATTATTATCGTGTAATATAAATACGGTCAAAATTCACTCTAACAATGTGGATGTATATACATCCCAAAAAACTTAAGGTACATAGATATATTTTGATATAATATTCTATATATCCTGAAGGCCTTTTTTTTATCCTTATCCTGAAGGCCTTCATGACTTTGTCTATATGGTTTCTTTTAGATTTTCTAAAAATTTTATGGTACTCATGTCTTTTTCACCTTCCTTATTGTCGTCCTTCCACATTTACAGATCATGGTGCCTCTTTAGTGTGGCTATGTTTTTTTTTTGTTTAAACTCTTTTTTGCTTAATACAATGATATATAAAACTTTTACGTATTCGAGAATAAAAAAGTATTGTTATGTTTGGCCACGTGCTACAACGAGAGTATAAGAAAATTCACAAGAATGTTAGTATTGTTCAGGATTCTCATGAAGCCACATGCAAGGAAGCATGTCAATGTGTAATTTGTAAAGATGGATGTGGTTGCTCACAAATCGAACCACATATGAACCATGGACCCTTTCAAAATTTGAGGGACGGTGATTCATCCATTAAGCGAAAATACTTTTTATTAGACTTAATTCTCCAACGGATATGTGGGGTTGACCTATTTTACTTTTTTTTTCGTAATGTAAAATGTGTGCATAGGTCTAGTTTGAATTAAGTCATTGCCCTTCGGAATTGAAGGGTACTGAATAGAAATTAAACTAAATTAAGGGTGTGTTTAGATCCCAAAATTTGGGTGCAAAATTCTCAGAGTCTGTCACATCGTATATTGTAGCACGCTTTTGTTTGTTAGTGGTAAATATTATCCTACCATAGCGTAACTAGGCTCAAAAAGAATCGTCTCGAATGTACATCTAAACTGTGCAATTAGTTTTTTTAATTACCTAAATTTTATAGTGGTCGGCCAGCGTTTTTTTGGGTGCATTAAATATTTCGATGTGATGGGATGTGATAGGAATTTTGGGAACTTTTAGTTTTTGGTTGATGTGACTAGGAAATGAACACACCCTTACCCTTCAATCCACTCTAATCCCCAAAGAAATTGAATGATTCAAAGGAGCGTTAAATCACATTTCACATATATATGTATGCATGCATCATTCCAATGGGTCTCGTGCTTTCAAATGTTTTGTAGTATTAGACACCTAGAAACATACACTTGAGCACAAAGGGAAAGTTAAGCCAATAATACAGGGAAGAGACTCTGAAATCACTATGCCAAAATACGTTTGAAACAAAGAATGCAGCCCAAAATCTTCCAGCTTTAATACTGAGAAAGAATATAGCTCAACATAACCTCTTTAGAAGTCGAATATTCCCAAGTTACATTTTTTTATAGAAGAATAATATCAACATCTGAATAGCTATGAAAATATAGTTTATTATTAATATTATTTTAATGATGTTTATTATGATCATAAGATTCATAACAATTAGTATGTGTATATTTATTTATAAGATTAATTAGTTTGTTTAAAGTAATATTTATTTATTTTATTTATTTAGTACTATATTTGCATTTGGTACGGAGCGTCAAAGACAGCAGAGTGCATTTATTAATTAACCTAAAAAACATTTCCTGTTTCACTCCGAATCGCACGCGGTCTTTCCCTCTCTCCCGTGGCACACTAGGCGACCGCCCGCCACCACCGCCGTCGCCGCCCTACGCCCGTGCCCCGGCCACCCCTTCGCGCCGGTCTTCGCCGTCCCTTCGCGGCGACGAGCGCCGACCGATATGTGCACCCTTGTCTTCCCTTCCTGCCGTGCGACAGTGCGAAACCGAGCACCCAAACCCTAACTAATCAATTTTGCTATTTATATCCTGGGTCCGCCCATGTCTCCTGGTGATTCTTGTGAAACATATTCCTTCAAGTTTGAAGGACCACTAGATGTAATCCAAGTGGCGGACACAGACCAAAAATTTCAGGTAGGGCAAACCATTACATAATACATATACCAAACTTTGATCTACCATATATTTAATATATATTTATATATTAATACATTACATAGCACGCTTATATCTTTTACGATACTTTTCGAGCCACTAAGATAATCTAATGGAAGACAGAGAAGGGGATGGGAGGGATGGGAAGATAGAGAAGGGGATGGGAAGATAGATTTTTTATTTATTTCTTTGTTTAAGATTCAATGGAGTACATCTCTCTTGTATTTATAGTCCAGGGAAAGACTTGCATCTAAAGAAATATCCTATTATATTTCCTATTTTATTCCCTAAATAAATTTTGTTTAATGATGATGATAATGACGACGATTTACGGTTGCCGGCCGCTACCATCGCCCCTCCCCGACACATGTGTGCGGGCCTTTTGGGCACCACGTGATGGGTTGTGACAAGGTATAGTTGTATCTTAGGGCTCGATTAGTGGTTACCAATTTTTGCCAAACCAAAACTATGACACACCAAAATTGAAGTCATCAATTGGTTTATGGCCAAAGAATTGGCACACTATTGTTTATGAACAAAGTTTTGGTTGCTCTCTAAAAAGTTCATAAATAAACTTTGACAACTCATCTTCTAACTTTTTGCCCTAGCTTTGGCAACTTTGGCTTGTCACGACCTTTGATTGGGCAAGAATTGGTTCCCAACCAATCGTGCCCTTATACGTGACTAATTTGATGTTACCTTGAAGATGCATCAAGTAGCATCTAAGTGTGACTCATTGACTCCTTGTTCTCCACGCTAGACAAGCAAACCTGCGGCAAGACAAGCACACATGCATGCTGGTCGGGTGCGGCCGCGACTTCGTCGCAGCTTTCGTATGCGTGCTGGTGACCCACCGCCCCTCTCCTTGCCCCGAGTGCTAACTAGCTTTAGCGATAGGCCATTGGGCCCGGTCGATGGCCCAAATCCGTGATGCACTCCAAGCCCCCAACATCCGTGAAGTTACGATCGCCTCAATCAAAAAAAATCCGGTTACGAAGTCCGGTCCGCCCACTCGCCACGCCTTGTTTGTGCAGGCGTCGTAGACGAGCCGTCTTCAACCTCGCTCGGGCACGAAAAACCGAAAAACCCGAACCAAACCAGAAAAACCGGACCCAAAAAAATTTGGTTCTAGGATCCCGGGAATCGAAAGAACCGAGGTATTTTCGGTTCCATACCTCGGTAAAACCGAAAAGAACCGATTGGAACCGATTTCGGATGAAAATACACTGAGGGCGTGTTTGCAACGCAAAGATCGTGCCGGCCCGGCCCGGGGGACCGAGCCAAATCCAGCCATAGCCATGTGCAAACCTTTGCAGCCCCCGTGTTTTGGTTTGAGGCCCATACGAGACCGCCCAGAGCAAAGTTGTGTTTGTTTTTCGGGTTTGGAGGCCGCCCGAGCACCAACCGCCATAACGCTGCTAGATGCGGATCCCGCTTTGATTCCCACCGGCCGAACCAACAACCTCAACTACCACGCATTTGAAACAGTGAAATGGAAACAAGAACTGAAATGCTTTACGGTTTTTTTCATCATCACATCCCTCGGACTAATGTTCTAGTTAATCATGGAGTCATAGCCGAGCTAATTTAACAACAAAACCACAAGGGAGAGCGTAATTAACGGTGACGCTTGGCTCATGAGTTCTCAACAACACAAATTGACACAAGGCGGATATCGGTTCACACTTTGCTATTGGCTCTTCCAAGTAGATCTGTCATCACAGACCTTATTCCAACCGAAAATAATGAATGTAACCAACAAAACACCATGGCACAAAGCACCATACCAACCACAAAGCACGAGACGATTCGGCAGAACCACCGGCGGGGGCGTCCAAAGAAAAGAGGTTGTTCCTCTCCACCAATGTACTCCGGATAAGATGCCCGAAAGTAATTCTTTCAAATTTCTTGAAACAATTGTTTGAAACCCACTTACAGGCGTTGCAAGTTGCCCAAAGAACAGACACCCCGGAACCCTCGCCACGGTAGACGGCATACCGGCCATGCGGTCCTTTAACATGCATAAAACAAGAATGTCTCGTGATTGTAATGCCAAAAGATTGTAAAGGTGGCACTGTTATCATCATAGACAGGAAAGAATTGTTTGCCTCAGTCATAAATAATATAGATGAAACCAGCCATGGGTGGGGAACTCAAAAACCTACGGTTAGTGGTGAAACAAATTGTTGGCCTTGAGTCCCTCACTGATGACAAGCTTCAATGGTGTTCGACATGTCCCTTTTCATCATCACTGGTGGCATATGTCAACAGGTTTCATGGTACGCATGGAACCATGGCTCCCATCCATGCCCGACCATCGTGAGTCAAGGAACTCCAGTTGCATTGGGCATGGATTTGAGCATGGTTTCATGAGTAACATTAGGTAAATAATAAAGAAGCCACCTCAGAATGTTGTGTTTGACATCATAGGCAACAAGAAATACAGGGCCTCAAAGATAATTTTGAACTTACCGGGTGTAAAATAAGCATCATTGGTGGTCTGCAAGATAAGAAATGAGGAGCCACCTCAAGCAATTTAAAGAGAGCATCATAGGCCAAAGAAACAGGCACAAGAGGACTCATAAGCAAAAAAAAAAGGCCTCAGTACTTACCGAGAATAACATTGCATCATAGGTAGAGTTTCATGGCGAAAAGAAATATTGAACACCTCAGAAATGTTGTGGAAACATCATAGGCCAAAAACCAGAAAAGTGAGGAAACAAAGACAAATTAAAACAAATGGATGAAACACAGGCCTCAGCATATGCTATCAGGAGAGGGAAATTAACATTAAACATTGCATAGTACTTGAGATAGTAGCCAAATGAGGCTACCAAATAGTTCCAAGTTTAGCGCCCACGAGGGTCGGTCATATTCTAGCCAACAAAGCATAACAGAAATACTACCAACTACGCTCCCAACGAGGTCGCTAATAGTGCATTACAACTTCCATGTGACCTATAGTTAGCCACCCTCCACAAACACTAACCCAAGAGGACAGGTGTGAATCAGCCTAATAACCTGCACAAAAGCAGCAAAAGAGGGCTGCAAAAGAAGGAGAGTGGGTGAGGGGGGTGGAGGAACTATACTTCTCCACTCAACCCCCTCTGCACCTACAAAGGCCTTTTGCACTTAGAACTACATGAAGTAGTTCTTGGCCGTAGGTCCTCATCCAAATGTCCCTATGGCTGGACTCCATCTTCACAAAGCCGTGAGCAAATGGCCTTGTTCTCAAGCGAGGTAAGTTAAGGCCACAATGAGGGACTCTGTGGTGAAGCCTTCCATCTGCATGACTGCAAGATACAGCTCAGGGTCCACATGAGCAGCCCCTGTCTCCCTAAGTGCAGCTGCCACATCCCTAACAGCATCAGACATGGAGGTGAGCATGATCATCTCATCTTCAGTGAAGGTCCCCCTCTTCCTCTTCCCTCCCACTATTTCTGGGGCCTTGCTTCCCTCACCCACCTCAATAGGACCCTTCTGGTCACTAGGCTCAACATTGACAGCATGGTTAGTGGGCTGACTCACCCCAAGGGACTCACCAGACCCAAGAGCATACTTGCCAGTGGCCTGGGAGTGCCCAAATATGGCCTCCATCTCAGAATAGAACCTTATAGGGCAGTTAAGGAACTCAGCATCTTTAGGGTGGTCCTGTAGGTAGTATGGAGTAGAAGGTAAAGCAACATAGGTAAGGAAAGAAGAAGGAATACAAAACATTCATGGACAGTTCTACCTTGCAGTGGCCTAGGTAGTGATCTTGGTCAAGCATTATAGCACAGGTATCATTGTCCCACAAGGCACCACTAAGCTCCTTAAGCTTAACAATCCTAGACCACTTGGCTCTCCACTTCCTCAGGTGATTGTACACCTGGGTAGGGCTAACCACATCACCATTGTACTCTTTTTAGGCACTTGGCTACCCAGTTGACATCCTTGTCCTTAAACACTTTGTCGCCTAGTACCATCGAGAGGACTCAGGCCATCCTCCTAAGAACAAACCCGGAGGTGGTGTTGTTCCACCTCATAGGACCAGCAGCAGCAGCTGGTGCTGCTGGTGGTGGTGCATCATCAACCACCTCCACAACATGATCAGCAGGAACAAACACGGCCTCAATCGAGCGGCCCATCCTAATGGACCAAAGAAATAACAAAGTGCCAACTTATGTAAGCAAACAAGACTAGAAATAGTGGCCTCATCAAATGGACCAAGTCACGAGAAAAATATCAGAAGCAAATGGTTACATCATAGGCCGATTAGTAAGAAATGGAAGACTAGCCTCGGCAAAAATGGATGAACCGACGAACTATTTCATAAACAAATGTAATCATCATAGGCAACATTAGTAGGAAATGAAAGACTGGCCTCAGCAAATGGATGAAGTCATACAACAATATCATAAGCAATATAAACATCATAGGCCAGATCAGTCTCAGGTTGCCCACTTATTACAATACAAGTTCACATACCAAATGTTCCACACCAGGGTCAACAAATTAAAATAGAAACTCAAATGTTCATGATTGCATCAGGTCCTACTATTGCCCCTCCCCTGCCACATGGCATCACAAATCTCATCTCTGATAACAGTCATGGCAACAGTGTCCTGGGCAGCTACTTCATCTTCAGGCTGGGAGTGGGGCAAATTTGGTGGAACCCAATCCTCATCTGGCACAACTGGATCCATTCCAAACCCCAGGATCCAGTTATGCAAAATGCAACATGCCAGCACAAGCTTTACCTGTGTCTTGTATGGGTGGAATGGCTTGTTGTCCAGAATACGAAATCTGGCCTTAAGTGCCCCAAAAGCCCTCTCAACAGTTACCCTAAGTGAAGAATGCCTGAGATTGAATAACTCCCTAGCATTGGTGGGCCTGTTTTCACTGTTGTACTCAGATAGATGGTACCTAACCCCCCTGTAGGGAGGAAGGAAACCAATGCGGCAACCATACCCAGCATCTACAAGGTAGTATTTACCTACAATATGGCCATGGGAGGACTAGGTGAGTGTCAACCTCAATCTTAAGGACGGAAGTGCAATTGGCATGGGTATTGCTTGTTACCTTGTGGCACGCTGAACCCATCCTCTCTCTCAATGGCATCGGCTAGGATGTGGGAGTCATCGCCGACCCTCCCAACCAAATAGGACATAAGTAAACTTCAGTCAAAATCAACAAAGCAGCCATCACATTCTGAGTGGGGTCTTTCCTCCTACCCCTGAAAGCTTGCTGGATCCTTCTTGGCACCCTTGCCAAGACATGGGTGCCATCAAGGGCCCCAATGCAATCCTAAAATGGTATTAACAGTCAAGAACACATTCTAGGCCAACAGGTGGGCAACTACAACACTATGAAATCACAATTACCTTCAAGTAAGGGTTCCACCTACGGCTGCCAAGTATCTTTGGAGGGGTCACATTTGTGGGAGTCTTAATCATTTCTTGCCTTAATTCACCAACAGCATACAACACTTGATGAAAGTGCCTATGGACGCCTCTATTGACCTCCTAAAGGATCGGTGAACAACTCGAACCGTTGGTTGTGACCAACTATGTGCGTAAACATTGCAACCTGCTCCTCAACAGTGCATCCAGGCTTCTCTGGTACTAGGCCTCTAGTCCTAAAAAGCTCACAAAGTGCAAAGAATGGAGCCCTGGTCATCCTAATCATGGACAGACATTCTATATCAGTGGACCTAAAAATGGCCATGAGGGTACGCTGTCTATGCTCTTCGGCATCACTCCTCAAATGATACATAAGTGGGTCTGGTTTAGGGTTGGGCCTCCTAATCCTACTGGCAACAAAGGACACCATGACCACTACCAAGGCAGCAGCTTGCTTGGCCAAAAGCTCTCTGGTCTGAGCAGGATCCATCTACATTCATGAACATAAAATGCAATACAAAATTATTGACCCTGGTAGGCATCAGCAAGGTAGTGAAATCATAAACAATCAAGCACAGTCACGGCCCGCATGAGAACATGCCTCCCAGTGACATTGGACAACCTCATCATCGACCGAATGAAAGTAATGACAGATCCAAGCATGAATAAAGCAAACTTGCAAGAACTAAGTACTCATCAGCATGCCAGTAAAATGGTAACCATCAAAATACGTCACGGCTGCATGAAACATGCCTCCCAGTGACACCGCACAAGGCCATCGATGACCTATCATTTCACCTTGGGGTGCTCGACGGAGATGGAGCAGATCGCGAGAGGAAGCAGTCCGTAGAGGAAGCGAGATCCGTAGAGGAGGCAGAGGCGGTGAAGAGGAAGCGAGATCCGGTACACCGCACCCAACCAAACCACACCGACCCAAGGAAGACGACGAAGAAAACCGCCGCCTACGGAGTACCAAAGAAGCGAGATGGTGAGGAAGCCGGCGGGAAGACCGCACCGCACCACAGCCGCCGGTGTCTCAACGGGAGGTGGGGAAATCTCGAGCGGTGAGGAAGGAGAGCACGGAGGATGGGGCACCGCTTATAAAGGCGACGGATTTCGCCGGACGGCGGGCTGAGGACGTTTCCCCTTCCCCCAGCCGCGAGGCACCTGTGGCGCCCGGGGAGCGGGAAAGCGGGCGGCGGCTGGGACGGCCGTGCCCTAGCGCTACGGTGGGAGCCGCGGAAGCCAGCGGAAGGGTGCTTTGAGCACCGTGCGGGACAGGCTCAACGATGGGCCAAGGGAACCAAACAAGGGGAGGTGCAGCCCAGGAGCACGGGCCACCCACCCGGCTCTGCTTCAAACACGCCCTGAAAGCCCAACAACAGCCCAGTGAGCCCACCACCGAAGGCACCTAGTTAGTTTTCCTTTCCTCACCGCGTGCTGAACTGAAGCCGCCGTCGCCCCAATCTCCCTCGCGAGTCGCGACTCGCGAAGCCGACGCCCGCCGCCCGAGTCCCCGACGCGCGCGCTGCCCGCCGCCTCGCGCCCACCTCGGCGCTGCACCTTGCCTTCGCTGTCGCGAGGTCGCCCCACGCCGTGCCCGTCGCTCCCCCCCCGCTCCCCCCGTCCGCGGCTCTGCCCCTGGTCACCGCCCGCCGCTAGCAGCAGCAGGCCGCGGGCCTTCTCCTCCTCCCCGACCGACCGTCACCAAGCACCGCAGATAGAGGATGAGGATCTGAGCGAGCTTTCATCGATCTCCTGGTACGTATACGAAATTGCTCGGTACTGAGTTTTGGGAGGAACCGATCGGTACCTATTTTGCAGGAACCGAATTTGTGTTGGAACCGAGGTACCGTACCTATCGGTTCGGTAAATACCGAACGCCCAGGGTGACTTCAACCTCTCCTCGCCGCTTGGGCAGTTGCCGCTTTGGGAGGGAGGGGTAGGTGGGGTACTCGCCGGAGGGGGAGGTAGGGCGGCCGCCCTGCCTCGCCCTATAGGTGGGTCCGCCTATGATGTAATCAAAGACACCGGGGTTCACAACTGTTCTGTTAATTTTTAGGCTCCTGAAAAAAACCAGAGCCTGGAGAAACGATGATCTAGGGTTCACTACGCATTTGGGAATGGATTACTACAACATCCTCAAGGTGAATCGCAACGCTACCTTGGAGGACCTTAAGAAGTCGTATCGGCGGCTTGCGAGGACGTGGCATCCTGACAAGAATCCGACTGGAGGGGCAGAAGCTGAGGCAAAGTTCAAGCAGATAACTGAGGCCTATGAGGCAAGTGAATTTAGCAGATAAACTTTCCTTCCAATGTTATGCATTTAGGAGACCACATGATCACATTTGTTGGAAGAAAAAGATACCTGTTAACTGTTTCGTTTAATGTGGTTGGTGATATGCTGATACCAGTACACGGTCGCGTGGAAAGTCTTTAGTTGTTATAAATAAGTGAAGTTATGTGTCCTCTAAATGCATCCGCAAATTGTCTTAAATTCCTGTCTACCATTTTCAGTGTGCATCTTGGATATACAAAGTGTAACGTATAGGTTCGTGTGTTCTTTTTTTTAAAAAAAAAAAAATCACAAAGCTAGAGTGTATTCATCACCCGTCTGAATTGATTACTTAAAAATATTATTAGGAAAAAAGGATAGGTTGCTGTTGGTGCTTTATGCCAAAAGAAACATTTTGCCATCCTGTCGTTGTAATTATAAAGTTGTAAGTTTCAAAAATCAAAAGTAGCCAAAGTATCCCACCATCTTGGAAATATTATTCCTTACATGTAATTAATTTGATTTGCATTGATTTGAAATGGTGAAGTTAGGACTTCTTTGTTACCATAAGATAGCTTCTGTGAGTTAAAAATGTTGGAAGTATTATTCGTTACTTGTAATTAATTTGATTTGCATTGATTTGAAATGGTGAAGTTAGGACTTCTTTGTTACCATAAGATAGCTTCTGTGAGTTAAAAATGTTCTCTCATGGTCTGCATCTACCTTCAACATTTACTATGGTTATGTAACAGTGTAACATGAGTATGGTTACTGGATATTGTTTAAAAATTTAAATGCAATAGCAAGACAGAGCAAAATCACACTGTTTTCCTTCCCTTCTAATGTCACTTTCACATGGACTTGTACCCATTGTATTTATTAGACTTCCAGCCTGCAGTGTTGAACAAATCATTGCATACAATCTTCTAGGACTCCGAATACAAAACTTCAGTTCAAGATCTGTGTTGCTTATTTGCTCTTTGCTGACCAACTCTAGATGATTAGTGCAGGTACTAAGTGATCCAGAGAAGCGTGCAATTTATGACCAATATGGTGAGGAAGGCTTAAAGGGGATGCCTCCACCTGGTTCCCAGAGCCGGTCCTCCACAACTGCTGGCCCAAGTGGGCCGAGTAATTTCCGGTACAATCCTAGTGACCCAGATGATTTCTTTGCTGAGTTCATGGCAAGCAACAAGACTTACTCCTTTGACCAAGACCGGGCACGATTCCAACCAAGATCAAATTGGACTTCAGCAAGGAACAGTAGAAGTGAAACTCCTTCTGGTCCACGGAAAGAGAGTGGTGCCGGTACAAGCCATGTAGAAAAGCCACCACCTGTGGAAAAAACATTACTTTGTACCCTTGAAGAGTTGTACAATGGAACAAAAAGAAAAATGAAGATCACTAGGAATGTTGCAAAGCCAGATGGGTATGTTGTACTACTTTCCTTATATTTCTATGATATCTTTGTAGTCATGAGCTGTTCCTCGATGCTCCTTTTTGCTGGACAAGAGTTTGGGTCAATAATACATTTAGATAATTTGCAAAATTCAAGCCCACACAGACATGACTTTTCTGTGACAGTTAAGATGTGCTTTGGCTTTGTTAATATATATTTTTAATTATATTCTGTTAAATCGCATGTTATGAGTCCATTATATATTTTCTTTTAACTTTTCTCTCCCGTTTTTTTTTTTTTTTTTTGGGGAGGGGTGGGGGGTGGCGGTGACAAGATGTATGTTTTGATTTCAGTAAAACATGAAGGCTGAATGCATTTACATGGTGCTTGGGTTGAAAATCTGTCACCAGGATTTATTTTTGTTTGCGTATCTAACCATGTTTTACAGGAACTTGCTAACATGCAACAGCGTCAAATTTAACTTTTTTCGACTGCACAGCAGTTACAATGCATACTGTTGCTTTTACCTCCTCTTGGCACTCCTGAATGAAATTCTGGAAAGTTAATTTGAGCATTTGACTGTAAGGGCAGGCTAATGTCTCCATGAACTTTTATTAAGATTACACTGATTAGCCTGTTGATTGGTAAAAAAACTTAACCAGGGATTTTGTTCTTAATAAGTTTGTGCTTGCCTTTGAAAACCTGGACTGGTGACAGGGCTTACTTCAGCGGTCTAACCAGTGTTATTCAAGAGAAGTTGGCCTGCTGGCTGTTAAACACACAGTGGTTTGATTGCTTGACTTGAAAACAGTTTTTGAATGAGGAATATCATCCATTTGACATCTTCCTTGGTAATCCTAGTTCTATACTTCTTGTTTCATGACAAAGTCCTGCATGCCAATTTTCCTTCTTGAGAGAAAATTCTTAAGCAATGTGAAGGCCAACTAATTAGTCATGGATCCTAAGTCCTTACTGTTACTTTTGAAACAAATATCTATCACAAAGTTATTTCCTTTTGTTTTTGTCAAGTTCATGGCAGCATGATTAGCTTAAGCAATGTGAAGGATAGCTAATTAGTATGTTGAATCAGTTTGCTGTTGCATTTATTGAGATAGAAAATATGCTGGTTCTCTGACTACATCCGAATCTCATCTTATGCAGAAGAGTAGAACTTGAAACAGAGGTCTTGGCAGTTGAAGTGTTACCTGGCTGGAAGAAGGGCACCAAGATCACATTCCCCAACAAAGGCGATAAAACTGCATGGCCAGTTAGCACAAGACCTGACCTTCGTCCTCGATTCAAAGCCCCACGATGTGTACAATCTTGAAGGAAACAACCTTCTTGTAAAGCAGGAGATCCCTCTGGTAGATGCCCTTGCTGGTGCAGAGATAAACCTCAGAACCCTCGATGGACGGAACCTGCCTGTGAGGGTGGAGGAAGTTGTGCGCCCTGGGTACGAAGTTGTGCTGGAGAATGAAGGGTGGCCAATCAGGAAGGAACCTGGGAAGAAGGGAAAGCTGGTAATCAAGTTCGATGTGACCTTCCCAACAAGGTTATCATCGTCACAGCGGACGGCCATTAGGCGAATCATGGGCGGCTAACTGGGGAAGAAGAAAGAAAGAGAAAGAGAAGGGGCATGACATTCCTATTTACATTAAGAAGAAACGGTGACTATTGGCCCAATAATTTAGATAGATAACTGAAGTCAATCAGATAGGTATTTCCATGGTTAGTCGAATATGACCTAGTTGCTAGTCGTATATCTATTTGCTCTGGTTAATCGAATATGACCTAGTTTTTCTTTTTCTTTTCTCTTTATTGTCTCATGTGAATCAGTAGAAAAGGCGAGTGATTTTGAGGATATTGTAAGGTGGTTTTTCCATCTGAGTTTGTCTGGAGTATGGGATGATTCTCTTCATTGAAAAACTATAGCATTCTCGGGAAATGAAAGGAAAGAAAAGACAAGGAACCTTTAAGCCAATCTTCATCTGCATGATTGTACAGTATCTTTCTTTTGTCATGTATCAGCATATATATATATATATATATATATATATATATATATATATATATATATATAGGGTGCACTTTCTATACACCCAGGAGTAACTATACACCCACCTGAGAGTATACTGCGCTCACCAATTCACCAATTAACGGGCCGATGGTGCTGTGGGTGCCGCAAGGACCGGAGGCAACGGGTTTGCATGCAATCCAATTGCCACGCTTTGTCTACCGGAAAATAAGGCGCTGGTCACGGACTTGCAGGCCGTAGTTATGTTTTTTTTTAAAATATGTATGTGCGTGTAATCCAGTTGTGCTAATTGTTTAATCTGAACAACATGCTGACCCCAGGTTTGGTTATGCAGTATGTGCTCTCCGTGAATAAGTATTGACACATACTTATATATAATATCTGGGAGTAAATCTATTATCCATATATACGCATGCAGCAGTTTTTAGGAGAGAAAAAATAATTTGCTAGTATGTGGACATAATTTTTGACACGAGTATCAGTACATACGCTAGTATGCTTGCATACTTTTTAACAGGATAGTATTAGTACGTACTTCACCAATTAGAGTATTCAAGAGAAAAAAAAATCCCGACAAGCTAGTGTATGAGCATACTCCAGTATTCAAATATACCAAGTACATGTGCATACATTCATAGTATATACTTACATACGCCTACATACGTGCCATTTAGATATATAGTACTAGTGCATACTCGATATATAGAGTATATGTGCATACATTCACCTATGGAGTGGAGATGTACGTCGGATATATAGTACTAGTGCATACTCAATATAAAATTACATACTTTGTTCGTGGGGTGTATGTGTACATACTTTTTAAGATATAAAGAGTATGAGTACATACATTTTTGATAAAGGAGTATGACCACATACTTTTTGCCAAGGGAGTATATATATACTGCATGCAAGCATACTCGGTACAGTTTCTCAAAAGCGTATATCTACGTATGTACGAGTACATACTCTGTCTGCCAAGAAATAGGGCGGCGATTTTGCCGATCTGAATCTGCTGATGCGGCGTTGATGCTAGTCGACGCGAGCCGATCCGCTGCTGAGGCTGCCATCCTGCGAGCTGGGCCACGTCGCCAACGAGGAGCGTCGTGCGCCTTGGGCGAGCTGCACCCCCGCCGGGCGTGCCACGGGCAGGAGGCCGCCGCCGCCGCCGCCATGGGAGCCGATGCAGCCAACGTTTGCGTCGTGCGTGTATACCGCAAATGAGAATTGAAAGTGATCTGCATGCACTAATTACGTAAAGTAATTGCTAATTATGGTTTTTATTTCCTCAATCACGGACACACGGTGGCTAAATTCGCATGCATGCATGCATTTACCAGCTTGCCTCCTGGTTCGGGCGCGGCATGGCGCGGTGAATGGCTGGGTCAGCTGGCCTGGCTAATCAATCTGACGAGAGAACGCACACATATATTTTCAGTATGATGTATGAATGTACTTCCTCCGTCTCAATCTTTCTGAGGAATTAAACCTTATCAAGTTTAAATTTATAGGAAAATATTACCAACATTTTTATCTTCTAATAGTCTTATTATGAACAACATATTTTTTTACTAATCTAATACCATTAATATTTTGTTTGAAAAATGCAACATAAACATTGGTACGTACTAGTACTAGGGATTTTTTTTTTTAAAAAAAAAGACATTCGTACATGTGCACCTATACTGTCCCGTGTCTTTTTAAAACTGGAAAAACAGGCTTATGATAAACAAAACCCTGCCCACCCGCAAACCCACCACCACCACCCACTCGTACTGCCGCCGCCACTTCCAGCGCCGGTGAGACGAGTAGGGAGGGGGCGCGCGGATGGATGGACGGCGACCTGTGGGAGGACGTAGACTTCCTCAACGAGCTGATCGTCCTTGCGGACGAGATCGAGTCCTCCCGCAACCCTAACCGCACTCCCACGCCTGGTCCCATCCCCACGGATGACCCCGTCGCCGCCACCCCGGTCTCGTACCTCCCCGCCGCATCGGTCTCCTACCTCCCAGCCACGTCGGTCTCCTACCTCCCAGCCGCGTCGCACTCGCACCCTTCACCCCCGCCTCGCTTCAGCCCTCCGCGGGAGCTCTCCCAGCGGCCGCCGCTCCCGCCGCCGCCCGCCGCCTCCAGCGCCAGTTATGCGCTGGCGACGGAGGCCGGCGCCGACCGCGGCTTCTCCCCTCCGCGCGAGCTCTCCCAGCGCTCGGTGGCCGAGGGGGCAGCAGCGCGATGGTTGTGGCGTCGGGCTCCGCTGGCTACCACCACCGCTTTGTTGGCACGGGTGGCGGCGGCGTGGGCGGCAAGAGGGACAGGGAAGCGAGGGAGCTCGAGAAGCTCAAGGTGATTCCTTTCTCTGTGTTTGGAGTGGAGCGGTTCACTTGGTTTAGATGCATTTGTGTTTCGTTCCTAATGCTTTTCATCTTAACCACTGCAGAGGGATCTGAAACATGTCTCCAAGCAAATGAATGAATTGGTGCGTACCTTGTGTTATCATTTGTTGTGTCAGTATTCTGTATTTCTGTGAGTTATTAGTTGAGCTCAGCGCCGGCTCTGTAATTTGAAGGGCCTATGTGCAAGCAAGAAAATATGGGCCCATTCAAGTAATACTCGTATCTGTATATATAGTATTTGAATACAAATTTGTTGCAGTACATGTTTAGACCATGAAACATAATAATGTTGTAATAAAAAACTAAAAAATAGCAACTATTATAATTACCTCAAATAAGATGTTGATGCCCCTGATCTTGACTGACTTCAGCATTACTTGAAACTGGAAAAAACTTATGCAGAGCACCCCTCTGCGATTCTGCAGCCTGTTCTTGTTGCTTTCTTCTTTTTCTTTTCTGAGCACCCGACAAATGCTTGGTAGGTAACATCTATGATATTCAAATAAAAACATTGAATTAGAATTTCATAATCCGTGAAATTAATTTGGGAAAAATCTCTATAGCCTAGAGAGAGGAAATTGCTTACCGTGAGGTGAGGACTGAGGACCAAGAAGGATTGGATGGCGTGTAGAAATCCTTGATATGCCTTGGCGTGAGAACTGTCAGACTGTGCCCTACATAAAATTCATAGCATAAATTCAATACAAATATAAGAAAATCATCAAATCCAGCACAAGGCTGATTCAATGCTTGCCCGATGCTTGTACGTAGGGCGGTAGGATCTGTGTACCTTGCTGATTGCCGTGGCCGTGCCGATCGAGCTGATTGCCGTGCTTGCCGTGCCGATCGAGCTGAGCAGCGCTAGGGCCAGGAGCGGCGGCCGGGTAGGAAAAGTTACGATCTAGGACTGGAGCCGGAAACACAAACATCGGCCTCTACGTACAGAATAACAGGACCAAAGTCCAAACGTACAAGGCTTTTTCTTTGTCAATTAACATGGGCCTTCAAATAAAATAAAAGGCCTATTTAATATATACCAAATACTGTACAGGATTATATATATATACACTACATACTTCTATAATCTTGGGCCCCCCACTTCCATGGGCCCCCGGCCGGTGCACTGGCTGCACCCCCCCTAGAGCCGGCACTGGTTGAGCTGTGCATTTATACCAACCTTGTTTGAAATTTAAATAAATTGAGATGAAGTCTGGTCTACTAAACTGCTGCTGTTGACAAACTGTTTTTGTTTTTAATCAAATCAATTAATGGGTATTGCTTTTAGCTAACTCTTATGATCATCCGGTGTTGATTCCTTGTAATCTTGTTTGCAGAAAAATGAATGCACCGAGCTGAGAAAGGACAGAACAAAGAAAGAGCTTCAAATCAAGGCTAAAGAAGCGGAGATTCAAAATCTGAAAAAAAAGCTAATATGTAAGTACTACTGGTTTCAATCACCATGATGCCCACAGTGGGCTATCATACCCAAGTCATCTACCTGTATCTTTAGAATTTGAACATGTCTAGCTCATTCTGAATGAAGCAGGATTTTGGGGGTGAAATATTACTTGTTTCACATATGTTGCTTTCTGCATCAGTTCCAAGACCGCTGACACTGTTTCCCCCTTTCATTTTCTTTTATTTATTCAGCAGCTCTAGCAAAGATGTTTGCAGTGCAAGGATGGATATTGATCAGACCGTTCACGCCCTGCAAACGGGGCTTTGCATGCTGGGGTTTCTTCTAGGACATCCACTAGGCGAACAGACAAGATGATTGATAATGGTAAGATGTTGTGCTTATTTTGTAGCTGACATTTCATTCCTTAACACTCTCTTCTGAATCTTGTCGATGATTTCACTTGAACAGGAATAAGTACATCTGCACTAGTGCCTCTGGAGGTAAATGCCCTAGCTTATTTTCACCATTTTGTGTCACATATATATATATATATATAGTACCAAAAAACTTGTGTAAATTATATTTTATTTCTGTTATGGTGGTAGGAGAATACCCATTTTGAACCAGGGAGCACTACATGCAAGGAAATTAAGGCGATAGGAGTCCAGACAGACAACACATCCGACATTGAATATCTTGAGTGCAAGAAAGTATTTGTTGAGCGTATCTCTAGTAACCTATGTGCAATATGGGGCATGTCACCTAACAGTTTATCAAGAAGGAATTTGATATCAAAGATCAATGTTTCTTGTTCAGAAGAAATTTTGTCACTTGTCCAGTGTACTAGATTGTCAGACAAATGTGAACCCTCTTCTGAAGCAAGCTCCTCCATGAATAAAGCTATTTCCCAAGTGTATGACATGTTCATTAAGGTGAGTACCATGTAAAAGGTGCCTTTTGTATTTCCCTATTGCAGTTCACCCTGACATGCATTTCAATGGTGGCCATACGAATTTTCTGATTGAATTTGAGCCTTAATGTCAGACTCAGACAACTGTTGCAGTTTACTCTTGAACTTTCCTCTGCTCTTTTATATACTGGGACTGATATATGACTTGTACTTAGCCGCAAGATGTCCTAATTGCCTGAACATTTCAATTCAGTATCTGCATATGAAATGCCACATATTTCTGCGTTTGATGTAGGTAGGATCTAAAAATAATCAAATTTTCTTTCCATTTTTCCTTTTAATCAAGCCATCTAAGTTGTAAATGATCAATTTTGTTGTTCATTTTTGGCAGATGAATAGTGGGGAGATATCAATACAAAATTTCCTTGAAGCATTGCTAAATCTCTCTGCTTTTGATAATGTAAGATCCGACACTCCGAGCTTCTCCTTTTGTTTGTAACGTTGATTTCTATTTTTTCCATTTCTATTATTGCTTAGATGCACTTGATGGATATGTGTGTGTGCTTCCTTATTGGTATGGACTATGGGGGTCTAGCAGCACAAGAGTATCATCTTTTTACTATGTTAATACTGATACATACAGAAATGATCTGTTCACGTTTGTTTTCTAAATTAGCATTGAACACTGAGTAAATTTCACAGAAGTACAACAATTGTGACTTAGTATCCATAGATCTGCTACTATTACATGTATCACAACAATAGATTGTTTTAGTTTTTGATACTATAGAACAACTTTCTAATGGCAACTAAGTGCCAAAACAGTTGCAGTTTTGTGAAATTTACTCTTAAGTCTTAAATCAGTAGGAGTTATCTTGATGTGGGTATTGAGGTTTTCAAAGTTAAGCTTTGTAAGTGTGGGGAAGGAAAATGATTGTTTCTAATGTCAATACTGATTGATAGAAATTTACTTTTGATTAAGTTCCATTTTAATCATGCACCTTATTGTGAAAAGTGGTAACTTTAGGCATCACAGATCCAGTAGTTTAACTAACAAGGAACGAAGGAATCTGCAGAAAATCTATTTTCCTATTTGCAGAACATTGCTGTACCTTTTACGTCAATTTCTTTCTGAATGATAAAAGAGTGAGCAATTGATTCATGGAGACTTGGGAAAATTCTAGCAAAACTGGTTCAACCATTGAAACATCAATATTCAATAGTACATTCACTCATCGCTTTATGGCTTTTGTTTGAGTTCTCATAGCCTCACCCCATCAGATATATGCTATTGCTAGAGTTGAAACAATAATGATCAATGAATACACTTAATTTTATTTGCTACATTGTTGTAATGATTTTGTTATATATACCTGTCAGTCTTAAGTTTATTCACTTTGCAGATTGTGATGTTGGAATGAGTAACACTGTATTTTTTTGCTTTGTTTAACATGCTATTCATTTTTACCTCTGTATTTTAGGCTGCTATAGTCGGGTAGAGCTTTGAGGGTATTGCTCAGAGTTTTGCAGCACTTACTGCATCATGGAGCCAAGTCTAGTGAAAGGTATGGTTTTACTTGTGCATGTAATACATTTCTACTAGTAGACTGCAACTGCATTTCACAGTTGAAGTAAATATGGTGCTTAGTTTAGCACTGAACTCAAACACTAATCAACTGACGATATATCAGATAGAGGAAATGAAGCAAAGTTTCTAGTTCTCATAAATTAACATTCATGTTCTTTTTCTCAAATTTAAAAATTCGACCTGGAATATTTCCCTAAATCTAAGCTGTACTACGTTTTGGGCTGCTATTTCTTGATCTGTCAAATTCAGGATCTTCCGCTGCACGGATTTCCTGGGACAATGCATTCCTTTCTGCTTCAGTTATATTTTGTGAAATGGTGAAAAGTGACGTGGTTTCTAAATAAAATAAACTGGTTAGATTTTTTAGTTGGAAATGTTTCTACTCAAGGGTGGCTTGCATAGTTTCCTCTTTTTATTTTTGTTGAGTATTGTTGTAGGTTCCCGTGCTTATGAACTTTAATTTGATTTTTCTCAGTGTACCCTCAGGAACAATGTTTCTGTTGAACCATATGTTAACATACAAATGGAGAACAACCACAAAGACTGTTCTGCCTTGCTGAGTCCACTGGATGCAGAAGATTCATTGAGACAGCATAATATGTTTCTTCCTTTTACTTTCTGGAGTTCACTTTTCACTGCAATGCTTCAAATTGGGGTCAAGTACTCAGCAGAGACAATTCGTACTGATGCATTATCCATAATGATTCTCATCGTAAGGACAACAGATCCCAAAGAGGAACGCCATAAGTAAGCAATCATCTAAATGATGTTTCCTTTATTGAGTTGCTTATAATGCTGGATGTTAATCATATAATGATGCTATTTTCAGATTTGGATTTACTTCTGTAATGACGAGATTGCATCTGCTATTGCAGAAAGAAAACAGATTGCTTGTTAAGAAGCATTCTGTGCGTCTACTTTTCTTGCTTCTGAATTGTAAGTTCTTGCGTTTATGTGTTTGATTTATTCACACTAGCTTTAGAACTGAAGATGTTAGCATGCAAGAACTGTTCTTGCCAGGTTAACACTACAATGTGTGCATTCTGTGGACTAGCTAATTGATACTCTTCTTTTTTATGATGTTTTTGCCTGGTTCTTTGGGACTTCTCATCCCTCGTAAGCATAAGAGAAATCTGTAGTGGAGTCTATTGTTAATGGTTAGATGGCATGTTGGTGTTTTAGTGTTAACTGTTTTTACGAAAGATGTTTGTTCCACACCTTTCGTTTGATATGCTTATATACAATTGAGTTCAGCTGTCGTGGGATTGCCTTAATGTGGGTTCCTCATTAAAATATTTTGTGTTTAGTTTCAAAGATATATTAAATATGCTACCCTTATGTAACTTTCCCTGCCTTTAATTCTTGCAATTGCAACCTAATTCTTGTTCTGTTAGGCCCAGTGATGTTGAAGTTGTTGTGTAGTGGAGGCAAAGATGGCTCGAACAGATGGAATTCGAAGCTTGTGACAATAATAAATCACAAGAAGTCATAAGCTCAGTTCTTGTGGATTTATCTGATTGTTTGATGTCTGAGGCAACCTGTTCTCTGGTATGCTTATCTCTTTTTAGTTATTCAGGATGGAAATTACATTTATACATTTAGCTACATTCTATTCTCCATTACGTGCCCACATGGATTGAACATCGAGTGGTTTTTCACCCATCGCCGATAAACAAAAAAAGGAGCTGCATAGTATTTCCGGAAAACGTCCAGCTACAGACTTCTTTAAGATTCAGCATGACTTGTTTATTTCACTTTAGTTAGCTGAACAACCATATTTTTCAGGGGATTGAGCTTTGCCGGCTTGTCATCAATCTGCTAGCTTATATAGCTTCCAGTGGCAAATTGGGATATGAGGTGCTTTTAGGTCCAGTGAATGCCCGTGGTGCCAGTTTTTTGGAGATGATAATGGAAGTCCTTGCATCGCAGATGCAAGACGCATCGCAGATGCAAGACGAAACGCAAGAGTTACTAAAAAAGAAAGGTACATCAACCTTTGCTACCCCAGCCTTGTGCGTTCCTAATCTGCTGTATCAGAGCATGAATGTGGAGATATCGCGGAGTAAATTCTAGATATGCCTAAGCCCATGGATTCCATATTTTCTTGGCGACTATCTTAAGCTGCACTCCAAATTGCTCTTAGTTCCCTATGAAGAACTTGTCTGCGACTTGTTGTGGTATTAATATGATTTTTTTTGTGCAGGTGTTTGGTGATGAGAGAAGCTCTTATCCTCCTAAACCGGTTGGCATCACACACAAACTATTCAAAACCAACATTGGAAATGCTGACAACAAGCAAGATATGTGCAACCTTGACGATCGACGTTGCGAACCGGTTGCCCCAGATCACGATGGCAAATGATCTCGTGGAACTGGCCCAGAAATTCAGATCGCGAGTGTATTCTTTCCTGGAGGAGAAACCCTTGACCGTTGATGGTTCCAGTCTGGGTGCTTGTAACAAGAGCTGAGGTACCCGGGAGCAGCCTGAGGTAGCTGGGAAAGTGCCATGGAAAGCTTATCACCAGCTGCTCGACAAGTTTTGTTGTGTTTTGTTCCTTACTAACCCTAGGGTTTACTTAGGAGTTAGACTGGCTTGGCTGGCTGGGGCGAGTCGGTAACTTTTGCTGGTGGTTGTACAGAGGCGACTGCTTCCTCGCCATTTTGGGGGGAGAGAGAATGTAGTTGTACTACGTCAAGGCAATGGAAATGTATATCGTAGTTGTTCTTTGGACATCATCTTACGGCTGTGGCATTGGCCATTGCAGCTTTGTATTTTTTTTTGGGTTGCCATGGATGTTGCTGGCAAGTGCTGTAAGCTTGCTTCCTGTCAGGAAATACCTTGCACTTGCTCACGTGCCTTCCTTTTTCTTATTCTTAGTTCGAATCAAGGTATTGCAACATGTGCCAACGATATTGCAAGTTTCTGTTAAGAACATGATGGTGCATAATTGAGAGGAAAAGGTGAACTAGGCAGCCAGCATAACTAAAATCTGAGCTATAATGACTGATAATATGAATGTATGATGTACGTCTTTAAAGATAGCAGATGAATTATATCTTGATGAAGGAAGGAAGCATTCTGTGGAACTAACTGTTCATACTCTGAAATCCACTCAAAGCTCAGCCTTCGGCGTTCGCGATGGGGTTAGCTACGTAGCTAACTGACAAAAGAAATGAACTCGTAAAAGAAACGATTATTTTATATCTTCTTATTCTAGTGGACTCTGTATCCTCCTTCCTTAAATTCCTAGAATACGTAAAATAGATAGACTATTTGTTTGTCGTTAGTGGCTATTGTCTTTCCTATTTTTTTTTTTATATCCACAGGCTATTGGGGATGCTGAAGGATCCTTCTGACCTCAAACATTCAAAGTTTCCCAAGCACCTCGCCCTCAGCTTGAATAACAGAGTGTTTTTTTTTTTTTTTTTTTTTTTTTTTTTTTTTGAGAAAAGGTAATAACCGAGTGAGTACCGAGTAGTATAAGATAAAATTCGAAATTCTATTGAAACTGAGAAAATATAATATTCGGCCCAACCTTATGCGGAGAGACCTAACTATAGCTCTCCCACGGCCTTATAACAGCCCAAGCCGGCCCAGCCAGACAACCCTGTGCTCCTCTCCCACTCGAGGCTTCTACAAGAGAGAGACTAGAGACCCTGCCTGAGTCGCAGCGGCGGCGTCCCCAAATTTGTTGCGGCGGGAGGGAGAGCAGCTCTAGAGAAAACAGGGAGCGCAGCATAACCGGCGGCGTCGGCGGCGGAGGCGGGAGGCGGAAGCGGCGATGAGGATCGAGGAGGTGCAGTCGACCTCGAAGAAGCAGCGCATCGCCACCCACACCCACATCAAGGGCCTCGGCCTCGACGTAGCTCCTCCGCTCCTCCTTCCCTTCCTTCCCCCGCTGGTTTTTCTAGGGTTTTAGCTCTTGTGTTCGTTTTGCCTACGAGTTCCTCACTGTTTTTCCTCCTTGTTGGAGCGGAGCAGGCCAATGGGATGGCGATTCCGTTGGCGGCGGGGTTCGTGGGCCAGGCGGCGGCGCGCGAGGCCGCCGGGCTGTCGGTCGACATGATACGCCAGAAGAAGATGGCCGGACGCGCGCTGCTCCTTGCGGGCCCGCCCGCCACGGGCAAGACGGCGCTAGCGCTAGGCATAGCGCAGGAACTCGGCAGCAAGGTCCGCTCCTTTTCCTCACACAAAACCACCTGCTCATTCGTTGTGGTGGTGAAGCTAGGGATTTATTTCTCCCCCTTTTTCCTGGGTTATACTGTCTCATACGAATATCCTGCAATCGTACCAATATGTGGAATTTAATCTATTAATTTTCTATATTGACTACTTACAGTGCCAGATTTTTATCTACTCAATGCCTCTATTGGACCATGGTTGTGGAGGTGATGATAGCTTCTGATAACTGTGGGCTGTCCTTAGTTAATTCTCCGTAAGACTGATTATAGATTTTACCTGTTTGGTGAACAAGAAGCCCTTGCTGGGCACCCCCCTCCCCCCAAAATTAAAAACGGTTTAGCTAGTTCATATGGATGTTGAGGTATTTTAGCATACGTAATTAATGCCATTTTAGCTGTGTGGTTTAAGTTTTGTAGTTGTTCCTCTAGAGGCACAATTTGTCTAGTAAAATGTTGGTTGCTAAGTTGCTATGCTTGCTGAGTTCACTGTAGCACTTATGTTCTAATCGGATGTTTCCTTTCCTGTCACTGCAATTCAGGTCCCTTTCTGTCCTATGGTAGGATCAGAAGTTTACTCCACAGAGGTCAAGAAAACTGAGGTGCTGATGGAGAATTTCCGTAGAGCTATCGGTTTTGCGTATAAAGGAAAAAACAAAGAGGTTTATGAAGGAGAGGTAAGCAATGCATGTATATGCCAATGTCCATGTCAAACAAATACTAGGCTATAATTAGATTAGTGGTTTCCTTCATTTATCAACAGTTTTCGTAATTTCTTTGATAACTTGATGTTCAGTTCTTGCGGCTTTAATAGGATTTACCAATGTTGCTCTGTTCCTAGGTTACTGAACTTTCCCCAGAAGAGGCTGAGAGCACAACTGGTGGATACGCCGAAAAGCATTAGCCATGTAATCATTGGCCTAAAGACTGTTAAAGGGACTAAGCAACTGAAGTTAGATCCTTCAATTTATGATGCTTTGATCAAGGAAAAGGTAACTGCCTGCTTCCTTACCTATCCTGCTGGTTGTAGACTTTTGGATTAAATTTTTACTCTTCAATAACAATGGGCAGTCTGATTTTTTCTTACTCGAAATAATGTCTTGACAAACATTTTAAATATTCTAGGTCTATTGATAATTTAATCTGGGAAAATTTTATGCTAATTCTTTGTCAGATGTCTTGGTGCTGAGTAGCTCCTTAAACATTGAGAAAATGCACTATATTTGCTTTTCAGGTTACTGTATCTATTCTGCTATCTGCATTTGTTGATTTAGGTTACTCATTGTCTGCATATGGATGTAGGTGGCAGTGGGTGATGTTATATACATCAAGCAAATAGTGGAGCAGTGAAAAGAGTTGGTAGATGTGATTCTTTTGCTACAGAATACGATCTTGAAGCTGAAGAGTATGTTCCTATCCCCAAAGGTGAAGTCCATAAGAAAAAAAGGAAATAGTGCAGGTATCATTGACCTTAACATTTCATTATTTTCTGCAGCAATCTTTTTCTCACAGTACCCTTTGTTAGTGAATGTTATCATCGATTGAAACAAATCTTTCCACTGTTGGAATAGTATACTCCTCAGGATGCAACTTTGACTGATAGTTTCTTCACAAATTGTTGACTAATTTCGTTCACAGTATGTTGGTGAAGAGCTATAAGAATATAGTATTGCAAATTGATATGTTGATGTTAGCTTGCCACAATCAATTTTAGCTAAAAAATGTTACATGTACTTTCCCTGCAAATTTGCTGGCCACGTTCGTCTTTTTCTTCTATAATGAAACTGTTTTTGTGGTTTACAAACCAGCTAGTTGGGAGTATAAGATGGGCACACCAGATTTCCAGAACAACAGATATTGAAAAGTCATATGGCAATACTATTGACTTTTGCTTCCACCATTGTGCATCACAAACAATGAATAAAGGTCACAAACAATGGTTATGTGCATCACCATTGCCATCAGCCCAAGTCCTTTCATTATGAATCTCCTAGAGCTGATTAACTTGGTTCTATCATTGCTGCTTCTGATACTGTTACATAGTAAATAAACAGTTGAAAGTATCACAAGGAGGATATGTTTCTTAATACAATTTTTAATAAAAAAATAATGCTTTCTGAAGTGGAAATAACCTTCCCATTTTATGCAGGATGTCACACTTCATGACCTTGATGCAGCAAATGCTCAGCCACAAGGTGGCCAAGATATTTTGTCCCTTATGGGCCAGATGATGAAACCACGAAAAGACTGAAATCACCGAAAAACTACGCCAAGAAATTAATAAGGTTTACTTCCTATTTCTTACTAACATTTTTAGTTTTTAGGCAGTATCAAATTTGGATAACTATTTGAGAATTTTTAGGTGATTTTAAACTTTATATGGTGACAGGTAGTAAACAGATATATCGACGAAGGAATTGCAGAGCTTGTACCTGGTGTTTTGTTCATTGATGAGGTACTATTTATTGCACTTGTGATTGGAAAATCCACCCTGTCTTGTCCTAACAAAAATAAAGTACAAAGCACATTGATTTTGCTGATTACTTAACATATTTTATCTGCCCAGTGCCACAGTTGTTGAACTTGATTGTGCCAGACTGTCTTCTGGTTATTGAAACAAAATTAATCAAATATCTTTTTTTCAGGTTCACATGTTGGATATTGAATGTTTTTCTTATCTTAACCGTGCATTGAGAGCCCATTATCACCAATTGTGATACTTGCTACAAATAGGGGAATATGTAATGTAAGGTAAGCACAGTTTATTTGACGGAGTACTCCACAGCTAACTTCAGTACCCAGCAAAAATCTGTACTTGTCTATTAAGTTTCTCCTTGATTAATTAATTACTTGATTAATGAATCTTTCAATGGTTTCATCCAGAGGAACTGATATGACAAGTCCACATGGTATACCAGTGGATCTTCTAGATAGGTTGGTGATTATTCGGACAGAAACATATGGCCCTACTGAGATGATACAGGTTCTTATTTTGGGCATGATTTCTATCTATTTTTTTCTTGTGCAGAATTTTCAATAATCTTTGTTTTCCTTTCCAGATATTGGCTATCCGAGCACAAGTGGAAGAGATTGATATTGATGAAGAAAGTCTTGCTTATTTAGGCGAGATCGGACAGCAGACATCTTTGAGGTTAGATTTTTGTATTGTTCTTTGGTATCTTCCGCGCATTTGATGGATTAGTTTTCAAATATGAGTTCAAGACTCTAAGTCCTTTGAAGTTAGGCATGTATCTCATCGACCTGATCTTTGATGTGTATGGCTTCCACTTTCCATTACTTTTTAGAATTCATCTCTCTAGTGGTTGATGTTGCAAGCTGATTTCTCCTTTCCTCCACATTGTCCACAACTAGTGAGAAATGATACTAACAGATCTTCATTCACTTTACAGGCATGCTATTCAGTTGCTATCACCTGCCAGCGTGGTCGCAAAGACTAACGGAAGAGAAAAGATCTGCAAGGTATATCTACTGAGCTTTCATTCCTAGCTGATTTTTGTTCTGCAAGCTTACGATCTCTGAGCTTCTATATGATCTCTATCAGGCTGATCTTGAGGAAGTTAGCGGGCTGTATTTGGATGCTAAATCCTCGGCTCGCCTGCTCCAGGAGCAACAAGAAAGATACATCACCTAGATTTCTCCTGTTGTGGAAGTCTAGAAGAGAATGTAGTCGCTAGCTCAAAGCCATGTAGTGCATCAGTCTGTTAGTCTTTGAGAGCACATTTGAGGGGAATTGTTTGAATTTTTGTAGCGACTGCTTGTGACTTGTGTTAGTCTCCGGAGAACTTGATTCCGGCACATTGCTTGTTCACACTGTTCACTGATTAGCTTGGCCATCGTTGCAGGAATTGCCGTGTGTATTTTTCACCCTCGCTGACCGATGTCCAGAATTTGTGAGCCCACGGGTTGTATTGGCCCTCATTGGTCACGACCCTTGCTCTGTAACCATGGATATGAATAGGATTTTTACGCAATGCAACATCTATGGCTTTATTTCCAAATGTCCATGAAGCATAACCAAATGTTTTTTTTTTTTTTTATATATATATATAGAAATTTTTATATATTCCAAGTTAAACTTGCACGTGCATGTTGAGTTGTCTTGTCTAGTGTCTAACTTGAATTATTAAAGGTTAGGGAAATAAAGTAGGAAACTAGGCATGGTGGACTGTCTACAAAGGAACTGCACCTTGTTTTTTTTTCTCTCCCTCTGCTTATTGCTGCACGGTGTTAGAATCTGAAGCGTGCTTATTACAAGCGGAGACGTAGCAGCTATTAAGATCCTGTGTCTCTGTAGCCTACAATCTGATGCACTACATAGACAGGCTGTGGCTAGAGCTCCTTAAATCGCCATAGCAGCTATTAAGATTCTGTCGCTCCCTAAAAATCACCATAACCGTAAAAAACCTATATATTTTTTTTTATGTTTTTTTTAGGAGATATATTTTTTTTATGTAGGAATGTAAAAAAAATAGAAACTTAGAGCCATATGTATTGGGCCCATATCAGACTCCTAACTAAAATGGGCCGTGGAAAGCAAGCAGCCCACACACGGCTAATAATGCTTGATTAGTGCCACCTCGCTTGCTTAATGTCGTAAAGCTTCGCTTATAAGCTGGAATGGCCACCCTAACATTGTCTCTTTGGAGACATCCGATAAAATTGGAACGATACAGAGAAGATTAGCATGGCCCCTGCGCAAGGATGACACGCACAAATCGAGAAATGGTCCAAATTTTTGAGAGAATTTGCACTCTAGTCTCTGGGCATCTCATACATTACTGCTTCCATTGATAATGTTTTTTTAGGAACTCCCATTGATAATGTTTGACATATTATTTCAATTTGATGGTGTATAAAAAGTCATTTTAGCAATAATGTTTTTTTAGGAACTCCCATTGATAATGTTTGGCATATTATTTCAATTTAGGTTGTGTACTAGAAACAAGCGCGGCGTTGCCGCGCGTCTGCCTATGTTAGGCCAGTCTATGTTGCCCGATTATGTGTATTGTCAATGCTAATGCTATGGCATATTTTGTAATGTGAATCAAACCACGAAGAATGATAGCATATGTTTTGATAATCAATCTGTCGATGAGATAGATTTACTATTCAACAAAAAGGAATCAATACAGAGAGTTATTATGTTGCTAATTACATAGTAAGATACACTTAAGAAATTGAAACTGGATCTACATTGCATACTGCCCTATGCTCGGTGCCGCTGCAGCCAAGGTTCTCACAAATAAACCTGAAACCCTTAGTAGCAGTCCCAGTATGTTGATAGCAAGCAAATAAACAAATGCGCTGCTGCACAGAAGAAGTTACACAGATACATGAAGACAGAACAGCCAAACTGTACAAAGGATCTATGGAAATCATCAAAATCAAATTTGATTGAAACAAATTGAAGCCACAGCCTTACCATAGGATGAGTGATCCATTCCAACAGAATCTTCCATTAGCACGGGACAATATAATTTACGTGTTGGTAGTGATTGTACTTATGTCTGTCAGTGTCACTTGGGTTGCGGAGGGGGCCTTCCACTCCGTACAAAAATATGTCAAACTAATCATTGAACACCCCATGTCCAATGTATATTTAGGCCAACTTCATGTCAGCATATTTTGCTCATAACCATGCACAAAAACATTTGAACTAAAGCTTAAAGAGTATAAAAAAGGGAAAGGAAGGCACTACTATGTATGCAGGTCAATTTGTTAATGTCAGCTTACTTCTTAACAAGAAGTTGTCCCATCCTAGCTTCCCAGTGGCCACACTTGGGCAGTGTCATGTCATAACACCTGCTTCAAATCTAGAAGAAATGGAGAACATCTGTTCTTTATTTCCATGAGTTTGGTGACTGCAGGAAGAATCACATCTTGGAGCAATCAGCATTTATGAGTCAATCGAAGTTAGGCTAATGAACAGAGGACCCATCAAGTACAGACAGTAGATCGATTCTATTGCAAGGCCACCAAACAACCATGCCCCATGGCTCCATCTATATTTTTCATAGAGAATCAAAAACCTTAAAATGGAAAACTAAAAAGGATTAAACCTAGATAATGCCATAAGGAAGTCTGAACTTGACATGGCAAATTAGTACCTATGACTGGAAAGAATCAGCTACATAAGCAATGGTTTTATCGCATTCTGAAATATATATTCACATTAGTATTTCCGTATTGACTCAAAGTTGTAGCCAAATAGTATAACATGCACCATCTCGAAATTCATTAAAGGTTGGCTATGTACCTTCTCAAGAACCAAAGCTAGAGTGACAACACCTGGTCATGCAAACAAAAGACATTGACATAACTGATGCCCAGCACGTTCACTCAACATCTGTCTAAATACACATCAACCGAGTTCTATCAGTTATTGAAGCAAGCACACGACATGGATAGCAACAGAAATAGCTGGACCAGTGATCCCTAACTGGAATTGTTTTACCTTCGGCAGTGTCTCCAGGTACACTTCGGAGATTTCCATCTTGGCAAGCAGACAGGCCAAGTTCAGTCCCTCCTTTGCTGTAGCTTCCTCCTTGGATCCTCGGATAGACCCTTGGGCAGAATTCGTGGGCAGGGTGCAGAGAGGTTGATGATGGCCAGCGCGGTGCAGATGCCTTTGACGCCGAGCCCGAGCTTCGCGAATCGTACAGGCTTGCGCAGTTGCGCACCGGGCAGGATTCGCCCGCGCTTCCAGGCAGGCGTACCTCTGGCCGCGGCGGCCCCTGACCTACCAGCGCGCGATGGGCCCGGACGCGGGCACCGGATAGCGGAGCCGGCCACGGCGAAGGGGGGCCTGGGGGCTGAGGGCACTGGGAGGCCGGAATGGTGAGGGTCGTGGTCCCGGTGGTATTCGTCGCGCACGCGGTGATGATGGGCGTTCGGGCTGCGGTATCCGCCGTGGTCGCCGGCCTGGCCACTGTCGTGACTGTTTTCAGCCGATGCCAGGCGTTGCCGTGCGCCTGCCAATGTTGGATCCCAGTTATGCATCCCACTAGAGCAAACAAACCCATGAAAAAATGTGTGATTAAAATTGGGTGATAGGTATTATGAGAACAATGGAATCTGTTTACTAAAAAAATTAAGTATGTCTGCCGGAGCATGTACGAGTGGTTGTTTAGCACTACAATACAAGTGTTGCCTATGCCTATCTGACAAAAAAATATCCTGCTTCTTTGGACAACAAGTTAGTCTTAATAATACTAAATATGTAGAAAGAAAATATATATAACTATTACGTAGCACATGGCAATATCTTTCTTCTATGCTAATTACCATCAGTTGACACTCTTCAAGTATCTATAATTCTATATATCTTCTCCTTCAATTTTGTGCACATTTTTTTTTTAGGGGAACTTCTCATGGGGACTTGGAGATCCCCGCCTGCTATACTGATTCCACAGATTCCGTTCCAAAAGGATTGGTGGGTGGAGGCAGGGCCTTGTTACAACAGTTTTACATCAAAGATGAGGCCTTCAATTTTGTGCACATTGTTGCTAGTGTGGCTACTTCTTGGATTTCACCCCATCCCTCCTCTATAACTTGAGGATCAACTATGTCAACAAGTTTGCCTTCTTCTACAAGTAGTGAGACAAAATGTGGAATAAGACCATCATTGTCGACTGACATCTAGTGATGTGTTTGTTTGGCTATGGAATTAAGCACTATACTCATGTGCCCTTACTATAAATAGCACATGACATATACAATGTTTATATTCAGTGTGAGTTTCCTTTGTCCTAGCTTGACACGTCATTAAGTGCTTAGCTTGACACGTCATTAAGTGCTTATTACTCTTGCAAGAGGCAGCAGCGCAGCAGAAGGTGCTGCTGAGAACTTCTGACATCGTTAGCGGTGTGTAATGCAAATATGCAATGGACAACTGACTAACACCTCAACTGATCAACGATCGACCTGGTAGATTCGATGGCCATCCAGCTCAATTTTAGCCACTTCCTCTCCCTGTATCAAAAATAGGCAAGGAACTTAAAGCAGCTTTGTAGCAATAGTGTAAGTGTCAATATATTTGATTATTTATTCTTCTAAAAAATTATGCTTTCAGTTGAGATTGTGAAGTCTTTTAGCTTTGTGGCATACATTAAGCTAACTTTTTTGGCAGAAGTGTAAATGTGGTCATGTAGTCATGTAGTCATGCTTCACCACCTGTGACACCATCATCCTAACATTGTAGCCATCTGCATTGATCCATCATAGTATGTAAGGTTCCTTAATTCCTAATAAATGATAGAAATATGTTAGTTGCACAGATAATAGGAACACAAAAGATGAAAATGAAACAGTTGGCAAAGGTGGCCGTGATAGTATAGTGCATAAATAAAGATTATAATTAGCGAAGTTATGTAAAGAACAAGATGCTGGATCAGATCGATCAAATAAATTGTTTGCTCTATAGAACTGTGCACTTACCAGCCAAGGGATGTCATGAGAATGTTTTCACCAGTAGGCGTGGCCGTCATGGTGCCATCGTGGGATGGATAGAAGGTGATAGCGACGGGAAGGATAAGGTTGACGGCTAGGTCGCTAGCACTTACTCCTTCCGTCCCCGCATACTTGTCGCCCCAGCAGCCTCCTAAATCGCCTAGGTTCAAAGTTTGGATGGATGCACCAGACACCAAAGACGCTCACGCTCAAAGTTCATTGAATGCACCCAAAGAGCCCCCTAAAACGACATGCAATAGGGGACAGAGGGAGTAGAACAAAACAGGTGGTTTGGATGGTTTAGGGGACGGTGTACGGCTGCACAGGTAGGATTCATTTTTTTGGTTTTGGCATTCCGTCGAGCAGCTGAAAGGCACCGGAGACGAAGGGCAAAGAAGATCGGACATGACGAACTTACCATGCACGGGCAGGAGGAACAACGTGGGCCACGGACGGGCCATGGACGCCTGCTGCTGGAGAGGTGCTCCGCTGCACAGGAGCGTCCGTGCGGCGCCGCCGGAGAGCCATCGCAACGCGGCCAACGACGGGAGGAGCAGAGAGTTCGCGAAGGCTCGGTGCGGGCGAGCTGGACGGCCGGGTTCGACGGCTCGATCGACGCTACCGTACGTGTGCCCGTCTGGCGCACAGGCATGGAGGCGCCGCCCCGCTCGAACGGCCCCTCGGGCCGACCGTCGGGCATGCAGACGCGGAGGCTGCTCCTATGCGAGGAGCTCGGCCAGCTGCCGCGCAGGGGTCGCGCCGGGGTGGGGGCCGGACCATAGCCCAGCCCCACTGACCCATCCCTAATGCCGCCGCCGTCGGCATGGCAAGCTCATCCGGCGGCCCAGCCTCCTCGTCCTCCCGTGGCGTGCCGGAGAACAGGTTCTATAACCCTCCCCACGTACGACGCTAGGAGCAGCACGGGCAACAACAGCGGTTTGCGCGCGGTTGCGGTCCGCGTCCCCATCGCTGTCCTCGTCGCCGTCGCCACGGGCGACGATGCCGAAGCCCCCGCCGCCGCCGCCCGTCGGGTGCCGTGAGCGGATGTGGAAAGGCGGGTGGATTCCGACGACTCTTCGTCGCTGACATCGTCCAAGCCGTCCGTGGTGTCCAGGACTACCACGGGCCCGGCTACAGTGGTCGGAGGAGGCTGGGAATTTGGAGAGGTTTATCTCCTCCACGACACCTTCCGTCACCGCGCAGTACTTGTCCAAGGTATTTCCCGGCTCTCTGCTGCTCCATGAAAAATTTCATCCTCGGGCAGCGGCACCGGCGCCGTCGGCGCGTCGTCAAGCGGGCGGGGAGTCGTCGAGGGCGCCAGCTCCTCGGGCAGCGGCACCGGTGCCGTCGACGCGTCCTCAAGCGGGCGGGGCGTCTCCATCGACCACCGCCGCCACATGGTCAACACGGCTTGGGCCGTGCAGGTCCTCCCCGCGCACGTACTCCTCCGCGGCGCCTAAAGCTGGTACCTCTCCGCCACGGACAGCGCATCGCGATCCGGGCACATCGGCGGCTACGTCGTGCAGCGGCGACGCCATCGAGTCAACTCGTCGGGCCATTGAAAAGCAGGCAATGGAAGTGGCGTTTCCACTTGTTACAGCCGCATCTCTACTCCCAAGGTGACGGCGAGCTGACCTTGGCTAACTGCCTGGCCATGCCTATAGACCGCGTGCTGTGATGGTGGAGAATTGGCAACCAGCGAGCCCAAAGGCACATGCGGTGCTGAAGCCGAAGGGGACAGCTGTGCCGGCATCCTCGAGCAACATATGCAGCAATAGACTTTGGAGGTTGCACATAACGTATTCGACATAATGCCAGTGAGGTACGTACATCTTGAATGCTAACATAGCTTTTTATCTTTTCTTTTCTCTTTGTGCTTTACAAAATACAAATCAACAAAATTTGTTAATCTGTGCTAGAATCTGGATATTGATAGATTAAGTCCAAATTATAGTACTGCTTCGATCAAAGAATTACTGCTTGCATATCTTCTTAGCATCCTTTATGTGTGATACTACAAATGGAAGCGGAGCTAGAGCTCAGGATATGATGTCTTGTGACCATTAGTTACAACTTACAGGCAATCATCATATATTGCATTCAAGCTACAGTAGCAATGCCTATAGCTTGTAGTGAAAGCAATACTGATTTCATAAATACGACACGACTTGATCATAGGCATAGCAGCTCAGTACATGGATTATACTGTGCAGTACAACATCTAATTACACACAATTACAAACCATCTTGGTCTGTCGAAGTTATCGATCGGGCCTTCTGAAGAAAAAAAAAAACACTGCCTGTTGTACTCAATTTCTTACACGATTTGTTTGTTCCCTGTATTGGAATTAATGAATAGTACTTGCTCAGTCTTTCAGCGCATTTCTGCATTCCAGATCATTGCTTAATGTCTGGTTAACTGATTTTGAAAATTCTATAACCCAAATTTGGAGCAGCTAGTTGTCGAAATGTTTGTTCAAGAAACCACCGCCGGATTTGGTGGATTCACGGCCGCCGCCGCATCCACCATGGCGGAGGGGGCGCATGGCACGTGGGCACGGGTATTTTCATGTTTCCATGGACTGCTATTGTGTCATCTATGCCAAATTGCTACACTACTCTGTTTGAGTTGCTTTTCTATTCGTCTGTGTCACCTACATGTTGCAATTTGATTGAAACAGGGATGGCCCAAAGACTGTCTGGAGTTGGTCGCCATCACTTTCAGTCACGCTTGGTTTGGTCATAACACGGGCAGTGTAAACTAATGTGGTTCAATGGGAGAAGTCTGACTGAGCTGGAAAATGAGGTAAGAAACATATAAATGCTCTGCTAATAAAAGCTCAGATTTGGAAAGTTCAATGAAACATATATGATGCGTATGAAGGGATGAAGAAATTTAATACAGTTTAACCTCTGCATTACGATCACTTAATAGGGACAGTATGGTATAAGTATGTTCTGAATCTAATTAAGTGGTTGGTCACACCATTTTGAACGTATACTAGGATTTGTTTCTAAAGAAATTCTATTGGTTATCCATCTATGGCAATTATTCCTGAAAATTGATCCACTGAATAATATCAGTGAGCAGCAAATGTTAAGTATTCCAGTTTCCCATCTATTCATAGTTTAAGGTGTACTATTGACAGTCAAAGACAAGGCGTGTTCATAGTTTGATACAGGTTGATATGAAGTGTTAATACTATTTAAATCATCGATCATGCTAAAAAAGATACCCAATTTTTAGTGCATTAACCAAGCTAAGACCTGGTAGAAGCCATTTCACAATATAAACTGTTGCTTTCGTTCATGATGAATGATGATCTGTTCAAGCTGGAGAATCTTAGAATACTAACATACTTCTGAAATTTGAAATAAGATATGTTGGTACAAACACCGTTCTCTCAATTTCCCGTATCATCAGTGTACATTATCTACTAAATTATCCTTTCAATTAACCTCTCACATCTGTGACTCCATCCCAGGGTACAATGCACTCCAGTTTCCAGATCTTGCCGCTGAATTAAAAGGAAGGATAGCATCAAACAACAATTCTTCACCCGGGAAGAAATGTCAATGCCTCTACAACAGATTTACAGAAAATTGAACAGCTCAGAGAACGCCTGCTGTTTCTGCTAAAGCCGTCAGTTCTGTTGCAAAACGGTTACATCGTTGACTGGGGGCATTTCCCTCTTCAAATACTAGGAGATGATGTCTTGTTGCCCTTTCTTCAGTGATAGTATTAAAGAAAGATTAATGTTAAATATGGGTAATTAAGAGAAAAAAATAGTATAATTTGAATTCAGAAATATCTAGATAAAGACAGCGTACTAAGTACAATTTGGATTTTCATTATGGTGGAAAAGAAAATACGTATAAATATCCTATTAATAAAAGTCACGGCATGGAACCCATATCAAAGTCGAATCTATGAATCGTCGGACCGTGCCATGGTTTAAAGTCCTGAAACAATTTTCAAGTTCATTCCAAACGCGTTTCAATATCTCAGTGCTTTTATCATTTACTATCAGATACCCATCTTCCAAATCTCAGTTGCCATTTGTATAATAATATTTGAGAAACCAGATCAAGCAAAGCTTTCTTGCCACCGGTTAAAATCCATGCATGTTCTTGTAGACTTAAATAACCACGTCTACAAACATTGTTGCCCAGATTCAAATTAAAAAAAAATCAAAATCATATACTTTATATAAAATTGATTATATGACTAACACAATACATATCAATACCTATGCCCTCCTTAAAATATTAAAAACCCTTCTACATTTATGCTACTTCTACTCACAACGTAAAAGATCAAAAAATAGAATCACCTCCTACAAAATTGGTTTCACCCCACGACACCGTTCTTGTAGTAGAATTATTTATTATGGTATGCTAAGACTTGCAATATTAAGGTATATGATTTCCTTTTGAATTTTCGTAGCAATCAAACCATAATTAAAAGCAAAAAAATGTCACTCTAAAATTGCAGCATATTTGATAATTCCACATGCTAGGGATGAATCCTTTCAATCCTTTATGGTACAGAACACATCAATTTATAATAATCCTTTTAGGGATGAAAACAAATCGAAAACGATCGGAAGGAGGCCAAATCACTTTCACTTTCATTTTCTTTTCGAAAACGAAATCGATACAATATTATCGGAAATGAATATGGCGCCGGTATTACGGAAATTTCAAAAAAGCATATAATCGGCCTGAAAAATACAAATGATAATCTGGCCGAAATCTATGATAACGGTATCCTCAAAACGATAAACACGCCAAACCCGTAGGAAATGAGAAGAGTCATACAACTTCGCAACATCACCACGCTTCTTGACAAATGACATAAATAAACGATCAAGTTCTAAGTTGACTTGACATAAAGATAGTGATAAAAACATGAATTATTAGAGTTCCTTCTTTAGTAGAGGTTGTTCCTATATGTATGCGATCCTTGCCATATAGTTAGTTTTTCAAAAAATATTTGCCTTATGTGCAAGTTAGATTTGTGTGTGCCTTTGATTAGAATTACCAACGGTAAATTACCGCTTAAATATGAGAATCTTTCTAAACGATCGGAAGAGGGCAAAATTGTTTCCGCTTTCGTTTTCATTTATTTTTATCATTATCATTTTTATTTTTTTTTGGTTACCACTTCCATTTCCATTTAGGCATCAAAATCGGAAAAACCCGAAAACGACTTTGAAAAAAATCGAAAATTATCATTTTTATTTTCATCCCTGAATCCTTCGATAGAGGAAGCGGAGGCACATTGGCTAGCCTCCACAATCCACACTAATGGTCACACACTTTGGGCAGCCTTGCCGCGCCTGCAGTGGAAGGGAGGCTGCGGCCATGTCCCCAGCGGCGGGCCGACGAATAGCAGGGGTAGCTCGGCCCGCGCCGGGATGGCTAGCGCGCCTGCGCACTGCCTGCGCTGGTGGCGGCGAGCTGCGGGAGAGGAGTCGGCGAGAAGACGAGCTGGGGAGGTGCGGCGCGAGGTGGTGGTCGGCCCGGAGAGGCGCGAGGGTGGCTAAGGCAGTGGAGCTTAGCAGCGCAGCCCCGCCGAACAATCCAGCGAAAAAAAAAAAAGGCACTCCACCCCGCTTGATCTCCGCCGGCGCGCTCGAGCGGCAGAGGAGCTGCGGCGGCCCACGCGCTGCCTCGTCTCAAAGCCACGAGCTAGACAGCTAGCCACGGGTCACCTCGGCCCGGGGTGCGCGGGGATCGGGCGCGGGATGCGGCCGCGACCGCTCCGGGGAGCACAGTGTCCCCGGCCACCCCGGCGCGAGCGAGGCGGCTTGCGCGGCAGCCCCAGCGGACTCTCATTCAACGAGACACCGGCGTGCCGTCGCGGCTCTGGCTATGGACGGCGAAGGCGCAGTCCCAATAGGCCAGCAGCGGAATCGTGATGCGACATCGGCGCGGCCGAGGCAGAGCGGCATGGCCATGGATGGCGGCTGTGTCGTGCGAGCGCGGTCGAGGTGGAGGCGTGCGGCGTGCGGCACGAGTGGGAGCGGAGCTAGACCGGCAGTGACAAGGGGAGCGCCGCCGTGTCCCGAGATGGCCCAGGCCCGAGGTGCGGCGTAGCACGAGCTTGGGGAAAGTTCTGGAACTGAGAAGATGACTTGGACTGTATGTTGATTTCTAGAAAGTTTGAGGGCCTTCGTGAAAAATGTTTAGGCCGAGCTAGATCTGGGCCCGCCGCTGGGGACAACGGTGCCCCAAGTTGAGATAGCCATCACTATCAAGAACTAAAACATATGCTAGAGTGATTTCTGATGGAGAAGTGAACCAAACAAGCGCTCAATCTCCAAGATCCAAGCCTACTAGCCTAAAAAGCTATTACATGCCACTAAATTTCTCTTCAAAGATACATACTTCAATCAGATAGACATGCTTTTGATTGCATCTCTGCTGCACAAAAATGTCATTAGAATACTGACAAGGACTAACATGAACTGGGCAGTGGACAGCCTTCTGACATATATGGAAAGTTTGATGAAGCAAATTCATGTTAAGAGCCATAGTCTTGGCAGCACTCATGCAAACACCAAGATGCTAATTTTACCATATTACTCCATATAGATTTGCACCTTACTATGCTTAGAGGCCGCATCTTGTGTAACACCTGTTTCTTATTGTTTTGCCTGCAGTGCCGAACTGATAAGATTGTTTTCAAGCTTTTCAACAAAGTTCCCAGTGACTTACCTCCAGTTTTGCGGTCACAGGTAAATTATGCATTCTCTCAGCGCGCGGCAAGAAAATATATCCTGAACCTAACACTTAAATCCTGATTTTCAGATTCTTGGTTGGTTGTCGAGTAGCCCTACTGATATAGAAAGCCATATTAGACCTGGCTGTATTATTCTAACAGTATATCTTCGGTTAGTTGAGTCTGCATGGCAAGAGGTATGCTTGCTTTCTAAATCTCATGTCAAAATAGCGCCTTCTTTGTTTGGTTATCAATGGTCTTTTCTACAGCTTTCTGAGAATATGAGCCTGCACCTGGATAAGCTTTTGAGTAGCTCCACTGATGACTTTTGGGCATCTGGCTTGGTATTTGTGATGGTTCGACGCCACTTAGCCTTTATGCTCAATGGTGAGCCAAACCCTGGCACTTAGCTGCTCTTATACAGTGATGCTGTGTGCAAGTTTTATTATGGATACTTTATGTAGGAAATTTGTTCTATCAAGCTTTATTGTTCATGTTACTGCAGGTCAAATTATGTTGGACAGACCCCTGCCACCCAGTTCTCATAATTACTGCAAGATTTTATGTGTCAGACCTGTTGCTGCACCTTATTCTGGAACAATAAATTTCAGAGTCGAAGGTTTTAACCTACTCAGTACTTCCTCGAGGTACTTTATCATCTTTAATTCAGATTAACTTATTCATGAAGTATATACATATAAACCTTGATGTTTCCTTCAGCTTATCCATTTACATCTATACCATCTTCTCATGTTCGCAGGCTAATTTGTTCATTTGAAGGACGTTCTATATTCCAGGAAGACACGGACTCTGTAGCAGAGAATGCTGAGTATGAGGATAGGGACATTGAATGCCTCAGTTTTTGTTGTTCTGTTCCTGGTCCAAGAGGAAGAGGATTTATAGAGGTACAGATAGTTATACTTAAAGCTTCTGTCCGAGACAAAGCCTACTTATATAGCTTCTGTTCAAAAACAAAATATATTTATATAACTTTTCTTGTGATGGGGTTATTTTGGTTTTCTTCTGCAACCTTGAACCCCACCTGAATATCACCTGCAATTTCAGGTCGAAGATAGTGGTTTTAGCAATGGCTTCTTCCCCTTCATAATTGCTGAGAAGGATGTATGCTCTGAGGTTTCTGAGCTGGAGAGCATATTTGAGTCCAGTAACGAACATGCAAATGTTAATGATAATGCTAGGGACCAAGCTCTCGAATTTCTAAATGAGCTGGGTTGGCTTCTTCATAGAGCAAACAGAATGTCTAAAGAGGATGAAACTGATACATCTCTAGCTCCCTTTAACATGTGGAGATTCAGGAATCTTGGTGTATTTGCCATGGAGCGGGATTGGTGTGCTGTGATCAAAATGCTGTTAGATTTCTTATTTATTGGCCTTGTTGATGTGGGATCCCGATCTCCAGAAGAGGTGGTGCTTTCAGAAAATTTGTTGCATGCTGCTGTACGGAGGAAGTCTGTTAACATGGTTAGATTTCTGCTGAGCTACAAACCAAATAAAAACTCGAAGGGAATTGCACAGACATACTTGTTTAGACCTGATGCTCTGGGCCCTTCAACGATTACCCCTCTCCATATAGCAGCTGCCACTAGTGATGCAGAGGATGTGCTGGATGTGCTGACAGATGATCCTGGACTGGTATTCTCTTTTCTAGTTCTTGGAATTTTGCCTCTCTTTTTTTCTACTACCTCAATCTGAGCTATGTTAATATTAATTTACAACGCTAGATCATTAGTAACATAGTAAATTATCTTTCTTTTGATGTTTTATTATTTCACTAAAGCAGACTTACACATATATTGAACTATGAAGTGATGAATACTTGAGTTACCGGATGTCACATGCATGCATATATTTTAAATCTAATTAATAGAGTTGAATGATATTAGTTATATCTAACATCCCTGTTTTGACTTGTCCCATGCAGATTGGAATTAGTGCTTGGAGCAATGCACGGGATGAAACAGGTTTTAGCCCAGAAGACTATGCCCGGCAGAGAGGCAATGATGCTTACCTGAATCTGGTCCAAAAGAAGTTTGATAAGCATCTTGGCAAAAGCCAGGTTGTCCTCGGTGTCCCAAGCAGTATATGCTCTGTAATAACTGATGGTGTTAAGCCTGGCGATGTTAGCCTCGAGATTTGCAGGCCAATGTCTGCAGCAGTACCAAGTTGCCTCCTCTGCAGCCGTCAGGCACGGGTGTATCCAAATTCTACGGCAAGGACCTTTCTTTACAGGCCAGCAATGTTAACTGTGATGGGAGTCGCTGTGGTTTGTGTCTGCGTGGGCATACTCCTTCACACCTTTCCCAGGGTTTACGCTGCGCCCACATTCAGATGGGAGTTGTTGGAGCGTGGACCGATGTAAGTTGTAGGATGAAATAAATCTAGCTGTTGTTTGTAAGTTGAGAGCTTTAGTGTGGTGGCTAAGATCAATCAAAGGAACATAATTACCGTGTGAAGAAGTTCCTTTGTATTTGAAGCAAGATCCTGTTGCTGCTGTATAAGCTTATATACTAGAAACCACGCGCGGCATTGCCGCGCGGCCAAAACGACAAGGTGCATGCCTTATGTTACCGGTTTCTTGGTCTATTTGATTGCCTTTGTCCAAGTGGGGCCCCATGCTATCCTCCCACGGTAGGTGCTCACTGAGTTGTGTCAGCGATAGACAACGGCAGAAGCTATCTATATCATAACCCACTCATGTCGATGGGAAATGTGGTGTCTATTTCTATATCCTTTCCTTTCCCCTATTAATTCCCTTACCCACAAACTGAACGGTGGATATAATTTCAATTGTGCTCCATATTTCTATCCTAAGTTGCATATCACATAATATAAACAGTACAGTGCCCAAGTGTTGATAAGAGGGTATTGCTGTTGGCTGTTACTTTTAGGTGAGCTGAACATTGAAGGAAAGAGTTAAGAATATGGGCAGCTGCTATAGGTGTGGCCAAACATGAAGAAAGATCTCAAATATGACAATGCCGATATTGTCTTCAATGTTCTGAAGATTAGTTTGACTTAAAAGGGCCATACTGAGCTATACATTTAAGAAAGTGCGATTGTTTCCTCATGGCTAACCTGGTATATATCCTTTTTCAAAGGCATTCACGCTGAACTCCCCACCGATTCCTCCACGGATCAGCAACATGCTGCTCTACTTGTTGTAGATTAATGAAGTAAACAATAGTAGTCTTAATGTACATTTTATCAATAATTTGGAACGGGAGCAATTGATCATGACTTCTACATGTCCAGTGCATGAAGCTTAGCTATTTAACTCTCAACAGGTAGCTCCAAATTCTGATATGAGAGCGCAGAGCAACCAACAACATGTTGAGGGGTAAATAAAAAACTGAATTCTGTTTAGCGAATTAGCCAGAGATTTAAAACAGACATAGATGTTTGATGATAGGTATATAGACTGCTGATTGACATTGCAATAATGGTCAAAGTGCTGAAGAAGCGGTGAGACTACAACTAAACTACGCACTTCACTTTAGTAAGGGTAATATGCAAAGTAGCTGCAAAAAGTTTATTGTCTTCCCAACACATAGAAGGGCAGCTCAGTCGTGAATTGTTGCTAGTTTCAGAAATACAATGCAACTATACAAGCATTGTGCTGTCAGTTTATGAAACTGTTTATGCATCAATTTTAGATAACAAACAACTCAACTGATCGAACTACACACTTCACTTTAGTAACAACACTTGTACCAACTAACTACTAGCTCGACAGGGGGACAACTACTGCTACACTGAGGGAACTACAACTGGAGCATTGAGCAAGATTACCGGCCACCACAGAATCTCCAGGCTCCAGCGCAATCTCCATCAACCGTCGCACTGGTGCAGGAGGGAGATGGAGGACGCCGTGTCCGTGCGCGAGGGGGCCTGACGCCCCAGCCGGCTGCAGGAGGGAGGTCTGAGGCGTGCTCGCCTCGACGCACATGGCTACTCGCACGTCGCTGAGGCGTGCCAAGAGTGGCCGCCCTCTCTCGTCCCCTCCGCCAACATCCGCGAGAAGGCGGCCGACGCTCGCCGCGACAACGGCAGTGCCCTGCTCTCCCCGCAACCTGGCTTCTACGCTCCCCACGCCATGATTTCACCTGGCCAACGCCGGCCTCTTCTGCACGCGCCGAGGACAAAGGTAGGCAGGCCGGCCCGCTATGCACGTGCCACGCCGGCCACCGCGCGCGCTCGAGCGCTGCTGGCCCCCGCCGCGGCTTAATTCGCGTCGTTCTCGGGGGCGGCGGCAGCGGCGGCGGAGGAGGGACGGGGAGGAGGAGGAGGTGATGGCGTCGGACTGGGCGGAGCTGCAGTATACGTAAGAGTTGGCGAGATTCTTGGCGACGACGACATGGAGCGCGGATTCGGGCTGGGCGTCGTCCCACGTTTCGTCTCCATGCGCCCCTCGTGGCAAGTACCGGCGGTGGCGCGGCGGCGAACGGAGGCGCCACTTTGGCGGGGGAAAGAGTGGGCAACGTTCCGGTCACGTGACGGTGCCTCCCCTCACCTCCTCCATATTATTATCATGCCATCACCCGGCCATGCATCTTTTTTGCCTATGTTAGGCCTTGCGCGATGCGTGATCATGTGGAGAGCAGGTGCTTCCAGTATATAAAAAGCTACTTCCAATAGAAAGAAACGATTACAAACACATTGATGTATCTATTTAATGATGTAACTTGCAAGACTAATATTTTCCACACATATCTTGGTTTTTCTCTATGTGGGAGGGGGAGTATTGATGGAATTTTATAGACACCAAGATACAAGTTTCTGATGTACCAGAAATCATGGCATTTCAAAGGAGATAAAAGACATATATGTGGTAACATAAATCCTTAAATTTTGCATGAGAAAAATCAGTAGGATATATAACTTGTGCATGTAATTCAATGGTTTCTAAACTGCATATTGAAATCATGGTCACCACTCGACGCTTGTGAGCTCTGTGACCGTGTTGCCCCACTCTGCTCAATCATTGGCCACTGCCTTTTATGACTCTACCGCTGCCCCTGAATGGAGTCGTGGCATGGACCACAGAACCAATAAACATGCTGATCAACACCGCCTATTAGAAGCAATTAGGCCATAGAAATTTAATCAAACAGAAGCACAGATATCAAATGACTAAATTAGGATATGAGGATGGGATCCCTCATGTAGCAAAAACTAAAACATAATTGGCAAACTGAAATCCATGGAACAACATTTATTTAAATATTCAACACATATACATTTTGTGAGAACTCATATGTACAGAAGTTCTTCGATCAATGATGTATTGCTGACCACTAAAAGAATGGAATAGATATGAGTATAACATTATTGCCTATGTTGATAACTTGTAATAACTCCACTGTGGGGGTTTTTTTTCTTTAAAAAAAAAGACAGTGTGACTTATTAAATGCATGTTGAGTTTGTGCAACCACAAAACTACTCATAAAGAGATGGTTAATGAATCGGAGCTTATCAATGAAAGAGACATTCAATGGATATGCATGAGGAATCAGCATTTTTGCGCAATGTTAAGTGGAAGTATGTGAAAGTCGTGCATGCTGTAATGTTAAGTGCAATTAGCAGGCTATCAGCTCATTAAACAATGGATCATTGTTACTTATCTTTTTGTGGGAAAAATATTTGTTACTCAGCCTACATAACATTTGACAGTAACAACTTCATTTAGAGATATCAAGCTTTGTATGTGGCCTTTTGACATGCATTGCCCCTACGTATTGGATGTTTGCCTGCAAAAACAGAAACCAATGCACAGTGACTAATCACTCGTGGCTCTATATGGTCCTTCGGTATGGCAATAAGCTCTTGCTCCACAAACATAGAAGGCAAAGGGAAGGTTGGGAAGGGGGCAGGTACCATGCTGCCACTGAAGCTTCCAGTGTGTCAAGGCGATCTTCTTTGTATCCTTGCTTTGGTTGAGAGATTGAGAAGATGCTTCTGTGTTGATGCCGGCTGCAACATCAGCGTTCAAATTATATTAGGAAAAAATCCAATAGAAGATTCCAAGTTGAGGATGCAAGCAATACATGGCCAAGGATAAAGTTCCCACCTTGTTCAAGGCCTGTACGATCTATGACATTTTATCAAACAGCTGCAGGGCGTCGTCCATGCCGGTAGCTGCTTCATCTGCTGGAGCGCTGGCCCATGCTGCTCCACCGGCTTTTGTCGTAGCAGCCATGCGCTTCCGTTCCACCTGTTGATCTTGATTTTTTTTTTTTTGCAGCTGGAGCAAGGGAGGATCGCTGGCTTGCCTACCCATGGAGCTCACGGCGGCGGTGTGTAACAAGCGGTCAAGCGCTTATATGATAACTGTAGAAACATGAGAGAAAAAAACAGGCGAGGCAGGGCAGAGCACACGGAGGACGGAGAGGCCCGGCAAGAGAAGCAGGCCACGTCATCAAGTATCTACAGTGTAGTACATCAAAAGTGCTGATGGAATTTCTAAGGCCAGTCAACTACTTTATACATATGTAGCAGTAGCAGTATAACTTCTAGAGAATACCAGGAGCCTCATCTATACTAAACTAATAGCAACTATAAATGTCAACCACCTGACCCTTCCCAAAGGTTCTTGAAATATTTCCGTTCAGAAATACCCCTTGACCCTTGAGCTCCCTCCAGCTTCTTGAAACATTCTATCCATCCATCCATCCATCTAGCGGAGAAGAAAGGAAGAGGTAAACTTCAATACTCCTACATCTATCTATTTATCTGATTCTATCCTGCTGCATTACTCGCCTATATGGGGCAATAGCACAAAATCGAAACGAATATAGGAATAGCAGATAGGAAGATCTACTGCCTACTACAACACTTACCGGCAAGACGAGCCACTGTCGCCGTCGGAGCCGAACGACCCTGCAACGTAAAGCACGGCGCGAGGTTGAAGACAGCGTTCGGCGCAAGCGCGACGTCACGGTCCAGCGCCTCCCCATCCTTGACCTCCACTCGCTGTGCCGCAACGCCGCGCAAAGAGGCGCCCAGACAGCAACCTGGACGAGGAAACTGTCGTCGCGGCGGACCGAGCCCCGCCCGTCCGGCGCAGGAATGCTGCCGGCGGTGCCAAGATAGCTGTGCGAGGAGACACCAAGGCAGCAACCATGGCGAGTAGTAAGGGCTCCTCGGGGCCAACAGGCAAGCAAGGTTTCCGCCGTGCTCTTGTCAGACCGTACCTGCACGCCCTTGGGCGCCAGCGACGCGCATACTCCGAGCCCGGCCAGCGTCCCCGCTCGCCGACCCGTTGTCTTTCGGTCACGATAATAATAGCCCTACTATGTTTTAGCCCAATGAAACAACAATGAAGGCCGAACATCACAGCAGACATCAGCTCTCATACGTCCGTCCATCTCCCTGTCCCTGCTCCCACGAGAGCTCGGCACCACACGGAGCAGGCGGCCGAGGACGCACCCCGCGCGCGACGCGCTGGCACGGGTTGCACCCGGGCGGCCGGAGGTGACTTGTGGCCGGCTGTCCACGTAAGTGGCTGTCCGGCTCGTGAGCAGCACGGTCCGCGTGGCCCAAGTGCTGAGAGCCGGCGAGCTGTGCTGGGCCTGAGCGTCCCCGGAAGGAGCCCGGAGCTGACAGGCTACAGGCGACGCCGCTGCGCTGTTCTTTGACTCTGCGACTGAGACGAGGCGTTGGCGTGCGGCGCGAGGCAGAGCGGACCTAGGCCGGCCGGCAGTGACAAGGGAGCGCCGCCGTGACCCGATGGCTGAGGCCTGAGCCGCGTAAACACGAGCTTGGGAAACAAAGAGGATTTGGACTGCAGGTGGTTTTCTGAAAAGTTTGATGGCTGTTTTGCAAAATATTCATGCCTCACCAGATCTGGGCGTCCGCTTGACCGATCCGACGGATGACAAAAAGGGCGACGTGGCCCAATTAGATGCGACTTGGCTCGATCTCGCCTCTGCCGAGCTGGCGGCCATGGGCGCCGCGATGCGGCCGCGGCGCTCTTGGCTCGCGGCCGCAACGAGGCGGCGGCGTGCGGCACGAAAGGGGGAGCGAGCTAGACCGGCGGTGACAAGGGGGCGCCGCCGTGTCCCGAGATGGCCCAAGCCCGAGGTGCGGCGTAGCACGAGCTTGGGGAAAGTTCGGCTGAGAAGATAACTTGGACCGTATGTTGATTTCTAGAAAGTTTGAGGGCCTTCGTGAAAAATGTTTAGGCCGAGCTAGATCTGGGCCGTCCATGCGCCTGATCCGACGGGCCGAGAAAAGCGGCGGCGTGGCCCAATGACATGCCAGAGCTTGGCTCGCGGTTTAGAAAAGTAAGAGATAAGTCATTTTAGCAATACTTTAGGTCAATTTTCTCTAGTTCTACTGCATCCTCTTAATTAGTTTAGGTGCATGCACGATTGACTTCGTTCGACGCCTCCACGATAATGTTAGACATATATACCTTGTGATCAAATGGATTACCAGCAACTATTTTTAATAAGCAGACTTGTAACTATTGTTAACATATTTAAGTAAGCAGCAATAGTAACTGTTGATTCAATATTGTTCAGTACAAACTATGAAGAACGACGCTAGGATATTTTTAGTATTATTATACCATTATCATAACAGAAGCTGTATGAAGTTATCATGACAGTGGCTGCACTTAAGCACTCTGTCCCAATGGAATGCACTCCCGCCTCTTGGATATTGGAGGACCCTTGACGGCTTGGGCCTGGTTTGCGGACAAGACAACGGCCTGCTCCCAAGCCCAACGTGGGCAGGACCAGTGGACCAGAAGTTTAAGTGTTTTAAACAGCCATCGGTTTAGTACCATATCGGTACCATAACCATGCTTGAGCTTAGGAGGCGCTACAAAACAAACCATGAGTTCAACCTTGATCCATACTTACGCGGGCGGGGTTACATGGTGATCATGAAGGGTCATGGCCTTTTGGTTAGCGGCTTTCATTGCACCCAGGAAGAGCTCGCCTACCATCTCCTCAAGTAGGAGAGTGGACGTCGTAATTTGTGGATGAGGGGTGCACGCGTTCACATTGCCCCCGCCAATTATTAAGATTTATTTAAGTATTAATTTTTGACTTTTAATATTTAATATTTATTGTTGCTAATAATGTTATTAAAAATTAATAATTATTTAATATTAAATTTTTAATTAAGCTATTTGGTATTTGAAAAATAAAAACTACTGAACAACAACACTGTTTATTTGTGGGCGAGACATTGTTTCCTGGCCATTTTAGGAGAGTGTATCCTACCCATTTTGGTAGGGAGTGTCATTTTGTGGGGAGAGTGTACTATGATCGCTGGTGCACGAGACCAGTGTTTTGCTAGCCGTGTTTGGGAAGAGAGTGTACTTTACTATGAAAAATGGGGGAGAGAGTATATTTTGTACTATGACAAGTCAATCAAAATTTATTTCAACATCTATCGTCCTTTGAACATTATCTTATGATGACAAGTTCATTTCCTCTTGGCTTGGTTGATCTCTGAAGGTAGCCAATTAAGGACTGGATGGGGCAACCGAATAGGATTGATGAAGCACTTGCGTATAGAGCTGTTTTTCCCCTTTTAAATTTCGATAGGTGGCTTCATGCTCCTTTTAATGAAAAACGGGTGAATGACCGATTATGAAAAAAAAAAGTTGGCTTCATGACATTTGCGGATGGCACAACGGGTGAATGATCTCTGAAGGTAGCCAACTTTTTTTTTGTCGTAATTATTAAGCAAATATGTAGAAAAAACATTTTTTTTTTCTTACTACTAATATTAATTGTCCTGTTCGACAAAAAAAAAAATCTTATATAATGGCAACTTTTCTCTTGCTCTGGAATACTGGGATGGGCAAATTCTTTATAGGCTAACCGACCCATGGACATGGATGCAGGCACCTTGCACTTGCGCACAGAGCTGCTTTCTTGTTTTGGGTTTCCTTCTACAAATCAAGCTGAAGTCCATCTCGAACATCATCAAGTGAGTCTTTACATTTTGTCTGTAATTCCTAATAAATTACCAGTACAGCAGTGAGGGCATATATATTATATGAAATATACATGCCGTCAGAGACATTTAGCCAGTCGATCGAGGTGGTAAAGTTACACAAACAATTATCCCTTTCCTATGTTGTGTTCAACAATGTTAAGAAAATAAATAGCAATGTGCATTCCAAGAATCCTGAGCTAAACGGGTCAAGACTGGGCATCGGGATCAGGTTGCTTCTTGTAGCTGCCGTCGCCGTCGTTCTTTTCATTCATATCAGGAATCGAATCACTGCTGGCCCCTAGCTTTTCCTGCAAATATCATACCAACAACTGAGGCCAGCAACTATTGCACCCCAAAGAAGAAAAATCTGAAAAGAGTCACAACCACCCTAGCAATATGCACAGTAATTCAAGGTATCACAATATGTACTCACGATATTGCCCAGTTTCTGCATAACTGAGGAGGTGGTCGCATAACTGAAAATCTGGGCTACCATGACTGATAAAATGAAATGGCAATATAAATATAGCAAATGAATGAAACCTTGAGGGAAGCATTCTGTGAAAGTAGCTGCTCGTACTCCTTTCTGATTCGCTCAAGCTCGGCCCTGAGAGAGGAGTTCTCCGACCTCAAAGCTTCAGCGCGTTGCCCAAGCTCCTCGCACTCAGCCTGGAATAACCAAATAAGATCACGAAAGCCTTGAACAGAAATCTCTTGGAACTTAGAAGATGAAAATCAGGTAGCAGGATGTCAGTATGAGTGTTGCACAACACCTTCTTGCGCAGCCGGGATCTGCGTGCGGATTCTCTATTAGACTGCTTTCGTTTTTGCTTCTTGAGTTCCCTTTCATCCTGCCATGATACAATCATAGTTCGTGATGATTATATTTTCCTATATTTTATTAATGTGTACACAAAAGCACTTATATATAAATAAAGTAGAATTGAAGCGTGGTATCCTTGTTATGTATCATATTACAACACCCAAAGCACAATAAGATAGAATAAAACTTCTCAAAGCACTTCAGAAATCAAAGCAGCAATACCAAAAATCCCTTCATCGAGACCTTCATCATTGCTGCCTGACACATTTGGAATCAGAGAAACAACTTCATATTTGACAGAGGACACAGCCTTCTTTCTCTTCTTGGAAAAACCTCTCCTGTGAAGAGGCCAAACCTTCAGGTTTTTAGAATGAGAGATGATAAACGTGCAACTTTTCTCCTTTGTTAAGATCTTCTCTCTTAGGCCTCCCTGACTTTTGGCCTGCGGTTCCCTTCCCGCCCTGGCTACGCCAGCCCTCCGGCTGGTTGGTTTGTTGTTATTTCTCTCTTTTGTACAGGTTTCTGTTTTTATTTAATATAAAATCCTACAGTGGGGGGCTTCCCCTGCTGTATTCCGTTAAAAAAAGCACTTCAGAAGATGGCAAAGCTATAATTTCTCTTGTTTAAAAGTTTAAAGGATGGTGTTTGAAAGAAATACAATAATGTTTAGCTGAATATGGAAAATGGAAACAATAGGGCTCAGCAGGGTCATTATATTTTTTCATGAATAAAACAGGAAGAGCTGTGTATGTTTGTATTAGGTTGGAAAAGAAATAAACAGTGTTTACGACACTAGCAGCTGTAGTGCTTGCCAGACCTCACTCACTGACTCAATGGACTATATGGACAAGCAAACAACTACACAAGGACAGGTAAGACAGTTGTAACTGAAGCTATGAGCTCCATCTGACTGCTTACAGCCCAGGACTTCCAGTGCTCAAAGATAAAACATTTTAGTACATACAATTGTAAAGTTTAAGACACATGCTAAAGGACTGTACCCATTGGTCTCCTCGAGCTGAACCAGCTGATGCTTTGCCATGCGTTGCAGGGACAGCTGCAGAACCTGGAGCTGCCCAGTAGTCCATTCCAATATTCATATTAGCTGTGGAGCTAGGAACTCCAACCATTGCACCCGGTTGTACTGGAAGCATCGCCATGGTTTGGTTTAACATTCCTTGGGATGCTGAATAAGAAATGCCATTCTGAGAATTGCCTGCATATTGACAGGATGTACCCATCACCTTATGAAAACAGACATGCAATTCTATTGATCTTTATCATTTGGGAAAAAAACAAGTCCTCAGATACCCACCATCTTCCTTTCCATCATTGTCCTTTGAGTGTGAATCCTGCAACAGCAAAATTATCAAGGAGTCTAAAAGAAGTGTTATGACAAGAAAGAGATTGAGGATCACAGATCAATCTCACATTTTGAGAATTGGCATCACTTCCTTCACTCTCGCTCTCACTTCCACTCTCACTGCAGGTAAAAGTTACAAGGTGACTAGGTTGTGGATGGACTCTAGAGATTTATATTTTACACTAGCAAATAAAAACCTGTGGGATGTAATCCCATTGGCAGATGGAGCAGATGTTCTGCCAGGTTCACTTTTCCCCTGAAATTATTACCAGAAGTCTAATTTTAAATTCCATAAAATGCTCCGATTGACTTTGATAATGAACTCTTGACCTTGGAAAACACTCACCATTCATTTCTGGAGCACTTGGCGCAGCTCCCTGAAAAGATATATTTCGGGATTACATGAAATGGTGATGACTAAAAGGGAACAGAAACAGTTGATTACTTACAGGAGTTTCAGCATGTCCATTTGTTGGCATAGGATAATGACTAAATGGATGCATAGTCTGCCAATAATTTATTCATCATGCAAAAATATGTCAGCCAAGCAGGATAAAAAGTATTAGTACATTAGCTAGCATGTAGGTTAAATTTGTTAGGCATAAAAGTGCATACAGGAGGTGTAGAGGGATGGGCATATACTGTTCCAGGTGGATACATCACATAAGGTGGTGGTGGCGTCCGTAAGGTGGCACCATGGGCTGCAATTAAGGGGCATTGGTTTTGATTTAAATATGAAAATCACATGCTTTTGCAATATATAACACATATAAATACAGATTGACATAATAGTAGTGATAGAGAACAGAGGGGGGCCTGGGGCAAAGTTTCAGATATAGGGGGCACCTGAGCTCCCCACATGTATGGATGGGCCTGTGGATTTGCAGCAACGGTAGGGGGGAAGAACCCATGTGGTGGAATTGCTGAGTAGGCCTACCAAGATATTTAACAAGTAAGAGATAAAGCCATAAAGGAAAGGAGAATTGCTTGATAAAAATAGAAGGTAAATGAAAAACGTTTCTTTCTTAATTAGCAAGAGCATATTTTGTATAGACTAACTAACCTGAAAGCTGGGCCATTCAGGGTACACTGGAGGTGTTCCACTGGATGTGGTAGCTGGAGGTTGATCCTGGAAATAAAGAGAAAAGAAACAAAAACATCATGTTTTGTCACAAAAGAAACAGGAGAATTGTGTTTTGGCCTAGTTGGATATTTCCTTCTGTCAATGGAAGGGAAAAGCCTATGTAACTAAAACAGTATTAGGCAGAAGGTGAAATCCAGAAGCTGCTTAAACCTATGTATGCATTGTGCACTTCAACTTTAATAGAAAGATTGCATTAGCCTTAAAAGCACCGATTGGATTTGAAATAGTACTTGATCCACATGATGTGATAAAGGCAGAGTGTATTTCTATCATTTATTAATCCATGAAAGCATCAGTTCATATCATATCATTTCATACTTATTCGGCGCGTTTCCTAATTTAACCGCAGAAAAATCACGAGTTTCAGAAGAAGAAAAATGTCATTATAACTAGTAATTAAGTACCCTAAGGTTATTGCACTAGCAGGAGAAAAATGACCAGTATCTCTTTAGGCAAATAACAGGAGCACTGGCAATGCCATTTAATTTAATAAATAAATATGTAAAAGTGTGTTATCACTGTTTCAAGTACTTGTTCTGATGCCTTTGGAGCCTTGGAGGGCGTGCTAGGGTCATTGCTTCCCATCGGTGGACCAACAATGCTTCTAGCCAATCAGCTTCCCCTATCACTCAATTGCTTCCGAAACACCGAGATTTGACGTCTTGAGAAGGCGTAAGGCTTCCTGTTGAACCCAAGAGAACCAAACATTGAGAGGCAAGATTTCTTAAAAAACATGAATTAACAATAAAAAAAAAATATACTCTGTCTTCGTTTGAAATCTCAAGGTGTATCCAACAATTACTCCATTATCATGTCATTATTATTGTGAAATGAAATCATAACTACAAGCAGTCATGCTTCAATAGGAATCTGTGTCTCACAAAAATCATGCACTAACGTAGAAGTAGTATTAAATTGTCCGCCAAAGCCCCGTCCAAATAAAATTAAGCACCGATGGACAGCAGCAGGAAACCGCGACACCAAATTCGTAATGAGCGGCTGTTGGCAACATATAAACGCGTAGATGGAATGCCGGGAAAGCGTGAGATAATCCAGCAGAGCGGGGGTCACAGACTCACAGCGCACGTACTCGTCTCACCGGTCCCCGACGGGGAGGCGACGCTCGAGGGAGGACCGCAGCGGGCTCCCACGTCTCGCGGCCGCTCGCGGCGAGGCCACCGGAAAATGCAGCGGCGGGTGGGCGAGCGCGAAGGCAGCCGCGGCGGAGGAGGCGGAGGCGGAGGCGGAGGCTGAATCCTTGCTTGGTCGACGACGAGAGGTCAGAGGAGGAAGAAGGAGGAGGAGATGGCGTGGCGTGGACCGGGTTCTCGGTGGACCGTATGGGCCGCCTCCAACTGAAAGCGGGGAGTGGGGCCCACGAAGGGGCGATGATGATTGGAGCATGGGCCTTTCGTGAGCCAGCCAGCCAGAAGCTGCTGTGTGATTTTTGATTGGTATAGGTGGACGGATAGATAGGCCTGGCCCACCTGGAGCGACGCAGCAAAGCGACCGCCGTCTTTGCAGCCTGGCCATATCTTCTAGAATATTCGTCATTATTCATTCATTCTAGGGATATATAATATCGTCGTCTCCATCAAATCAAATAATTACCAAAAGTAGTAGTTATTATATCTGAATTATTTTTGGTAGGGATAAAAAAATGTGTGGTGTGGACCTTTTTTTTTTTTCTCACAAAAAAAAAAAAAAAAAATATAGTAATACATGATTACTCCCTTTTTAACCTCTCACCGTTACGGTGACTGAAGAGGGAGAAAAGGTGGAAAAAATGCTACAACCTGAATAATGAGGTGAAGGAGAGAGGATAAGCTGGTTTAGACATAAGAACTAAAAATTTTATGAGACAAATAAATCATGTATTAATAGTGAAAAACTAACTATTGTATGGGTGTGCAAGAGATTGAGCGTAAGCCTACAAAGATGGTTATCCCGCATCCATTAGCCTTCTCTTATAGGAACGAGGATATATAAAATAAAGATATTTTACACGTGGAGTCAACGCTACGCAAGCACCTGAAGAGAAGGTTCTTGCATTTGGAATATGCATTGAACCATGATTTCGCTTCTGTATCCTCAACGCGGTACCAACACCTGTAGAGAAGGTCCTTGCATTTGGAATATGCATTGAACCAAGATTGCGCTTCTGTATATTCAATGTTGCACCAGCACCTGAGGAGAAGGTCCTCTCATTTGGAAGTTCCCTTAGAATCAAGATTAAGCTTCTTGACCTTGGCGAATGGAAGAATAGTGGGAGCATTAATCATTGTATCATGAGACCTAAGGAATGCATGTTGTATTTATAATAGAAAAAAATTAATTTGTATATCTAGCCCTGTACTTTGAAAGGGTGCTTCAAAAAAAATTCGAAATGGTTGAAACAACTTTCTACCATCTTACTGTAAGTTATTAGCAAGATCATATCCAGGAATTGCACCAAAAGTGTAAAGACTGCGCTTGATTTGTTGTACCACACTTACCTTACGATTTGTTGGCCATGAGCGCGCGAACTGTGCACTGAGAAAATGTGGTCTTCCCTCTGCCATATCAGCATCTTTATCAATTGGGAAGAATGATCAATCTCTAGCTTTAGACGACCTTCGACAAAATAATATGTTGTATGGGATTACACAGACTGAATCTAATACACCTTCTATTGTTTCAATTTCGGTTACAGCTGGAATTATTAGGAAGTTATTATCTTTATTGTTAATCTTTCTTATGAGATAATGTAATTTAGACTGTCCCAACATCTTCCACCTATTAATTTTGGTAGATGCACAATATGTTTCACCTCTTAATTCTGGGAGATGCATAAGGATGCAACATACCCAATGTGGACTCTTCTTCGTCGTCTTCTAAAGTAATACATGTCCAATCAAGTACTTCATTAGATTTCACAGCTTCAGCGCCATATGTGATGAGTGTTGCACAGGCCTTCCAAACTTCAGGTGGAACAGACAGCTCGCCCTTATAGGTTGAGAGAGTTTTGTAGGCTCTTCTAGCTGCATGGATTCTGTCAGCGTGCCGATGCTGGCGCCGATCGGGAACGGGAACGAACAGGGGAAAAGCTAGATATGCTACTCTACGTTACCATGTATATTACTTGTAAAGTAAGAAAGAATTCAAGGTTATGGTAATTTGATAGTTCCTCTCATAAGCTCTCAGCAGCTATATATACTACTCCTCCTTGGGCTAGGTCAGGCAAGCATGACAATCCCATTTTGGGCCGGATACTCGAACACTCTTGGCCCGCTTCCTTGCCTTCCTTCTGAGATGGCCTTCATGTGAGCCGCCATGGTGAGGGGCACTGACAGATTCTCATCTCAGTATCTTCATGATTGCCAGTGGGACACAGTCCATTTATACTGTAGTCTAGGAGACAGCCTTCAAGCATGGACCAGTTTCTTCCATTTGCTAAGCATGGACAAACATGGTCTGGATGATAATACTCAAAACATCCATTCTCATTCTCAATTCCGTAGTTCCACCCTTCCCTTCCATCAATTGGCAATGTTACAGAATAATCTTCAAATGTAATGGTTAAGTAGAAGGTTCCGAATATGGCAGTAGTGAAGATCACCATATCAGGACCCAATACAGAATTTACGTCTAGGAGCTGCCCTTTGATGAAGTGTCATAGCCTTTGGTGGCCGGATGCATAAAGGTGTCCACTCTTCACTTTCCAAGCACGACCATCAAGAGACCATACTGTGTTCTGAAAGAAAATTAGTATAGGTTAAGAATGTTATATGTTAATAAGAATGTTAGACGATATATGAAAAGAAGTATATTGTGCTCATCTCTTACAAATATTTGAGGACCACCATAGAAATCCATTTCCGGATCAGAATTCTTAGTAGAAGTAGAAAGTAAAATTTTCACTCGCTTGTCAATGTGCTCGGTTGACTCAGCCTGCATAGTTCAGGAGATCTGTAATTTATATCAAGAACTACATAAATGACTCAACAATTTAGATATGAGACACTTGAATGATCTAGGTCCCCAAATAGCAACAACGGTTTTCAACGGTGGTTTGCTACAATAACGGTGTCGATACAGTAACTCTTTAGGTTGATTTTGCTACAGTAACTCTTCGATACGACGTCGGATGGAAATGATTATATTAAAATTATAGTTCTCGACGAGATCTACAACTTTCTAGTTTTGAGTTTTTCATTTGACGATGTTAAGGTGCTCAAAAAAATATATAAAAATTCAGCACCATAACAATCGCACACCTCTGCTTGTCATGTAAGAAAATTAATATTTTTTTGTGTGTTGTCAAATGAAAACACTTCTTATATCAAAATTATAGCATTTAGAGATATCTACATGTTTGTAGTTTTGAGTTATTACATGTGAAGTTGTTAAGATGTCGAAAAAAGTATAAATTCTCAACAAAGATATTAAGTTACCGATATATTATGTTATTTTTTAATATCTTAATAACAAAATCAACCTGTCGTTACAGTAGTAGAACCAACCTGCCGTTACTATAGCAAAACCACCGTTGAAAACCATCGTTATTGTTTGGGGACCTAGATGAGACATTCTCGCCAAGTTTAGGGACCTATATGTGTATTTCGAGAGTTTGAGACCTAGATGACACACTCGACAAGTTTAGGGGCCTAGACGTGCAATTTGAAAGTATCTGGGACCTACATGAGATCTCGGGACAAGTTCGGGGGACCACCAATGAAATTTACTCAAATAAAAACAAAGACAAAAAGAGAGAGAGAGAGAGTTACTCCACCCATCATTAAATATGTTTGCGCTTAAAAAAACAGATTTGTTTGCGCTTAAAAAACAGATTTAGAGACTGTTAAGTCCTAAAGACTTTTAGTCCTAGGAACTAATAGAGGAACTAATAGGGGAACTAATAGAGCGAAAGTCTCTTCCTATTTGGTTTCTAGTGATTTTTTTTTTTCTCAAGGACTTAGTAAGATCTAGAGCATGTTAATATGAGTACCTAAACATACTCAAACTGAAAAACAAGTATAAAAGCAACATGGTTTATTGAGGTGGTAGTAACTCTCTCTCTCTCTCTCTCTACATGTCCAGAGGAAGCTCGTTCACTTCTGTCAACGTTCGGTTTTCAATAATGTACAGCTATTAGTAGTGGTACAAGGGGTCTGAATCGCCTCGACATCAGGCATACCAACACATTGAACTAAGAATGATCACAATCAGCAATGAACCACCTCTAGATCCACTTCAAAGATGAAGAACCTGGGTCATTCGCTCCGCTCCTGTGTGTGCCTGACTCTGCTCAATGCACACTAATGGAGCAGAGCTCAGGATTGCTCATCCGCTCAGACTCGGTCACACCCACCGCAGTTGCCCTTGGTGCTCCAAGCTATGGCGGATGTCGCCGTCTACAGCAATGACATGCTTCCTCAGCGCTGGAGCAATCGATTTCGTGTTATATTTCACTTGGAACCTTCCGGCGGCCGGGCTTGTGTTGTTGTTGATTGAGCCTTCTGGGATAATTTCATCCAAGAATTCATCAGCCACATCGCCGTCTTCATCAATCCTAAGCCGCCTTGTATACCACCTAAAACCCTGTTGAATAAATACAGGAACCAGATCATAATTATAATGGTTGTTTCGAAATACTGGGCAAATGGGATAAGACTCCAAGGTTTGTAAATAGACCTAACACAAAAGAACATAAAGGGCCAATACCACAGTATAACCTGTCGGTGTTTTTTTTCGACCGGGTCATTCACCTGTTTTTCATTAAGAGGAAAGAAAAAACCAAATATGATATCACAAACGATGTCGAGTCGACATCTAGGTGAACATATAACGTGTCGGTGTTAAAATGCTAACCAAGATTGAAAATAGTTTCTATGAATAATTTTCAATCCATATATAGCAACTCTAATACAATAATATCATTTCAATTTTTTTCCTAGGTGCGTGAGCTTTGCTTGGAGTAAAGAGGTAAAAGAGATTTCCTTTCTCTCTTTCAAAAAATTCATTGCAACGCGTGTGACTATAACATACAGGTTGGGAAGACAAACGAAAGGAGGCATAACAGACCTAGAGAGACAATCCATACGTGAAGGACGAGCAAGATTTAAATGAGCTGCTGATGCTGACGCCATGATTGGAGCATCTCGTCGTGCAAACTCTGGCGGACACGGCCACCGGCACAAGCGAAGAAGATTGGAGCCAACTCTGCCGGCCGCCCGCCCCCCAAGAATAGATCGTGGGACGATTTGCATATCCACAGCTTCAGTGTCATGGGACGATTCGATTCGATTGGAAGTGGCTGGCCACTGAGCGGCGGCGATTGGACTTAGGTGTGGGGGGGATTTTGGAGCCGTGAGGTCAGGTGGATCTATTCCTCGTGTTTTCTAGTAGGTCTGTGTTCGATTTGGGAAGGATAAGAGTTGTTGGTTTCATAAAAAAAAAAGAAAGGATTCGGATACCAATGGCAAATCCCCAACTTTTTTTACAAAATTATGATGGCAAATCTTTGGTCAGTTGGAAATAACAGATATGCGCGGCGGAGGGCCGATGTCCGCCGGAGGGCGGAGGGCTGCAGTGGGGAGCTAGGCGGCCGCGCGAAGTCACCACCGGATTCAAGGTACTCTTCTTTTTTTTTGATAATAACTATGGCTCTAAGGCCGGATTCAAGGTACTCAATCCATCTGTTGTCAAAAAAAAAAAAAAAAAAAAAAAAAAAACCTCCCACCTGGATATACGTGGGTTAGATTTAAACCCCACGAGTAGAGGGAGTTAAGGGAGTTAAGTGAAAAAAGTCCAGGCGTTGGATCAGGATCCCGTGGCCACAATTGGTAGTTGTATAGGTTCTGGCGAAAGGTGGGTTGCGTAAGATACGTTGCCACTCCGCCCATCCTTAGATACGTTTGCGCTTAAAAACAGATTGTTTTGCGCTTAAAAACATATTTAGAACTGTTAAGTCCTAGGGACTTTTTAGTCCAAGGGACTAATAATAGAAACAAAAGCCCCTTTCTATTTGGTTTCTAGAGATTTTTTGTCTCACAGACTAAAAAAAAGTCTAACTCATTAGTTAAATATATATATTAAAAAATATTAATATTTATAATACATAATTAGTATCATTGGAAGGATACAAATAATTAGTATCATTGGAAGGATACAAATGTTGTACAATTTTTTACAAATAAAGTCAAAGTTACGACACACACCAAGTCCTAGTGTCGGAAAGTCATGAAAACGGAAGGCCAATGAATGGCCAATGAAAATAATCCCTTGCAAGACATGGGATTCAGTGGCTCCATTGGCAATGGCAAGCACATTCAACATGTCCAGAGGAAGCTCGTTCACTTCTATCAACGTTCGGTTTTCAATAATGTACAGCTATTAGTAGTGGTACAAGGGGTCTGAATAGCCTCGAGATCAGGCATACCAACACACTGAACTAAGAATGATCACACATCAGCAATGAACCACCTCTAGATCCACTTCAAAGATGAAGAACCAGGGTCATTCGCTCCGCTCCTGTGTGTGCCTGACTCTGCTCAATGCACACTAATGGAGCAGAGCTCAGGATTGCTCATCCGCTCAGACTCGGTCACACCCACCGCAGTTGCCCTTGGTGCTCCAAGCTATGGCGGATGTCGCCGTCTACAGCAATGACATGCTTCCTCAGCGCTGGAGCAATCGATTTCGTGTTATATTTCACTTGGAACCTTCCGACAGGGCTTGCATTATTGTTGATTGAGCCTTCTGGGATAATTTCATCCAAGAATTCATCAGCCACATCGCCGTCTTCATCAATCCTAAGCCGCCTTGTATACCACCTAAAACCCTGTTGAATAAACACAGGAACCAGATCATAGTTATAATGGCTGTTTTGAAATACTGGGTAAAAAGGGTTACAAGCAGCAAAATTTAAGATAGCTGACAACACTGAAGGAATCACAGTTTTCCTCAAACTACAAATTATTACATAATGAAACCACAAACATCCAAAAAAAAAGACCATTTTAGCTTGATGCAATCTATGCACATGACTGGAAATAAAGGCACACCATTCCATCAAAAATACGACAGCAGGGGGAAACCTTCTATGATCGTAACACTGACACACTTAAAAAAGACATGTTCCACAAAATTTGTTAGGTAAACAGATACACATATGTTCTTCAACATATATAACATGAAATGTGCCATATTGTCCTTTTATATAAGAATATCCCCACCTTTTGTAAGGACCAAAAATATTCGCTGGACACGTAATATACACCCCAAAAAAATGAACTAATATAATTAAAGTCTGATGTCCAATATCAAGTTCGCAAGTTTCATGTCATACAATAGGAACTACAAGGTCTACTTGAATAATAGATGAGATGCCCATTTGGTAGCTTTATGACCTACAAGAATAGAACGGTGCCTTAGAACAGGTTGACAATAGAGAAATATTGATTGATATAGCATCATTTATCAAAATGTATTATAGAAATTCATTGTGGAACCTACAGGAGGCGATTAGCATGCAGGTTGAAAAATGCTAGCAAGAATTTGTTGTGAAGCATCCAGCAAAAGTCACAATGTCTCACAATGCCAAATCAAAAGGTCTGGTTCCACCAAACACCTCTCATTTTTGTAACCAAGCAGAAATTCATAAAAACTGATGCCCGAAAATTGTAATACACAACTGTGAGCTTTAAAGAGTTTTTTAAACAAATTTACAAATCATGATGTTAAAGCCCAGAAAATTAACCAACTAAGAGCAGCTATCTCAAACAATCCTTTTGTAACACTCTACAATTTAGTAATACACATAGATCAGCTAATGACTCATTGTTAACAACGAGAAACCCATCAAACAGAAATCATGTAGATAACCAGGACTGATCTAACCAAATCAAAAGAACTTGCAGCCAAAAGAATACTAAAAGCAAACAATTCAGAGAAAGGACCAAGACATGGTGAGTAGTGACTACTTGAAAGACTGAGATGACCTAAACAAACCCAACAGAATTATAGCTAAACTCTAGACATGCCTAGTAGCAAAGGTAACTAGGCAACATCAGAATCAAAAAACAAAGCAGACAAACTCATAGCATGTTTAGTTACTTTAACCAGATACATCCATTGCTAGGTATTATCAGTTTTGAGATAACCGGAGTCCAACAATGAGGCAGGTGGATGAAACAAGATAAATCACCGAGTGTAGACTGTTTGAAGACGTACTTTATCAATCAAATGGTTTTTTCCCGTAAAAAATGCAGGAGAGCTGCACCTCATTATATTAAGAACAATCAAATGGATTTTTAGGACAAAGACACAACCTTAGGCCCTCCTATATTGTGAAATACTGATATTTAACATCCATGTAATATCATTAAAGAAATGACATATAGATCTCCACATACAACGCATAGATACAGCACGATAGTAGCTTACCCACATGTAACCTTAGAGTGAAAGAAACTTGGCCTCAGATGGTTAAAGTAATGACATAAGGCTGTTCGCCTCTTCCTATTTAAAATCTATCTATGGCAATCTGCCTTGACTATCTTTCCCTCAGAAAAGCGGCTACAAATGGTACACACAGCAGTGTGAGTTTACAGCTCGAGGCTCTGACACTAAAATGAAGCGTAAGATTATTTCCTGAACTGCATGACAATAAACTGTCATAAAATGCACCATTGTTCATTTGTGCTAAACTACCTGTCTAGGAGATACAATGATTGTGACATAACTAACATGAAAGTAACCCAATTTGATGCTGGGCGCTAAAGGCTAAGCTCCTTTATCTTGTCATTTCAGCCCAGAATACTACTAGTGCTACCCACACTTGTCGAATTCTGCATTTGCACTGAATTGGGCAGAGGGGCTAGTAACTTCCGCATTAGCAAGTCAGGCAATCTAGTAGTTAATGTGGTTATCTAGGAGAAATCTCGAAGCACAAGAATCCACAATTCAGCGACGGCTCGAAGTCCCATCGGGAGCCATCCCGGCAAGTCTACCAGAAACTAGCGCAACAGCACCACAGAAAGAAAGAAAAAAAGGGGGCGCCTGCCTATCCAAGAAACCAGATCCCGTTGACTCCGGAGCACAAGTACAACCGACGCCATCATCGCAGAGGGGAAAGGGAATCTCCCAGGGATGGATACCTGCACGCCGCCGTCCCCCTGCGGGCAGGGAACCAGCACGGGCCCGGGCCCCTGCCGCTCGACGGGGACGGGAACCTGGACGCTGAACCCGCGTCTCGCTCCGTGCGCCGCCGCCGCAGCAGCAGCAGCAGCCCTGTCATGCGGGAGTTCCGCGGAAGCGGCGGAGGACGGGGCGTCCGGGTGGTCGGCGTCGTCCCGCGGGATGCCGAGGAAGCCGGCGATCTTGCGTAAGAAGCCCATCGGCTGCGAGGCCCCCAGTCGATCCGTCCGACGGCGGCGTGTGGGAATGCTAATGGCCCCGCCGACGCGATGTGATTATGTCAAGAGTTGGCCAGTGTGGGGGTTTCGATGATTTTCTAGTCTTTTGGGTTTTTTATATAGTCTCTTGGTCCAATCTTAAATTTAACTAGATTTCTATAAAATTATATTAACATTTAGCTGTATATATAAAATATGATTGTGTAAAATATATGATGTAGTTAATCTAATAATGATTATTTTGCATATAAATTAAATATTTTTATATCAATTTGGTTAAATTTAAGTTTGTTTGGTGCTCAAAGTGCAAGATGTACACTTATCTTAGGACGGAACTCGAGTAGTTTTACTGAGGCCTTGTTTAGATGGCTAAAATTTCTAACCTTTTTTCCCACTTTCTCCATCACATCACATTAAATGCACCAAAAAGGCGTATGTTTGGAGTATTAAATGTAGGTAAAAAAAATAACTAATTACACAGTTTAGATGTACATTCTTGAGGCGATTGTTTTGAGCCTAGTTACTCTATGGTAGGATGATATTTACCACTAACAAACGAAACGTCTTTACGATTAATGCGATGTGACATTCGGTTTACAATTTTTAGCCATCTAAACAAGGCCTGAGTAGAGTACTGCTGAAAGAAATGAGCAAAAGTGGAAAGGCAAAGCACACCTTTTCAATTTCTTATTTTATTTATTTTACACCTTTTACCTGACATGTCTGTTTTTTTTTTTTTTTTGTTATAGTTCAAGTGATATTTAATTTTGTTAATGTTCGGTGATAGAATAAAAAAAATTATTGTCTCTTGTGAATTGTCCTTTTAACTATACTAGTTATCTCTTTGTTAGTAACAATTCACAAAGTGATGCTAAAGAAATTGGCACTTCAAATATAATAACAACACTTTTACCTTTTCCTTATTTTTTTTTCTTCACCAAGTTATGATGTTTGTTTGGATGATTTTAGATGTATGTAAAAAGAGAGCAGCATATGAACCAGGATGAGAAGCAAAGGATATTCTACTTTGGTTAGGGGATGGTTGAGAACTTTAGATGAGGCAATGATGCATGAATGCGCAAATTATGAAGAAGGGATGGTGATTCTTACTTAAGGGAATGAACGAGACATCAAGTGCATGGAGAGCATGATGACTCTTCATGGGAGATTAGTAGTTCGAGTGGGTGGGGCAAGATAGTTTTTAGTTAATGGTGGGTCAAAAGGTTGAACAATTATTTTTGTTTTTTTTTCGTTTGAAAATTAATGGCCATGGCACAAACATAAAATTGGATGGGTATTGTCCATAATTTTGTATGGTTTGATTAAGCCATCTTTGAATATAGAACCTAGGTCACATATGTAGTGCCAGGAGTTCCCCGTGTCCTTGATTCAAAGCTATTTTGTGCAACTCCAAGTTATCTACGTGGGAAACTCAAGAGAATATATATATGCAAGTTCTCCACATAGCTAGATCGATCTTCAACTCTAAGTTCTCTCATCTACGGTGCAACCAATACAATTCCTCAATAGACTCAAACCCAAATAGCATAGCACATTAAGATTTTGTCTAGCACAACTTCTCCACCAACTTTTATAAGCTGTTGTTTGAAGTTGTTTTTGTGTCACACAAGTCTCTTTTGCAAACAGCCTCACTGGTGAAGCTCTGAAAACCTATTGTGACATCGTGCCGAAAGCTAAAGCAAGTCGCTCTAGGAACCCTGTCAAACGATTCCTAATAAGTCAGCAACCCTACAATTATGACAATTTATAACCAAAAAGAGCTTAGTTTGTAGACAAAAATCAGAATAAAAATGGAGAAAAAGAAAAACGAACCATGAAGCATCTAAATTCCTCCCTTAAATCCTTTCATGCTTGGGCTAAATGCATGTCCTGCCTATGCCTTGTGAACAGAAGGAGCCAAGAGGAGAGGGAGGGGCGAATCTGCGGGAGTGACCCGGGTGTGAGTGTGACGTCGCGCCAAACGCCGAAGCAAACCACCACGACGGCGGCGATCGTAGCTGCGGCTAGCCGTCCTCCGGGCAACGGCGATCGAGCAGGTTACACGAGATAAAAAGGATGTGAAACCTCAGCTAGCCTCTCCAGGAATCAAGAACAAGAATAATCAAGGACAAATAAATAGTGTAAAGGCACACACACACACACACAAAAGACTTGACTTTATTCTCCAAGTTATGCTGCGTACATATGCACCAAACAAAGTTGGTGCAAGTGGTGACAAGCACCATATGCATGCATCTATACCTTGCAACATTGCAAATCATCGCATATTCATCCCTCTTCTTGCATTGGCACTCTCTCTATCCACATACATTTATGTGCTTTTAAGACTAATTTGATTGTACTTCAATCCACCACAATTTTCATGGGCTGAAAGAGATTAGGCGAAAAATCAGTTATTTTTTTCACCTTGACTGGAGTGAATTAGAGTGCAGACAAACAAGCTAGTCCTTGCTAGACATCAGCTCACCACGAATGTTTATTCAGTGATAATAATGATACATGCCGATCACACTCATATATATATGTAGGAATATATGATAAGTGAAGCTCACATAGTGGTGTGAAAGTTCGAGAGATACTACTGTGATTGATTGATAATCATAAGAGTATATATATGGAATGGAACTAGATATAAAGTAACTAATTGGTGATAGGGATGAGCCTGCCGTAGGCCTTGCGTTCGTTGTCCTTGGGGATGGTGACGGTGAGCACGCCGTCCTGGAGCGCCGCCTGCACGGCGTCGGTGTTGGCGTTGGGCGGCAGGCGCACGGTGCGGACGAACCGCTCGGAGCTCCGCTCCACGCGGTGCCAGCGGTCGCCTTTCTCCTCGGCGGCGCGCTGCCGCTGCCGCTGCCCGCTGATCTTGAGCACCTTCTCCTCCTCCACCTCCACCTTCACCTCGTCGCGGCGCAGGCCGGGAAGGTCCGCCATGAACACGTGCGCCGTCGGCGTCTCCTTCCAGTCCATGCTCGCCGTCGAGAAGGGAGGCAGGCCCAGCGCCGGCGCAGTGAACGCTGCAAGTGTGATGGCGTCCACCAGCGGCTGCTCCGTGATGTCGATGCTCACCGGCTCCACTGCTGCTGCCTCTGTGCCGGCGCCAACGCCACTGCCGGTGCGCGCTCCGCCGCCCTTCTGCTGCTGCTGCTGCTGCTGCCCCTGCTGCTGATGCCTGCGGCCCAGTATGCTGGTGATCATCGACATGATGATGCCTCGATGATCTAGATCAGTCGCTAGCTCCTCGCTAGTTTGTAGTGTCTAGTGTGTGTTAGTCCTCACTTGGTGGTCCAGTCGAGTCGATGCTATATTGCTATCTCCTCTATTTATAGACGAGCAAAGCCAAAGGAATACTTGTTGCATTTGGTTGGTGATGACTTTGTATGTGCCATCGGCATAAGGCATGCATATATGCATGTATATGATCTTCTAGGAGCTTGTATACCTCTTGTGTGATGACGATGAGAGATTCTCACCAAAGAGCCTCTCTCTCTCACTCTATCCTTCCTAAGCTTTAAGTATTCGAGTGACTTGAAAACTTAGTAAGTTGAAGGTTTTCTTTTTAAAATTAGTCCACTTACATAATGCTTGTTTGATTTTTTGGTACATCTGTTTTTCTACACATTATCTAGATATAATTTAGAACCAAAAAAAAAAAAAATAACTTATAATTTGGAAAGGAGGGAGTAATGGAGAGATGCTAAGTTTTACTCCGTCCGTTTCAAATTATAATTAAGTTTAACTTTTTGACCTCAAGTTTGACCACTTTCGTCTTATTCAAAAATTTATGCAAAAACAATCAAATTTAAGTCATTCTTAAAGAACATTTGATAATAAAGCATGCGACAACAAAAGAAGTGATATTTTTGCATAAAATTTTGAATAAGGCGAGTGGTCAAAGTTAGGGTTAAAAAAGTCAAACGACCTACAATTTAAAAACGGATTTAGTATCTTTTAAGACCTACATATGTGGGTCTAGTTTAGCTAGGGGCGAGTCTACCGGTGCGCGGGTAGGTCTCTCAGACCCTTTCTTATCACCTCCACGGTAATAGAGGTCATCTTGTTGAGTCCATTCTGATTTTTTTCTAGGTACGCAAGAGAAGAGAAGAACACCACATGTCTTGCTTCTCTTGTTTGATGCAGCGTGACTGAGATAAGTTGTACCGAGTACGTATCGAAATCGTCGAGTAATTAAGTTTGTGCATTCTGAATTTCAGAAGCCGCTAGGATAATTTGTGAAATCATGCATTTTTTTTTTTTTTTTGCGAATACCAATACGGACATGTATCAATCGATCAACCATTCAACCGGCGGTAAAGAAAAAAACTCAGGTGACATTTTGTTTCCCCGAGAAGATATGTGCCTGTACATGGGAGCATGAGGATTCGTTGTTCGATTGCTACATGCACTTGGGAGACGGAATTTCCCAGGAGGCCACACAAAGCGTAGCGTAGCACTCACTCCCTCCCAGAAAAGAATAAAATCGTGCATCATATCAGACCAATATTTTCACGTTCTCTCGGGAAATTCACGCGTAGAGAAATACGCAGTGGAAAGTTTCTTTATCATCCAACCGGCCAAACGATGATTTTTATCTTAAACCCTGAAGTTTTATATATCTCATATTAATCCTTACACCATCAGCTTTTTTTTTTTTTTTTTTTGAGCAAATCCACACCATCAGCTGTGCAATGTCCTTGCGGGAAGAGTCGGAAGACGCGCCAGACGGGAGATCAGTGGCGGACATGGGCCCTGGGCTGTAGCCCGGGGCGCGGCCCAAAAATCCTGGGGAGCAGGTCTTATCTTAAACAAAAGGAAACAAAATATGAAATCAGCCCATTAGCCCCCACTGAGCCCATGAGCTCTCAACCCTGCCCCCTGCTTTTCCTCCCGCGTGTGCGCCGTCACCGCCCGGCGCCCGTCACGCTCGTCGCTCGGCGTCCCTCCCGACTCCCGTCATGCTTGGGGCCTGGGCGCTCAGCGCTCCTCCCGTCTCGCCGGCTAGCAAGCCCCCGCGCCGCCGCAGCTCCTGGCCACGGCAGTTCCTGGCCCGTCCCAGCCGGCCCTGGCTGCCCGGACAGCCTCCGGCCTCCGGCCTTCGGCGACCTACTGGCCACGCCGGCGCGCCGCACAGCAGCAGCAGCTCGGCGCCTGGGCCACTCTCCATTCTCCAATCTCGATTCTCCACGGCGGTTCCATGGTGAGAACCCCAAGCTCCCATGCCTTATTTTTGTGCGAACGAGGATTCTCAGTGAGTCATTATACAGTTTTTTATTGCATTTTGCCCCTGATTTCTAGAGCATACAAGGCTAGACTAGAATGGAGAAGTATTTTGGTAAGAAAGATGCTAGTGCGCAGTCCACTGGTAGTGATGGAACTAGAGAGAGCCGGGTTGAGCAAAAAGACCACGGATTGAACTCAATATGGATGAAATAGTTGTTGATCCAGGGCTTAGGAAGCAAATTGATGAGTTCCATCATGACATTAGGGATGGTGCTAGGAGAGCATATCTAGAAATGGGTCCATGTAGACCAACTGGTCATAAGTTTCCAAGAACAAAAAAAAGATGGCCAACAATCAAGAGGTTTTGTTCAATCATGGTTTGGTGAATTTGATTGGTTAGAGTACACTGTAGCTAAGGATGCAGCCTATTGCTTTTACTGATATCTGTTTAAGCCGCAAAAAACCAGCAGTTTTGGTAATGATACATTCACCAAAGTAGGATTTAAGAATTGGAAGAATGCAAAGGATTCTTTCAGGGAACATGCTCAAGCAATTGATGGTTTTCATAATAATGCAAGGAGGCGTGTAGCTGATTTCAGATGATTTCAGAAAACAAAGGCAAAGTGTACAACATGTGTGGACTGCGACAAGTGCTGCGGAAGAGGAGGCATATAAAAAGCTCGTTTAACTATCATGTTAGGCATTGCTAAATTTCTCCTTTTGCAAGCTCTAGCATTTCATGGACATGACGAGTCTAAAACATCAAAAAGTAAAGGAAACTTTCTAGAGATGCTTGAATGGTACAAAAGAAGCATCCTATAGCTGCACTTGTGACCGGTGAAAATGCTCCAGCAGATAATCAAATGAGTTGCCCAATGGTTCAGAAAGATTTGGTTAAGGCTTGTGCTCAGGAGACAAGTGATGTAATCAAAAGAGAAAATAGGAGATCGTTGTTTTGCGGTGCTTGTTGGTGAGGCTCGGGATGCTTCTATTAAAGAACAAATGGCTATGGTTGTGAGGAACATATCAGTTCTTAATTTGTCTATTTCATTGGTATCTTTTGTTGTTTCCAATTAACCAAAACTGACCGCTTGTCTTATATAGGTTTGTTAATGATAAAGGCAGTGTGATTGAGAGGTTTCTTGGCATTGAACATGTTTCTGACACCACATCACCTTCACTGAAGGTAGCATTGGATGCTATGCTTACCAGATATGGTCTATCTATATCCAAGATTAGAGGACAAGGATATGATGGAGCATCAAACATGAGAGGACAGTTTAATGGATTGCAAAGGCTGGTGTTGAATGATAACCCCTATGCTCTTTATATCCACTGTTTTGCTCATCAATTGCAACTGGTGGTAGTTTCTGTAGCCAAGTGTTGTGGTTCAATGGCTGATTTCTTTAATTATGTCACTTCAATTGTCACTACTGTTAGTGCTTCTTGCAAGAGGAAAGATCAACTTCTACAAAATCTCCATGAAAGTCTCGTAGAGAAATTAGATAGTAGTGCTATTTTTCTGGGAAAGGGAAAAACCAAGAAACTAGTCTTGCTAGGCCTGGTGATACATGGTGGGGAACACATCATAAAACATTAGCACGTCTTATGCTCATGTGGGGTTATGTTTTGGAGGTTTCAGAGAATACTAGTGAGGATGGAACTGATGGGGAAAAGAAAACCATAGCTTCTGGGTTGATACAAAGGATGGAGTCATTTGAGCTTGTCTTTATATTACATCTTATGATGAAAGTTTTGGGGAGAACTCAGGACTTGTCACAATGTTTGCAAAGAAAAAAAAATCAGAATATTGTTCGTGCCATAGGATTAATTGGGTCAGTGATGCACAATCTGAATGACATGCGGAAAATGGTTGGGATTCTCTTTTTGAGGAAGTAAAAAGCTTTTGTGTCAAAATGAAGATATACATTCCTAATATGGAAGAGCAGATACCAATTAGAGGTTGTTCGAGATACCAATTAGAGTATCGTGGTGCTAAATTAGTGACCCACTACCATTATTTTCAACGTTGGATTTTCAATGTCGTGCTTAATCATATTATTTCTGAGTTCAGTAATCATTTTCCAGAAAGGTCAACTGTACTATTGAGATGACAGTGATTGGGCTAGTGGAAGAATGTGGCAGGCGAATTCAACTTGACGCAATCAGTAAGCTAGCGAAATAAAGGAAAAACAGATACTGCAAGGTGTAAAGGAAAGGGAGAACAGATACTGCAAGGTGTAAAGGGAGTACAGAATAGAGAGCAGTAAAAAGAAAAGTGCAAAAACGAATAAAGAGAAGTAAGAAAAGCAAAAGCATGCATGCAATGGAATAAAGAGAAATGTATAGTGCTGCGTATATTATAGCCTTATAAGATATAAGAAGCAAACATCGAGGGTAGAATAAAAAGCAAATCAAGCTCGGATAGTGGCCAGAAAACTGTGGTCGTAGCCTCTTATCATGTTCATTTTATCAAAGGATAAGAGAACCTCCCCAAGTCTCATCAACATCTTTGCGCTGGTAATTCTCTTGCATTGTTCATCACATCTGCGCTGTGTTTGCTCATATGTCATATGATTGCCCGTTGAAGGCAGGTTCTTGTATACATACTAATTCTGTAGTTATGTTAACTTGTTGCATGCTTCAACATATACTGCAGCTAAGACAGCAAGATGGAAAATATACTAGAAGAGTGCCCGGTGGGAGAAGTCACAGCGTTTGAGCATGGGGTGAATGGAATGATTTGGAGGTCCAATGCGCTGATGGTCGTAAATGCCCTCCTGGTGGCAAGCATGGTGGTGATCAACGCCTCTGGTTGGCGCTATCGCCGTTCTGCGGTGACCCGCTTTCTCTCCTTGGGTGCCTCCACCCTGTTTCTGCCCATTGTCACCTATGTCGTATCCTCCATTGGCAGCGAATACCATGAGGCGGTGGGTATGAAGGTCGACTGTGAGGACTGGAAGTATGTCTTCCTGCTTCTAATGTGGACAGTTCTTGTCCAAACTGTTGGGATCAATTTTAGTGCAATCGTCGCCGTCAATGACGGCGACGGCCAAAATCTCGGCCCTTTAATCGATCTGCTTGCTAAAATGCTGTGGGTATCATACCTCGTGTTCTACTACTACAGACATGGCTACGACACCAATCCCAACATAAGTTTTCAGACTGCTGCACAAGCACAAATATCTGGGTCCCTCACCTTGTTATCAGTGTCACTTGTTGCTCTCTGTGTTCTCGACATGGTAAAAATCACACTTAAATTCTACGCATTTGAGAAGGCAAGGCGCTCTTTCACTCTTGGGCGCAACGCTCGTCTTATAGCTGGATATATGGAGCAGTTGTCATTGGATGATGAGTTCCCGCCCTTATTGTGATGGGGGAAGAGAAGCAGCAGATTGAGGAAAGTCCCCATGGGTATGTTATCAATTGTAAAATGACTGACAATAGCTTCATCACCTTGGACAGAATTTGGCGAATGGCGTCAACCGGAGATGTCTTTTTGGAACGTCGACCAGAGCTCAAAGATTTATGCCTCTCATTTGCACTATTCAAGCTACTTCGACGCCGTTTTGCGAGGTGCCAACTTGCCGAGGCTGGCTGTACCAAGCCATTCAATTTTATTCAGGATGTATTGCTCAACAATGGCGGTCCCGATAGGGTATTCAGGGTGATTGCTGATGAACTCTCCTTTTTGGGTGATTCTTACTACTCATCCAACCCAGCTTCCAACTTGGGGAAGTTGTTGCCAATTCTAAACACCATTGTCTCTCTCTCTGTTATTTTTAGCCTAATTGTCTCTCTCTATAAATTTCTTATCTCATCCCACGTGTTCCCCGCACATGGTGAAGGATCCCAAACCCAATTGGTACACGCTTGGAGATGGTATTCCGGTCCACAGATAAGGTGCGGGCCTTTGTGGTGCCAAGTTTCGGAGTGGGATGAAAACTCCATAGAGTTTGGATCGATATTTTTTAACTCTATCCCCACATTGTTCCTTCTTGTAGCAGCCATACTGGCGGAAGCATGGGAGATAGCTTCATATATCTGCTCTAACTGGGTCAAGGTAACACTGATCTGTAGTTATGTAACCCATGCCTCCTGGCAGCAATCTCCTTGCGTGCACAGGTGGCTTGGTCTTGCCTTAAGATTCAGACTCAAGTTCATAAAGAGTTCCAGCGATCAGATGGGTCAGGTATCGCTACTACCACGCCAACAGCCAAGAACGACATGCGGTGTCAGACGGGACTTGTTTAAGATTCAGCATGTCCAAGTGCCAATAGAGGTGGAGGCAGCCATTGTCCGCGCGCTCATAAGTAGCAATGGAACTCTGAGCAACGGCATGGTGGCACTCCAGAACAGTGGGATTGGTAATGGTGCCTTGTTGCCACTCCAAGGGGAAAGCACCACTGATGTTATACTCATCTGTCACATCGCCACCACCATCTTCGAGGCCTCTTCAACCGGTTCCTCAGCTGACCGCACCGTGGCAACTCACCTCTCCCGGTATTTTGTATACCTGCTGGAATCTGCTCCCAAGCTGCTGCCAGATGATGAGGCCTGGTCCAAGAAGCAGTACAAAGCAGTCATGAAATATATGAAGCATCTATTCTCTGCCTGGAGGCGTGAATCCCTGGATTATGACGAGGTCATTGAACTACTGGGTGAAAGACCTGAGCAGCCTGAGTCTGTGAAGAATGGTGTCAATCTAGGGAAGCAGCTGGTGCAGAAGCAAGATGCGGACAGGGTCTGGGATGTCCTGGCAAGGTTCTGGTCCGAGACGATTCTGTATGTCGCTCCGTCTGATAACCTCCAGGCGCACAAGGAAACAATTGCTCGTGGTGGGGAGCTGGTGACTCTCGTCTGGGCATTGCTCGCTAACGCCGGGATCATCACCAGGCCTAGCATCCGCACTGCCGTCCTAAAACATCCACTACTATCTGCGTCTTTAATTTATATGAGTTATCGGTCTCTGCTTGTGTGGCACTGGTGTCCCCTAAATTTCTTTTGTGTGTCTTATGATTTTGCTTGATTGTATGTGTTAGAATATCCAGACATATCTTGGTGATGGCTTGATTGATTAGATATGGCTTTGTGTTATTGTTGTATCAGTTGTTACCATATCTAATGTCTTGCATAGGAAGTAGATCATATCATGTAATCTGTTGTTTTCTTGTAACTCAAAAGATGTACTGCCACGTTGGGGGCTGTTCCCAACTCTATTTAACACGAAGCCGTGAACCCGAGAGGGTATCATGTTCTAAGCCATTTTACAGTACGATTGCCACCTTCCAGGTGCTGTTTTTTTATATGTGAGCAATGCTTATCTTGGCTTCGCGTGAGAACTCATTTGGCCAATAAACCCATTGCGCACATTTTTTTTTTTTGATTTGGGGACGGTAGTATTAGTTACATTGCGGCGAATAAATACTGTTTGCTTCTAGTTTACCTACGGTGCTGACAGGTTGATACTTGACAGCACAATGAACGAGCCAAAGGTGGCTTGATTTCGTCACTTCCTCAGGTTAATAAATCATTGCACACTGCCATGTTATCTGAATAGATTTTGATGAATTTGGTTTAGTTAGCTAAATGGGTAAGCAGAATTAGTTATTAGATCACTGTCTTAAGCTTGTCAATTTTATCAGAAAGACAACATTTTCAACTGAGAAGAATTGTCACTATGAAGTATGAACAGTTCATTACTAATCTGTTTCCTACATGCTATCAGCCTCAGGCATGAACAAGATTAAATCACCATCATGTTAACTGAATGTCTAAATTTTACAATTGTGTCCTCTTTCAGTTGCAGAGGCTAATGAAGAAGCTGGCATGCCGGAGTACACTGTACATATATGAGGCAGCTTAGAAGTGGCTTGATTACAATTCTTATCTGTTGCTGGAATGTTGTAACTAATTTCCAATTCATGTGAACATGGCAAAATCTTTATCTGGATTCTGAAATGATTTAGTGTATGATTTTCTTAATGGTTGTTTCTCGGTGTCATCTGGATGAAACACATATACATGCCCGGGTTCATTTTTGTGCGGTTATCCTGTTGATCTATCTATTGGCTGTAGTAGTAGACATGTAGTAGTGCTAGGCTGTGATCTGGATGATCGTTAGTGAGGGAAAAGAACTGCCATTAAACTCGGATGCAAATTCCAGCGCCTGCATACATGTCATCGCCTCTGCCTGAAGCCCTGGACTGGGTCATTGATGTGTGGTAAATTTCCAGCGCCTGCTGACAAAGCCATGCCAAGATTTTTTTTTTTTCCTGAAAGATCCGCTACCGACTTTCATTGATAAGAGGAGTATACAAGCAAATTACAGAGTTCGGCTTGTGCCCAATTTGCATGGCTTTTTCACAAGATTATTTCGAGTACTTGCCTGCATCTAGTTGAACCAGCCTCTGTATTCAAGGAATCTCCAGCATTTACATCGTTCCTTCTCCAACATAAAATTAAATTTACTTAAGAGGGGGTCCCGCTCTCTAGCCCACTACTACTGATTCGCTCATCACTACCGCCGGTATCACTGTCGAAATTTAGTCCACCGGCGCGATGAACCGCACCCGCAGTGATGAACCGTCGGCGCTGGACAAACCAAAATCTCCACGGACTCGACCAATACCGGCGGTGAAGATTTATATCTCTACCGGTTTGAATCATTCCCCGGCAAAGGTCTTGATGAACACAGATCACCGGCGGGTTTGAATTAGAACCGATAGCGATTCGACGATTGACACAACCGGGTTGATTGGAACTGATAGCGATTTGGGAGGGAAGCAAAGGAACAGTAAAACAAAAATCGAAACGAAGATTAACACGCATCGATTAACAAACGACCGATCCATTAACAAACGATACAAACCAAATTAAACTGTCATAGAAACAACTGATACAATAAATTAACATAAAAAGAAAGCGGTGGCCTAATTGCCGCCTTCTGGCCTTCTTCTTGGCCTTCTTGGCCGCCCCTCCGGCCTTCTTCCCCGGCCTTCTTGGCCGCCATCTCCTCCAGTTTGGCCGCGGTATCCCTCGCGGGTTATCGGCCAAGTACTGATCCGGAGGGCGATGATGGACTTCTCCTCCAAGTGTTGATTCACCGCTTGGCAGGCCAACTTGGTCGGCCCGGCGTTGAGCTTGTTGCGGGCGGCGCCGAGGCGATGCAGGATGATCTTCTCCGCCCGGTCGGCCCATGTCGATGGACTTCTCCTCCAAGTGGTGATTCACGTTGGCGGGCCAACTTGGTCGGCCTGGCCGTTGAGCTTGTTGCGGGCGGCGCGAGGCGCGATGGATGAACTTCTCCGCCCGGTCGGAATCCATGTCGGTCGTCGGCGGCGTCACCGACCCGGCCGGCTTACTGTGAAAACGGGGTAGAGAGGAGAGGGGAGTGTGTTTGGAGAGCGGAGTGTTGGAGAGCGGACCGGAGACAGGGGGTTATGTACGTATAAATAGGACTCAGCCGCGGTTTCACGAGGGAACAGTTGAACACAAATGATAGAAAATTAAGATTGACACGCATCATAATAAATAATAAACCGATTCAAGGAAACAGTAGAACCCAAATTAACGAAAGATAAAGAGATTGCCATGCAACAGATTAACCAACAACTGAACCATTAGCAAATTAACCACACAGATCATTGTATCTTACACATCCACACAGATCAGACAACAGAAATTAACATAAACAAATAAAAGAAGAGAACCTAGGCCGCCTTCTTGGCCTTCTTGGCCGCGCGCTTGGCCGGCTTCCTGGCGGCCGCCTTCCTGGCCTCCTCCTCCAGTTTGGCCGGAATCCCCTCGGCGAGGGTATCGGCCGAGAGTCGACCGGAGGGCGTAGAAGTTGGCCCTCTCCTCGAGGGGCAGATTCACCATTGGCGGGAGCCAACGTCGTCGGCCGTGCCGTTCAGCTTGGTGAGGGCGGCGGAGGAGGTCCACAAAACTTCATCTCCTCCCCGGGTGGCGGCCATGTCGACGAACGTGGGCGGCGAGTCCGGCTTTCCCCGTGTGAGGGGCACGAAAGAGAAGTTAGTGTTGGATAATCGGGAGGGGGCCGGGGGGACGGGGTATAAATGTGGCGTTTCCAAAACACGGTTCCTCGAAAAACGTAACCGGCGATCGCTGCGCCCAATGGCCGTCTCCTCGGCACTCAACGCCGACTGTATTTTCCAAAGCACAACCGACAGGTTAATTATTTTCCAAAGAACAAGTTAAGATTCAAATCAAATTTTAATTTTAATCGCTCTTTGAACTATAAAAGAAAGCATTCAAAAGGGACGAGGGAGCAACACACAGCAATAATATATATAATTTTTATTTATTATATATAAAACAAAAAAATAGAACATATAATAAAAATGATAAAAAACCAAAAAAAAGGAAGGCCGCCGGCCTAGTCCTCGTCCTCGTCCTCCTCCTCCTCCTCCTCCTCCTCCTCTGGCGTCGTCCTTCTTGGCCAAGGCCTTGAGGGCGATCCCGGCGCCTGCTCCACCTTGGGGGCGTAGTGGTTCATCTTCTCTTCCGGTGGATCCACCCTTGGAAGAAGACCATGTCGTCCGCCCGGCTCCTTCACATCCCGAAGGCGGGGCACAGAGACGATCGAGGGTGAAATCCCTCTCGATCACCTCCCCGCATGCGGCGGCGACCAGCAAGGTCATCGGCCGCCGCCTCTAGCCGGTGGCCAGAAAGGTCCATGCAAAGCGGTCCCGCTTAGGAGAGGGGCGGGGCGTGGTCGGAGTCGGAGTCGGGCCGGGGGCGTCGGCCGCGGCGCCTCCACCACCGGTTCCTTGCCCTTGTCCTCCGCCGCCTCTATCTCCTCCCCAGTGCGCTTGTTGGATCCTCGAGCTGGAGGCAGCCATGGCGCTGAAGAATGCAAAGAGAATGTGGCCGGATGATCGAGAACTGGAATGGATGAACGCCATGATCGAGGGTGTGCTTAAATAGAGAGTTAGCCGTTTGCTCCACTTCCCCATGATCGAACGCGTCAAAGCAACCGCTTGGAATTCCCACGATCGCCGGTTGGAATTCGCACGATCTCTCTGGGCGGCGTTTCTCGCCGCACGGTTTTGCGCGCGAATTCGGGCTGCGTTTCCAATGGCGCGCGGACGACAACAAGGTCTCCACCTTCATTGATCACCGTCGGGCCCACACATGAACCGGCAGTGATTAACAAATCTGTGAAACAAATAGTTATATCGTAAAAATTGATTTATTGAAATCATTAATTTTATCTCAAGCGTTAATGCATTGAGATTTCAACTAACCCGTTAAGCCGCCACGCATACCTCCATTATTATAAATTTTCATTTTAATAGTACGTATATAGGTTGCCGAGTAGGTCATGGCACATGATACGTCACGGCCGCGACCTTGAGAATCGTGTTGCTCTAGTCTTCACTACGGTTCCGCTTAATTAAACCGAAGCGGTGTCTCGCTTCCCATGAGAAAAGGCCGAGCACCCCCTGGCCGCTACGTCGACGGATTATATCAATGTCGATAATAACACCGCCGGTGCACTTTCGACCGCCGGCGGTGATCATACATCACTTGCGGTGTACCACAACGCGGCGGTGTTATGGAGTATCACTGCCGGTTAACACTAAGAACCGCGTGATTTTTGCATTGTCAACGGGCGAACGATGCATACGACGGCCCCTCCTCGCACCAATGCGGGGAAGAGCACCGTTGCCTCGTTCTCCGTACCCACCTACCACGGTGCTTGGTTTATGCGGTGCCAATTATCCGTGAGTGAACTTCCATATCACTGCCGGGGTGCCAATTGAGACCGGCGGTGATCGGTCCCTTACCACGGCATCGGCCTAAAAAAACACGGCTAGTGCGGCCCTTAGGTTTGCAATTCGGTTCTCTTCGTCCTCTTTCTTGATACTGGGATTCGCCTGCTGTTCTTCTTCCTCGATCTTCTTTGCTACTCTCCACATACATATCTATGGCCTCTCTATGGGAGAAAGCCCTCCACGTCTGAGATATCGTTCTTATGCATCTTAGGCCACCAAAATGGTTCACACACAAGAGGTGCTACAAGAGTCTTCTTGAAGATTGAGCAAATAAGGTTAGAACAGTTGTGAGATTCACGGAGCCATCCGGTTTCGTGTGCTTGAGAGGTTTGGGCGTACCGGATTTACATGTCCATATAAGAGACATGGCATTCTCCGATAAGATCATGTTAATCTATGAAAATGCGCTTCAATGAAAATCTCCTTTGGTGATCAAAGCGATTTTCATAAATTAACATGATCTTCTCTTTGCGAATGCCTATGCATCTTGTCATTGGGCGCAACCACGGCTTGGCCATTACGGATAATTATCTGTAAGGCATCCTTCTTTGTGGATTCAATGTAAATCCGAGTTATGCCCTCCTTGTAAAGATCGAGCACAAGAAACCTCACAGCACCGATGGGACCTCAATCGAGACACGATGGGCTTTCAAAATCCCATCGAATTTCATCGGCAAGAATCACATTACCTTCCGGCGTTTTTTTTTTTAAATGTGTTTGTACACTTTGATGATAACATTGATCTATTCGGTGGAAAGGTCTTTGTTATCATATATATAATTTTTTTTTCAAGGTCTTTGTTATCATATATATAATCGAATATTGTAATCGGTTTGCTCCTCTATATATATAATCGTGTGTTCCTTTCCAATGGATGTTTGCATTTATATATCATAATACGGGCGCAGTTCTTATTTTTTCGATGCCCTTCTTATCTTTCATGGGCCGAACATAAATATATAAATGCTCTATGTACTAACCGAAAAGTTGGTAAACATCATTGAAACGCTCAACTCGTGAAAAAGAAAAGGTCCAAGTAATCTCACGGTGTGAAAGATAACTTGTCGGTTTGAAATATATCACTTTGCTTAGGGTTTCAAAAGAGCCCCCTCGCGATAAAAGAGACAACACTACCGGTTTGCAAATACTGAAACCGGTAGTGATCAGCCTTCTATCGCGTTTATCACGTAGGAAAATCTAATAATAAAAATATGGATCGAAAAGACCTAAGATCTTGTGTGGGGGCATAATTTGGGTGTATAAGGTTGTAAAAAAATTCAAGACATTTCTACATTATGGGAGTAGACATGCTTCACAAAGGTACATGACCCCTTTCATCGAAAAACATGACCCGACAATTACATCCATAAGCTATCTTTGAGTCATCTTCGTTCCGGTGTGGTCTCGGCCTCAAACTTTTCTTTAGGCGTGCACATGCCACGTGTGAAGGAAGCACGATGTTTGAGATTTTTTCGGACAAGGTTTGGTATTTTTTCAATTAAATTGAATTTCTCTGCGACGACCCGAGTAATTACAGGTTGAAATGGGATTACCCACTAACAGAGCAGTGGTGCCAAAATTTCCCACATGGTCTCATGTGTCCTAGAAGGCAATTCAGTGTGTAGGTTGGTGCAAAATTCATAAGTTTTCAAGCTTTAATTAACCTCCTTCTATCTATCGCGTTTATCACGTAGGAAAATCTAAGAATAAAAATATGAATCGAAAAAGACCTAAGATCTTGTGTGGGGGCATAATTTGGGTGTACAAGGTTGTAAAAATTCAAGACATTTCTACATTGTGGGAGTAGACATGCTTCACAAAGGTACATGACCCCTTTCATCGGAAGCATGACCGACAATTACATCCATAAGCTATCTTTGGGTCATCTTCATTCGGTGTGGTCTCGGCCTCAAACTTTTTTCTTAGGCGTGCACATGCCACGTGTGAAGGAAGCACGATGTTTGAGATTTTTTAGGACAAGGTTTGATAGTTTTTTCAATTAAATTGAATTTCTCTGCGATGACCCCGAGTAATTACAGGTTGAACTGGGATTATACATACTTCACAAAAAGCATTACAATTAATTGATTACAATTGACACGGTACAATAATCAAAGTGTACAAACACATTAAGAAATAACCACCTCAAAAACACCCTTCTAGCACCTATGCCCAGGTGGTTACAATGCTACACGTTATGTTTCTTGATCTAAGTAAGGTGGATGGGACCTCTGTGAAGAACCAATGTCTCTCCGTCTTGCGGCAAAGGCCCGACGCGGGAGGCGGGGCTCTCATCTCCGTGACGAAGCACAAGAATGCACGCTACTTGGCTCCTGCTTTCCGTCTTCCGGCAGTCCATGCAATAATGGCGTTGCCGCGAGCATCACACCCAGCTTACGTAAGCAACGTTGTAGCAATCTTCAAAAACACCCTTCTAGTACCTCTTTGTATACACTATCTACCCATGATAAAATGTTTATGTGGAGGGCTTTCTCCCCAAATAGAGGCCATATATGTGGATAGGAGAATTGGCAAATAATTGAGAAGAGGTAAGCCGGTATACGGTTAAGCCATACATGGCTCTCTATCTTGTGAAATTTTACTTTTTATAAAGCGGTGGTAGGTGGGAATGAGCGGTGGTAGGTGGCAGCGGTGTGATCTTATCACCGCGGCGGTGGTAGGTGGCAACGGTGTGATCTTATCACCGTGGCGGTGGTACCGTGTGGCGGTGGCAGCGATTAATGCGATCCTTTGTCGGGTCGGCCGGCGTTTATACCCATTAGTGAACCTATAATTTAACACTTTGCCGGTTCTTGTTAGGCCGGCGGTGATTAACTATAGAAATGGGCGAGGGTGAAAATTTCACGAGTCATTTGAACCCCGCGCCATTCGTTTCGGCCTCGGCGATATATAATACCGGCGGCGGCGAGCTGAAATTTTCAGGTCATTTCAACCCCGCGCCCCAATCGTTTCCCCACCAGCGTCGCCGACGGACACCACCACCACCACAACACGCGGTTGTAACATCCGGTCCGTGCAAGACGGCCTAGGCCCCTCTCATCGGGTGGTCCCCACCGCGTAGCAACCTGCTTGAACTTTCGTCTCGCTCGTTCAAAGCGGTTAACAGAAGGTTCTTCAGCGTCCTCGGCCCGGTATTTAAGTTAGTCCGAGCTCCGGGATTCACGGTATGGTACTAAACATCTGGTTTGCTTCTGATTAGCTTCGCGGCGCTACAGCACCAGGTAAACAGTCCCCGCGCTACAGTAACGGACTGCTACAGTAACGGGCTGATCAATACTTACTGAACGAAATATATTTAAGAGTTCAATCTTTCAGTAAGTATTGATCTTTTTCCATTCCTGCAAGAGTTCAATCTTTATTATGATTAAAAAAATAAGAAGTGTAGCCTTTCCCAATAAAAGTGCAATCTTTCATTTTTTTTTTCTCAGGATATGATGAACAAAATAATTTGAGGTTTGAAAATCATAAGTAGTTCTCAAGACATGTTACAGTAAGCTACCATATAGTAACTATTTTGACTCCAAATTTAGTCTCAAAGATTTTTCCAAAGACACATACAAATGGATTAATTTTCTTAGGATATTATGAGCAGAATTACTTTAGTTTTTAAAATCATAAGTAATTCTCAGGAAGTAGCTGAAGCTTTTCAAATATGAAGTGTATGATTCTTCATTACATATTCATCTTGGGTGAGTTGCATCTCAAGAATGAACTTACCACATGAATTGGAGCTGCATGTAGTTTATACTTACTTCCTGGTCTTTTCTTCATGATATATCCATATATAAAATTGTTACCATGTTTGATATCACTTCCATGTTCATTGGAAAGATGATGCATCAATATTTGAAGCAACGGATGATAATTCTTTATAATCTTTAGTTTACTACACTGCCACAATATGTATATATATTTACAATCTTATTACTAAAAAGGTACTAATATAATGCATTGCTGTTTTCAAATTTAAAGCCAACCAACATTTGAGTTAGATGAAAAACCAATCCTAAGCAAAGTTAGTATTGTAATTACTACAACAATAATTCTTTTTGACCACTATATACTTCACCTTGGCTACTAATCACGTGTTCATTAACTTAAGGCAGATTCACCACTGCTGGGAACCCACGACATAGCCTATCATACACTATGTAGACAGAGAGATGGTTTAAACTCTATGCACTAGTTAGTATTGTAATTATCACATCGCCTCACCTACTCCATATAATATATAAGCACTGTTTCGAGGGAAAAAAACCTAAAGACTATAAGCTCAATCTTTTTAGAAAGATGATACCTCTTCTTCCAGAGAGATGTTTAAACTCTAGGCTCTAGTACAGTGTGATATCTCAGCTCTGCTATAATGGTTATATATTCCATACCCTTGATTACCACCAGCAGGATCAAGATGCAGACAGCGCAAAGGATCTTCATGTTTTCGTCATCCGCCTCAAACCACGCCGACAAATTATTTGTGTGGGAGATCGATGCACACGAGCTGGCTGAGTTGCTATATATATTTTTTTTTGGCATATGCTGTTTGGTTTTCTTCAGCCTCAATAGTCTATATATATGTAGGCCCAACGTGGACGACGCGCTGTGCTCACCGTACTTTTCTTGAATAAAAAGAGTGTGGTGACCTTGACCTAACATTCAGGTAATCTGTTCCACCAACCATCATCACCAGAAGTTCTGAACTTCGGAGTAAACATTCAGGTCAAACATTGTGTCTCAGCTTTCCCGTACCCATAGGCAATCCCGCCATGGCAGTCTACTCCCCATGCCATTCAGTAATTTTCTTGTGTCTCAGCTGTCTTCTTGCGCAAATGACCAGCAGTCTACGCTATATTTAGTCTTCAATTTACCATGCAATCACCTGATTTTCATTGATCGTCCTTTATTTAGCCCTTCCCGAGAAGCAATCCTGGCTCGGCCCTTGTTCTTCTTTTGTTTAAAAAAGGGGCTTCAGCCAGAAAGCTAAAAATAAAAACATCATGATATATCTGTGTTAGCCCACTCTTAGGCGTAGGCCAAAACCGTCATGAACCCTCATGAAAATCAATTAATCTTCTGTAAATCCAAAGTAGCAGAGTGAGACAAGGCGGTGTCTGATTCCCAATTCCCAGACAGCAACTCAAGCAAACGTTCATCACCAAATCTGATATATTGTCCATCTGGCAATTGGTTAGAAATCTAATGGCCTAAACCGGCGCAGCAGTGATAAATTCCATCTGCGCTCGCTTCATTATTATTACAAGAAGACACATTAGACATGAACATCTGCTCTAGGCGAGAAACTAAATCGGTGTGATAATCTTCATGTTCGAGAGAAAAAAAACAGTATACTAGATGGCTGCAAGAAATAGATCCTTAGGCCATCAGCTGTGCAATGTCCTTGCGGAAGACACCCTCCATCAGGCTCTTCCTCTTCGCGGTGACTGATGGAAACGGGGTGTAGGAGATGCGCCTGCACTGGCTGCTCGCGCTGATTCTGTTGGGCTGTGTCATCGTGGGCAGGATGGGGAAGGACTTGGGTCGAATGTTCAGACGTGAGAACAGCATCTTTCCGCTGGAATCGTGGGGTGAAGCTTTTAGAGGCGGTCTTCTGTGCCCCAGCACTCCTGCTTGCACTCGAAACATGCCTGTAGTGCTCAGAGCTGCCGTTTGGTGGGCCTGGAAGACGGGGCGGATCTCTGCTGATGGCTTCATGCGATCCAGCCAGCGGAGGATTGCGTTTCGAGGTTCCGACCAACCTCTATGTCCCTCTGCTGAATGTTCTTGTGCACTGACACTGCAACATTGAAGACAGCCCGTGTGCGCCTGCAGAACACAGAGGAGATGAAAAAGAGAAGGAATCAATCCCAATAGCATGGGGCAAATGATGTGAGCTTTGATTGGTCATGTAAAATGCATTGAAATCATTGATTAAATCTGTCGATTCATAGTTCAGCTAATTCCTTCCTGGGATCCCAAAAAAGTTCTAGGGGCTGCCGATCAGAATTTGTTAACACTTCACCCAACTTAAGTGAAAGGTTCATGAAATGGGTACATGTTGCTATTTACATGCCACCAGTGCATGATATGAATATCGCACACTAGTAGGAAGCTCTGAATGGTGAAGAAATATCACAGATTCACGGTGACATACAGTTTACAGATGAATGAAGACAAGTATTTCAATAAAAAATCAACAGAATGAGCATTGCAGGGTTAACTGAAAATGACAGTGCTGGTTCGTTTGATTGAGAATATGTTGTGCTGGTCAAAATGTCAGCACAACCAAGTAATAATTAAAATTAAAATTGCTGGATGGATGAAGTGAAGCTGAAACGACCCAAGGCACAATGTACCACCAAACCTCATAACAATGTATGCCCAGCTTCTCCTTTAAGGAGGAAACATTGCCTATTTGCAGTCTTTTGACACCATCTCCACAGAGTATAAAACTACTGAATGCACAAAACCATAGATTTAACAGGATATGTGTGTTCCCTGATTCAGGATCGCCACAAAACTACCGAGGCCGCCCCACTTATTATGTGCAGTATATGCTGTAGGGACGCAACAACACCAACATAGCAAGGCTAGCAGCTTGTGCTAAGGTTAAGGTTAAGGACGTTGCCTAAAAGCGAAGCTGATATTCGCTACCGATGCCAATGTTTCCTTTCCTCAGCGATTGTGTAGCGGCACCCACCCACCCACATTGGGCACCAGTAGCCGCCGATAGCGAGGGTGCGGGTGCGTGCCGGTAAAGCAGGCAGCGATGATTTGATCCGGAATCAATGGCGGGTGCTAATATCTGCAGATAGGCCTGAATCAACTCCCTCCCTCCCTCCCTCCTTCTCCCTTTGGTTGTATTGTGCATCGAATCGAGGCGGCCTGAGCCCTCAAACACGAATCGAGTCCATGTCCTGAGCGCGCGCGCGCGCACGGTATGCCTAGGCGGATGTGGGGAAGGGAAGGGAGTACCGTACCTGTGGACGAAGTCCCGGATCCTGGGGTGGTTAGGCGGGATGAGGCGGCGCTGGATGCGGAGCGCGAGGCGGTAGGTGCGCTTGAGCCCGAGGAAGTAGGCGGTGATGGCCGTGAGCTCCCACAGCACCATCTCAATCGATGGATCCCCCGCGGCCGGCGTCTCCTCCTCCTCCTCCGACCTGCTTGCTGATCCTCTTCGCTGCGGCCCGGCCCACCAGTGGCGGCGGCGGATGACGGGGGAGGAGAGAGAGCCGGATGTTACAACGGCGGCGGTGGCGCTGGAACAAGGGGACAGCGGGTGGCGAGACTTGTTGAAGAGGAGGAGGAAGAAGGGGAGGAGGAGGGCATCTTCTAGTAGGATCTGCTCGGGAGAGACCAAGGAGATGCCGTGCCGTGTGTCAGCCCGTGCGTCTTCCGCTTGCAATTCCTTTCTTGCAACAGGGGTTTGTCATGTGTCAACGTTGTTTGTTAGACAGGACTCACCTCAGTACCTCATCATCTATGTCACCCAGCAAGGTTGCATACACAACCCTAGCGTATTAAGTGGGCTTCGGTCATTACGCATGAGTTTTGGGTCTAAAACCTAATTCGATCCGGAAAAAAAAAAGATAAATCTCTTATCCAACATGAAAAACCTAGTTACCTACCTTGATAACATAAGCTATACCTTAATTAACACGACACTAAGTGCGGACAAAAATAAACCTAGCTGCACATCAAGTTCAGAGTAAGGCCTTTCTATAGCTCCGCGCTTAACACCAAAGGAGACAAAGATCATGGTTTCTTCCGCCTCCGTGTTCATTTTGTTAGTTAGAGAAAAACAGTCCGTAAGAACTGTGCTGCTACAACACGGGAAATAGGAGGAGACAGACCTACCAAACATGCCCTCATTCCAAAACATTAAAAAATTGTATATTATAGGGTTTTTTTTACGAATTTAACATTTGATTAGGTATTGAAGTGCCTTGAAGTCTCGAACCCTTATTACCGTGGTGTATGAAAGGGAATGGGTCAGCTAGACCTGGCTCCATGTCGACACTCCATGGCTTCAAGTCAAAATTTGAAGGCAAGTTAAGAATATTATATTATGGAATGGACCGAATAAAATAAATTAAGAAGTGTTACCGATCTACGATGAATCTCTATAGCAGTATGAATAGTTTGGATACAAGGATCGGATCGCCGGCACCGCCGAGCTCACCGCCGCCGCCGCCACCCTCGGGTGCGGTTCAGAGTTGTGTCCTTGTTCATAGCTTAACGAAGACAGCTACCAGATACAAGAGGAGCCTCAGCTACCTCGATTGGGCCACGCAGGGCCGAACGAATCAATTGGCCTAGCTTGAGCCCGTGTACTTGTGGTTCGCCTTAGCGGGCCTTGTAGTCCTCCGTGGGCCGGCCGGTGCCCCATCAGCTTGCTCGATGTCAGGTTCAGGAATAGCGCATGGTCATCCTCCTCGTCTCCCAGTGCATCATCAGCGGAGTGATCGGTGACAAGAAGTTAACCATAATTCTAGTTTTATCAATTTTCTTCACCTCTAGAATGGGATATTACGAGATGTACTTCCAACAAGTCGTCATCAATTATACTCCCTCCGTCCCCAAATTAAACGCAGTTTTAGATGTTCGTCTTTACAAAGTTTTTTCGATTTGTAGAATACGTCTGAGATTTAAATCTCTAAATAAATTTGTTAAAAAACTAGATCAAAATATCTTTTCAATGATACTAATTATGTAATATAAATATTAATTTTATTTTAATATATAATTACTGGCGGTGTTTTTATCGGGAAAGCGAGAACTACATTTATTTGGGGCCGGAGGGAATACCTGTTTGGAAAAGAAAAACAACTAAAAACAAAGGGAAAAGACTTTGTATACTGGCGGCCCATTCCCAGCCCAACCTATGATTTTTTTTTCCTGAAAGGATCTGGCCGGCCCAGGCACAATGAAAAACGGACGGGGTGGAAAGAAAAGAAAGGCCCAATAAGACCAGCCGGCCCAAGTCTCCCAAACCCCTAATTCCCCAATCCCCGTTCCGTCCCGTCTCCCCGCACCCGGCGCCACCGCAGTCTGCCGCCCGCCGGCCAGGTCGGAGCTCCGCGCGGCGCCCCTGCCCCAAGCCCACTCCATCTTCGATATCTACGGGAGCGAAACGACTAGTCGGCCGCCGAAGCTATACATCAAGTTCCAGGTTTCCATCCTCTGGATCTTTGCCAGCGACGAGGTACGCCCGCCCGCCCATCCCTTCTCTTCCGTTCCTGCTTTGCGAGACGGATCACCCAAGTTAAGCTATATTCGTATCTGATCTGATCCAATGACAAGTGTAGTCTCGCAACCCAAATCCAAGCAAGTCCAGCTTGAACTGAAGAGGAGTAGCATTCTGTGCAATTTACTTGACTATTCCTTTTTGCAGTTACTGGTTTGAACTGAAAACATTGTACTATTTTTTTTTGCTACTCTCCTATTTACAGATATAAGATAGTGTTAGATTTTAGATGCCAAACGTCCTTAACTTTGTGGTTTCACTTAACTGCATGTTTTTTAGCCATGTCTTGACCAAAACTGAATGTTTTCAGTCAATGGGTGGTTCATTAATGTGGGCATTTGTTGTGATAAAACTGCATGATGTTTTGAGTCTTTTTATTCAACAGGACTGTAAACCTCATGGGGTGATATTAGTCTAGTACTCTAGTTCTACATTTACTAAATATGTCTGTACTGGCCTACTGGGTACCGTCATTTTTTTTACCATACAAGGTCTGAACTAATATGTTATTGTTGTGTTGCTTACTGATGCATGATCCTTTTCATATACTTCCTCCATCCCAAATTATAAGTCGTTTGACTTTTTGACAACAAGTTTGACCACTGTCTTATTCAAAAATTTGTGCAAAATATCACTTCTTTTTGCTATGGTTTTCTTTTATTAATAAAAGTTCTTGAAGAATGACATAAATTTGACTATATTTGCGCAAATTTTTTTGAATAAGACGAATAGTCAAACTTGGAGCTAAAAAAGTCAAACGACTTATAATTTGGGATGGAGGGAGTAATTGTTAACTGTGTATCTCTTTTACTATTTCTTTGCAGTGTCTGATCTCCCAAAGGGAACATGTTATGTTTGTTCAAAATTTCTTGACCTGTATTGTCATTATGCTATGAATTGTATCTCTGTTCATCTTATCAATTTAGCTTTTGTTCAGTAATTATTGTCACACTGACAATCCTGCCTAGATATATGTATGCACATGCGTATTTTCTCTGACATGTACTTTATCCTTGCTGAGTGATACGATTGCAAAATGTATTCATGTATCATCTTGACCTGAGTGCTATTCCTCCAGAATTCAGCTACCAATAGGCTTTGGTTATGGTCGTGTTTAACCCAAAACTGGTGGGGTGTGTTCACTAATTAAAATTTTGAGTTGGGTTGGGTTGGCAGAAGATGTTCATGAGCGGTGGGTTGGAGATGTTCATGAGCGGTGGGTTGGGGTGGGCAAGGGTTTGATCCCATTAACAAGGCTATCCAGCACAGAAGAAAGTGCTGCAAGAAAACCTCGTTGGTGCTCCTTTAGCCCTTTTTAATTTCGAATGGTACTTGTGGATAACATGAGATTAACTTTACTTTCTTTGCTCTACATGGAGAATTGCTTGTCTAGCTCATGGTTATCCCTGCAAAGTTAAGTGTCCAAGCATTTTTGATGGTTTCAATGGGTCCACAACTCCACATGGCACCAATTTATTCAACGCAAAATAGTACCCGACCAGAAATTTACCAATGAAGCATAGGAATCTTTTACTGAAATGTTTTGGTAACATGCAGGAATTTGCCAAGGTTCTTGAGCTAGACTTGCCACTAGAGTAATGTCTGTTGTTTGAAGTAATCTTGTTTATGTCAAATACTATTACACTTTTAAAAAATTTTAATGTAGAATCTTATATAGTGGACAAAGTGGTGTATAACTGTTACATATACTATATCATTAGTTAAATGGTAACATTATTCTTCTAGCCTTTAATTATTTAACCCCCTCTTACTCCGTCTCAGGATCCACCATTCGTTGTTAGTCTGATGACGACAAACGGGCGCAGGTGGTGGTGGGAAGCTTCCCAGGAAGCGCTTCTACAAGCGCCAGCTCACAGCAACCCACTTAGTGACTCGCACTTCCCGGTCCCGATATCGCCTGAAGAGGTCGACCTCTCACAGCATTACCAGCGGTACTTCCCCACCGACAAGGGCGGTGGCGACAAGGAGCCTGCAGCACCGAAACTGATCCGCCGCGCAGGCGTGGGGTGTGGATTTGGTGGGTTGCTCGTAGGGCTCTCACCTCTCTTCCCAGACACGCCATGATTGGCATGGAGCTGAGGGACAAGGTAATTACTCTTATTTTTTTGCCTTCTATTGTTCCCTTGATTTGTTTCGATGCCTTGTAGACTTTTCTAAGCTTAAAGTTACTGGTATTATGAACACAAACAATGCATTTGGCATGGTTTGTAAATATAACAATGCTGATTTATTTTGAAAAAAAAAAAAAAGATTTGACCACGTGCTTATCATGTACATGTGAGTTTATAAGCCAATGATCTGTAACACATTCCATTTAGGTTTCTGATATAAAATTAGTATTCTGCTACACCAACTTTCTTTCTTACGGGATTAATATTTGCTTCAGTTTTGCAGTATGTGTGGTTAAAATTTAGTCTAGTGTAACAGGATTAAATCTGTACTTAGAAAATGATGTGGTTTCAGAAAGTTATTTTATTCAAAATTTCAAATAGCTTAGTTTAGGACTCATTGGGAAATATCTGAATTCACTTATTTTGCCTGTCGTTTATTCTGGTACAGGTAACTGAGTATGTGAAAGAGAGAATTTTAGCTCTAAGAGCAGCAAACCCAGGGCAGTATGACAACATATCTGTTGTCCGCACGAACTTCGATGAAATATATTGCAAATTACTTCAGGAAGGCACAGCTCACCAAGATGTTCTTCCTGTTCCCTGATCCGCACTTCAAGGAGAAGAACCACCCGAAGGAGGGTTATCAGCATGCAGTTGTTAGATGAGTATGCCTATGTGATGGAAGTGGGAGGGATCATATATACCATCACTGACGTCGAGGAACTTGGAGAGTGGATGCGGTCGTGTCTGGAGAAACACCCATTATTTGAAACTGTCCCCGAAGAAGAGATTAAAAGCTGACCCGGTTTTCAAATTACTGTCTACTGCCACTGAAGAAAGCCAGAAGGTCGCCAGAAATGGAGGACAAACTTTCCATGCCATCTTCAGGCGTATCTCCTTACAAGAAGAATAAGTCACTTAGGTTATTAGCTAGTAGTGTACTTTCTGAGATTGTGTTACATGTCTTTGTCATTTTTATACATTTTTTAGCAGTTCTTGTTCTAGGTGTACTTGATACTGAATATTGCAATGTTGCTTTGCAAGGTTGTGCAGACCCAGTTATTTTGTTCAGCTTTAAGAGAGTTTACCAAGACGATTTTATTGAGTTTACTAAAACAATATTCCTTTGTTTTAGCTACCCGTACGGATGGTTGCAGAAAACTGGCATTGATGTGCAAACCTGTTCCTTCCTCATTGCATAGAGCCATAGATACCAGGGTCATTTCCCTCTCACTGTGTATGCAGCTCAGTCTGAACTCCAAATACACGAATAGAAAATATATATAAGTTGCCGCCATCTACGCTTCGCTCGTAAAATATAAAACTACAAGTACAAAATAACTGTTTTTCACTATGGGAATTTCTTGTACGAATCAAAAGTTACATTGTAGTGATCTCCAGATCCGGTTGACACCAAATAGAAAACCAGCTTAATTGCTATATGTAAATATACGGCAGCTCAGCTTGCTTCGAAGACGTTTGAGCAAAAGCAACGAAAGATGTGTCCCATCATACCAAGGAGAGGCCTAGCAACATGCAGGAACTCCTTAGGCGTCAATCGTTCGTTGCTTCCCTCCCTTCAGATGATTTAGGGCCCGGTCTAGTTCTTTTGATGATCATTTCATTAGGGTACTGATCTATTGTCAGTTATATCTCTGTATCACTGTGTGTATAATGAGATGTGATCATATTGAAGAACACAACTGAACTGCTACAACAGCTGGAAGACTGCTGCATGTATAAGGTTAGTTTTCTGAGTCATGTTGAACAGACTAGAACATGGACAGAATTCCAATGGCACAATTATGGAGCAATCTGTCAGATCGCTTGGATTTGACGGTTAAGAAAAAACTGTCTGATGACCAGCACCGATAATTCCTTTCTTATGCTTCTTTAAGCTGCATCTCGACCCTTCTTCATACGCTATGCATGGCTCGTATGCATGGCTCGTATGAGGCTGCATTGGCGAACTTTTGTCCTTTCTTTCCCTCAAATCTGTGGCAGAGCTAAATCACACTCCTCTATTTGCTGGAATAAGCTTGACAAGCCTTGCAAGATCATATGACTTGAAATCCCTTCCAAAGCATAAGCTTAGATCAAGTGCAGTCCTCCCATCCTGTAATGTGTTCACAAAGAAACCAAACTATATTTCAGACATAACGATACATAAGGACATAAAGCATTCATTCAAATAGCTCAAAGAACAAGTTGTAGCAGGAAGAGCGAAGAGTTATCCTATTGACATCATCATATCAGAAGACAGAAGCCATGCAACTTGTTTTGTGGATCATTAGAAAATGTGAGGCACCAATGATCATGGTAAAATAATTTTTTGGTGTATATTGCTTATCAGCTTTGTTATGAAACAATACCTTGGTTCTTCTTGTCTTATCCGCACCATTGACGAGCAAGACCTTGGCTATATCTCTATTTCTACTCTGTATGGCTAAGTGGAGTGGTGTCCATCCATCCTGCATGAAAGGAAATATTATATGTAAGAGAAACATTCACTGTCCTTGAAAAGGGTTGAGATGACATGAAAATTGGTACACATTTGACTTACATTATCAGCAACATTGACATCAACCTTATACTTAATCAGTAACTTCACTGTTTGCAGGGCACCAGCTTGAACAGCATAATGTAATGGTGTGGCTCCATCCTGCACATCAGCAGACTTAATTCAAGGGCCAGCACTACAGGAACCACATTATTGTTCCCAACAGATGAAAACCAATGTGACAACAGCTCAAGTTTCTTGAACTGAATTTCACTCTTCTGAAACCATAGCAACAAGTGACAGGAAGGGATTATTCCAGGTACCCTCTTACCCTATCTCTAACATGGGGATTTGCCCCTTTTCGTAGGAGATGGCTAATGACAGCCTCCTTTTTTCCTATGACCGCCTTGTGAAGAGAGGTGAAGCCATCCTGTAACAGCAACACTTGTGTAGTTAACTCTGCCTTACCAGGTGGGGTTTCTCAGATATCGAAAAGAAAAACGAAAATCAAAACACACAACTTACTCTATCAAGTAAGTTGATGTCAACACCGCTGTCCAGAAGCTTGTCCATAAGGGGTATCTGCAGTGCCAACGCGTAGCTATGAAGTGGATGCCATTTTGGCTGCACGAAACAATTCATCAGGAATCAGATTCAGCATCCAATGTTTCAGAGAGGCAGTTAAATCAACACATTCATTTGATGCCTGACAGATTAAGATATCTCGAATTTTCAGCAGCAAATCGAGAAATGCATCATCAATTCATCATACACAAAACAAAGATGGTTGCTAGAAATTCAGACAGCTGGAGGAGCTTAACTGATGATATTCTAGTGACGTCAGGGGTCTCGTGCTGATCCAAGATAGCCTTTTCTTCAGGCGTTAGGAGAAGCTCGATTTCTAGGCAAACCAAACAAAAAATCAGTGATAGATTCAAGTCTAGTAGAGCACAAAGTGAATTTGTGTGGATAAAATCGACCAACACCTCTCCGGAGTTCCTGTTCTTGCTGCCGCGCCGCCTCGAGCCTGGAGGACGGCGACGAAGATGGGAAACGCGAGGCCCTCCTTTGCTCCGGGCCGTCGTCCTCGTAATCACTCCCGGAGCCGTCGTCTGGCTCCTCCCAGAATACGTCGCCCTCAGAAGAGGCGGCACGCGGTGGGGGCCTGAGGCCCGCGCACAGCAGACGCGGAAGCGGGCGGCAGAGTGGCGGTGGAGGGCGGGCAGCGGCGGCGGCGCGCGGAGGAGAGGAGCAAATGAGACGGCGCCTGCAGTGCTGGGTGGTGGTGGCGTGGTGGCCGCCCACGGGAGCATCTCGAGGCAACCTGCAGCTGAAACCCCGAGTTTCCTGTCGGGGTCTGGGGCTCTGGGCACCGGCGGCGGATTTTGGTCGAGCGGCGACGCGTCGCTGAGCTGCTACTGCTTCGCGCGTCTGATAGAGTGACGGAGGTAGACGACGAAAACCCCTGGCAAAGGGGAAGATGGGCCGGCCCAAAATGATGTGTTAAACAGAGCCGGCCCAATAGAGAATCGCTGTCCAATGTGATTCATTGCTTTCTAGACTACCCTTGGTCAAGTAATGTCGTCAAAAAATGTCCTCAAAATGTCGTAAAAAAATAAGTAAGTCCTCAAAACAAGCTATTGGACCAATCTACATTGTAATTGTAATATGAATAAAATAGTCTCTGAACTTCAAAAAAAAGAGCTCGTGAAAAAAAAAAATCTTTAGAAACCTAGAAAAAAAAACAGATTTAGCTCTAGAAAAATGAAAAATACCGCTAAAATAAAATTTATCAAATCATTTGAGTTGATGTCTAAATACGTTTAAAGATTTTCCGTGAGAAAATATAAAATTCAAAGAATAAGAATGGAACATGCATGTAACGTTGGATGTATTAATTTTGGCTGCATTATTTAGTGTTTTTTTTTGAAAAAGTTTTAAAAGACGTCTATACTTTAGTTATAATCATTGTTTTAAATTGTGGGCTATAGAATTTAGCGGGAGCTTGACCAAAATGCTATAACGTGCTAATGAGCATCGCGACAACTGCTTCTCGCCACTATAGAGACGCTTATTTTGGCGCTATAGTGCACTATTTTTTTCAATCGGTTATAATGTTTTGAGAATTTTCTAGATATTCTTTCCATTTTATTAGATAGAAATGATTTTTTTTGAAAGCTTTTAGTTTAAAAATACTTTCAAGAGCTCTAAATATTTTATTTGGATTTTTGGTGACCTAATTTTTAAGTAAGTTCTTGTTTGTATTCAACCATTTCCCTCCAAGATTGGAAGGTATGGAGGGAATTGAACTAAATTATCCCTCAATCCCTTCTTATCCCAAAGGGAATGAATGATTCAAAAAGTCCAAAAGGAAGATAAACCGCATTGAAAATGGACTTCTACCTGGGGAAGCGAGACAATTCGAATGGTTTTGAGAGTAAAGCTATAGGTAAGATAATTGGTTTTGGATTTTTTTTTTGTATTTTAATAAAAAAATGATCATGGCAGTGATAGGTGAAAGTAAAAGGGAATTTTTTGCTCGCTAATTTCGCCACTCCTGTGATCGTATATATATCGTCTCCAATTGATTAATTAACAGTGGCACTGGCACACGCTAAATATCCATCACCATTACCATCACCGGCCTCTAATACTACACGAATGAACAATGCTACATGTCCGCCGCGCGCTTCTTGAGGTCCCTGTCCCTGTCCCTGGTGGCGGCGGCGGCAGCAGCTCTGCTGGCCGCCCTGCCACCGGCGCGTCGCGGGCCCATCCGGCGCCGGAGCGCGAACCGAAGGTGTCCCGTGTCCTGAACCGGCGGCGCTCCGACTCGACGACGTCGCACTCGGGGAACGCGGCGGGGTACCGCAGCGTGTCGTAGCAGTAAGAGTAGACCATGTTCCTCTCCCGGAACCTGCGCATGGCCTGCTGCTTCTCCACCGTCATGACAGCCACGTCCGACGCCCTGAGCTTCTCCACATCGGCGGCGCACCTCACCGCCGTCTCCGCCGCCGTCGCCGTCTGCAGCTGGATGGCGCCATCGTCGACGCGGCAGCCGAGGAGGGCCATGTCGGTGAAGGACGCGACGAAGGGCCCGTACCGGTAGTTGACGCGGTACCGTCCCCCGAGGTGGCCCAGGTGGACGCGTCCCAGACGGTGGCGTACACCGACATGGGCTTGGACGGAAAGTCCCCGCCCATGGCGTCCGACCGCCGGACCTCGCGCACCGGCACGTCGTCGACGTAGAACGCCACGGCGGCGGGCGTCCAGAGGATGGAGTAGCGGTGGAACTCCGTGGTCGGGTCGAATGGGAGCACGTAACGCTCCTCACGGCCACGGCCAACGCTGCCGTTGCCGTACACGTTGGTCTGGACACGCCATGGCTTGCCGCGGATGTTGCCGAGGAACTCGAAGTCCAGCTCGTCGTGCCGCTTCTCGAACACGTCGCCGTTGGACGCCTGTACGTGGCCGGAGTGCATGCATATAAGATTTATATATATGGCCGGCGCTGGCGCTGCAGATGGAGTGCAGAGACGACTCACGACGTACGTAGAAGGCGACGACGACGCCGGCGGTGTAGTCGGAGGGGAGCTTGATGGACGCGCTGAAGAAGCCGTGCTGGTACATGGACGAGGAGATGAAACCAGACCCTGCAGCAGGTAGGCGAATCCAAATCAATATATATAATCGATCCAAACCCAAATTCATGTGTTCATCAATCAATCGTATTATTGCTCGCTCATCGATCGGATTGCGCATGCATAAAGAAGCAGATCAGCATGCAGATCGAGTATGTCACCGGTGGAGCGGTCGAGGAGGAGGCTGACGGTACGGTGGTCGGCGGAGCGGAGGATGTTGCCGTGCCCGAACAGCGGCGCGTACCCGTCCTCGAACGCCATCGTCGTCACGTTGATCGCCGGGAGCGCGGACGCCTGCAGGAGGACGTGGACGACGACGAGCAGCGCCAGCGCCGCCGCCGGCGTCAGGCGGCCCATGTATCGATCACAGGCCGGCCGGCGCGCGGACGGCGATGATGATGCAGGCGCGCGGCGGCGGACGGAACTGTTATTCTCGGCGGGCGGGCGGCCAGGGCCAGGCCGGGAACCGAACCGGGGCCCGGATGGTGAATCGCTCGCTGATTATTATATTGCGTTGCTTTATTTTGGAGGTGGTGATTCAATAGCTTAGGAAAATGGCCGCCGCGTCGCCGTCGCATGCGCTATCTATATATGGCAATGCTGACCGGATTCGATCACCGCGCGCAACAAGAACAATGCATGGAAACAATCTCCGCGCATGCAGATGAAGCGCAGGACAGGCTGTAGGCGTGGCGTTATCCATAAAACAGCTGCCATGGTGTATTACACGGGTCATATTGCTGCAATACCAAACCCTTCACCATCAATACCAAACCCTTCCCCGGCCTTCCTTCATATTGCTCTGCATTCATCCGACCAGACCCTCACCTCGCTTGACAATATATGTGACAAGCTTCCCCTAATTCCCCTTCTTTTTTTCTTTTCTTTTTTTGCGAAAATGAAGGGGTTTCCATTAAATTTGGAAATCGACTAGATCCCTTTTTATAGATGAACACCGGAAACAAAAGGAAATCACAAACAAAGACAGAAGGGACCAAGTTGCAAAATCCCTTGGCTTCGGAGAAATCGCCACGCCGCGACGCCGAAGACGATGACCGGGGACCTCGGCCACCGGAGTTGTTGAGAAAGCCCAACACATGGACGATGCCGCAACATCCAACGACTCGGAAGAACCAAGTCACATTTTTTTTTTTTTGATGAAACTGGAGGGGCGTGGCGCCCTTACAGGCATCACATCTATTTCGATGAAAGACCATTAACAACTACTCCCTCGCCGGCGAGGAACAAGACCATCACCACCACCGGCAACAAGGAGAGAAGCTTCGAGAGAATAATGAGCAATCTGGCCGGACTCAAGTTGTTTTCACGTATCCTGACCAACCGAGTAGATACAATGTTTACTTGTCCCAGCCGTGTACCATTTTTGAAGGGTAAATGCTGGAACTTTGTTGCCTTAACTAAAAAAATATAAACACATCGTTATGATCATATCCAGCAAGCCAGGCCGGCTCGTCGGGGAGAAAACAGAAATGAAACTCTTTCTCAAAAACCGGTAGGCTGAGGGAGCTCTTTGCACCCCGTAGAACAGGCTCTGGCTTTTACCCAAAAACAACTGGAAACTGAATTCCATCAGCCTCGATCAGCCAAACGGACCGCCAGACTCAACCAAACATATGTTGGCTGACACATTATTCAACCCATGTTATATACTCCTATGGATGAAAGGTTACATGTCGATGAGTTTGAAAAATCTCTAATACCATCCATATCAATGATTATTGCATCGTGCATCTCAATTGGATTCGTCCCGGCCGGCTCTGACCGTTAGAAATTATGTCTTATATATATGGGTTTGGCCCAACAACAGATCTAGAAATTCCTAATAAATCTCAAAGACCCAATCATGAGTGTAAAAGAGGGACTGGAACCCTTTAGTACCAGATTGTTAGTTGAGCGTGGAGTGAACCAACTTAAATATGGAAGTTGTTCTTACCTTTACAAGTCCAATGTGAGAAAGAGAAAGGCAACTCCACTCGCGTGTGCTCACTCACACCGCGGGGCGGGGAGAAGGGCGCGGGCGCGCGGCAGCTGCATGAATGGTTCATCGAAATTTGGCTCCTCCCATTGTGAGAGCGTGGTCTCCTTCCCAAATCGATACAACAGCAGAGTTCTAAACGGTTTAGATCGTGATTGTGTCACGAGGTCGGTTACCCAGACAATATAAACAAACCATTGGCCACGCTAAACGTATCTAATCGAAACTAGGGTTTTGTCTCTTCTCGCTGCTGCTTGGCCGCCGCCAAGTCTCCCCAAAATCGTTCTTGTGCACTAGCGGCCGGGCGAGGGTCTCGAACCGTCGTCTTTGCGATCCTGCACCGAGAGAACACGAATATGGTTTTTTGGGAAGCGCACTTCGTTACCAAGCTGCTCCCCAAGCTTCATCATGGCTCGTCTTCCAAGAAGGACATGAGGCGGACCGCCTCGGCGTCGTCTTTATCGTCAACACCTTTGAAGTTTTTCTCCTCTCGATCGGCGACAAATGGCAAATGACACAGAGGACCTCGCCTTCACCATCGGGAACCTTTCCATCACGGTGTCATCTACGAACAAGAGGTATTATTCCTATGATCTAGTCTTATTGTTCATGATGTTCAATCTATTCAATCTATCTGGTGTGCTAGCTGTGCTGACACCTGTTGCTATGATCATGCTTTGGTATAGGCTGTTGAATCATGCTATGATTTGTGATATGATATTGCGTTATGCTAGTATGCTTCACATGCTTAATCTAGTTGCTTCGATTAAGTCATAATTTATAATATGACTTTAATCTAAAAATTGCCTAAAAAAACTTCGACCCACGGGGACTAAGACTAGCCCCGGCATTTTTTTCTTAAGAAGAAGACCTTCTCACGCAGGTCAAGAAAACCCACCAAACCCCCGCCCCACCCTCGACACAAGGGCACCGTTACCAGTGAGAGAACCGAGCGGGACCCCTGTGGCTTTTGACCATGGGACGACGAGAGGAGGTTTTTAACCACGGTCGAAAATTCTGAAAATTCGCTCCCCCGAGTCGAACCCGAGACTTGTGGAGTGCCTCGAGTGGTCAGTAACCATTGGGCTAGAGGCTCTTTGATAAAATTGCCTAATATTGCGACACTAACTGGTTATTGGTTCATGGAAATACTCCATCATCCCGGCTTTAACAGAGGCCGGGTAGCGTGGCGACATTAAGGGTTGTGGCGGCCGGGGCGGGTTTCGATAGGAGAGCCGTGCCATGCCAGGAGCAATGGCAGCGCCTGACCGGGAGCCACGCCCGAGGAGTACTCACGACCGAGGGTAGTAGTGGCGGAGCGGGGCGGCGGTCCACGGCCCCCAATAAAAAAAGAGACCATGTAGTATTGTTTCTTGGGCCACTGCAGCCTTGGCCCATGCATTGATCGAAGTAGCATCCTAGCAAGCTTAGGCTGACCGCACCGCGGTACTGGAAGATATACTCCAGTATTGATTTACCGTTTTTAGAGCTACACCGTGGGTATCGAACAAGGACGCAATGGCTTAGTTCCCTTGAAGTCTGGCGTCTGCGCGTTGCCCCGCTAAAACGCCGCCACTGGCCCCATCATCATGCCGCGTGAAATAAATGAGAGAGGGAGAGAATCAGCGGTGGGGCCCATTAGTTAAAGTAACTAAAAAATTGTTATAACTCACAAATTAAAAGACCAATTTAAATTCCGATTACACCATTAAATTCGTTTCAATAAATCCTTCAAAACTAGATCTCACATGAATATATTTAGATAAAATTATAAGTGAACCCCACTAATGGTAGTTATGATAGAGAATGATATAAAGTATGGACGAAAAGCGAAAATCAGATATAACGGAGAGAATATCGATGACTAGAACGGAATATTCCTTTTAGAGGATGAATTTAAAGTTTTAGGAGTGCGTGAATAGCCTTACGTCGGACCGATCGCGGGATGTTGCTCCACCTAGACAAGTGCTAGGCGATGTTGAAAAAAACTTCGGTCGGGTGGGGAAAGACCACCCCACCGCATTGTTCTTAAGAAAAACTTCAGTTTCCCGACCAAGAAAATCCCGAACCCCGGTTCCGCCTCGACACTAGGAGTCATTTAGCCCATGGAACTACGATCCTCAATCCTTCGGAGAGGACACAGGCCGGAAACACCGTAATCCCTAGGCGGGTATACCAACCGAGCCAGACTCGATCCAACGGGACCCGGGCCGGCTCTTAACTAGTGCTTTGACACACGGGATGACGAGGGAATTTTTAACCACAACCTGAAATTCGCTCCCCACGGGGATTCGAACTCGGGACTGTGGAGTGCCGCTCGAGTATCCTAACCATTAGGCTAGGACCCCTTTGGCGCTAGGGGATGTTGAGGTGAAGAGCGACCACGGGACCGTCCGCCCATGGATGATCTGCACTTTCGGAGCCGGGATGTGAGCCGTCTCTGTCGCACATGCAAATTAGGGACCGACAAAGCTTGGCATGGCCGGTCGGGCTGAATCCCCTTCGATCCTTTTGTTGCTAGCGAGGGTGATCAAGAAAAGGACGACGTCGCACCCCATGGCTCATGTACCTCTTCGTCACCTACAATATTTGATAGATTAATCGGAAGTTTTAGACCGTGTTTGGCAAAATAAGTCACCTACTTATAAGTCAAAAAGTGACTTATTTTGCCAATAAATAGTGACTTATTAAGTCGGGGACTTATACTTAAAACTTAGTCACACATTTTTCTTCTTTTCTTGACTTATAAGTCATTTGCAACCAAACATCCATGACTTATAAGTCATCCGCTTATTTGGAACCAAACAGGGAGGAACTTAAACAAATGCGGGAGGTTTGTGTTTTGAGGAAAAAAGCTACCAGTCCTCCACTGAAACCATTGGGTCCAAAGGAGAAAAAAAAAAGAGATGCAAGATCACCCTCTTGACCCGTAAGTCATCCTGGGCACAAAATATCGAAACCGAGGCACCTAATCGAATTTATCGAGAACTGAACCGAAAAACCGAACCGAAAAAATCGGTTCTAGGTTCGGTCCGTAAGTTTGTGCATCAAGACTGTTTGCTGCAGCACCCTTCCCCTTTTTGTCCTCCTCTAAGGCTCTAACTCGTCGGTTTTTTCAGGCAAGCTACTACTCCCAAAGCAACCATAGAGGAGTCGGCCTTGATTAATGCCTATATTGTTAACAAAGGCGGACATAATCCAACCGCCTCCAAAAAATTGATTTACAGATGTGGGCGCGCCTTAAACTAACTGCCTCCAAAATTTTTGGAGACGGTCATCTTACGTTGCCCGCCTCTAGAAAACAATTTTGAAGGCGGGTATGCTATAGAAAGCCTACCACCGGAAAGGCCAAGGCCCAACAAGGCCAACGAGGCCCGATTGCCAGCTTGAAGTATAAATACATATGCTAGCTAGGGTTTCTTCACTCGAACCACCTCCCTCCCACTGAGTCCTCTCCCTCTCTCCTCCCTCTCTCCCCCACACGAGACGCTCACCTCCCTCTCCCACCGCGTCCTCTCTCTCCGTCATGCCTCACCCGACGCTAGGCACTATGTAAAAAAGTCACATATTCACCAAATTCCCTTACAGACGTATGACAAAAAATGGGTCAGTAACATGAGTTTACTAACTCCCATTCCCAACGTTGGTCCCTACTCAAGTCAGTGGACTCAAAAACTAGTTCACAGACCCAAGAAACATTCAAATCCAGCGAAGTCCATCTCTTACTCACTTCGCATCCGCCCCTCCTACAACTGTACTTCCCTCCACCCCACAACTTGTGTCTGCTCTAGAGTTAGAGCTTGTTTAGATGAAGCCTTGTAGTACTTACCTAGCAAAAAAGTGTTGCCTTTAGAAGTTGCATGAAATTTGATGGAATTTGCGTGGCCGGGCAAGCTAATTAGAAGATGGTTTGTTTGGTTAGAAGCATGTGCCTAAAAAGGGTAATAAAAGATATAATACCATATTTAAGGGCTAATAAAAGGTATAACCATATGTAAACATGTATATGGTTACAATTATAATAATAAATAATAAATAAATTAATTAAATTATCCATATAGTTTCTCAACTAATAATATATTTTAAATTACAAATATAGTTATAAAAGGTCCAGACTTTTTTTCTTCTATATACAGGCAACACTCAGGCACCTCTATATAAAATTTTAATAAATTGAAAAATATTTATATCTTGTAAAATAATTTTTCTTCTATATACATTTAATAAAATAATAATATAAAAAATACTTATATTTTATTTCATAATTATTCATACATATAATTAAGGAGTAAATAATAAATATACTAAATGTATCTCGGTTACCGTGACCACCTAAAACAGAAATAAACCCATTCGTTTTATCAAGGAATGGAACTACCCGCATACAACAAAATAATAAAGGGGAAAAGGACCACTGATAAGACGGCACTAGTGCAAGATTGATTTAAACTTTTAATAAAAAAAAACAAAAAAAAATCGAAGTGACATATCAAAAGGTTAGTGCAACAACTAAAGGCGTGGTGTCGGTGGGCTAGTGCAGAAAGTGGCAGACCGATCAGAAGTGTACCGATCGATGCAACCACGTCCAGTTTGATAATTAACTCCTTGCTCTGGTATACTCCCTCCATTCCACAATACTTGTAATTCTTTGACTTATATAAACTGTGTTTGGCCTCTCGTCTTATTTAACTTTTTTAATAAATATTACCACTTTTGTTATGACTTATTACATCACTAAAGATATTGTAATGACGTTTTGTTTGTTTTATAATTTACATAAAAAATTTGAATAAAACGGCGGTCAAGCACGCTTTATATGAGTCAAAAAGAATTGTGTAAGTATTGTGGAAAAAAGAGGGAGTAATTCTAGTTCACTTTTTTAGATATTCTATAGATAGTATTATTATATATATACTATAGACATAGTGTATAACTAGTTGAATATCAAAAAAAAGCAATGTATCTAAAAGAAAGCTAAAGTGAACTATAATTTAAAAATTGAGGAAGTAATAATAAATGTGAAACGAAGAATAAAAACAATCGTGATGATCAGATATCTTCGTCTATTCCCAAGCTTGGTTGGCAGCGTAGCCCGTCCCGTATTTAATTGTCCCCATCATTCGTGAACCACACCCCAGTTAACGACAGTGATTCTTTAATTTTAAATACTCAGCACACACCTTGGGTGCCAGATGGCTGAGTTCCCAATCACTTACCTTGGGTTGCCACTAAGCACTAGGAAGATCCCGAAGGCTAGGATCCAATCGGTGGTCGATGTTGTCTCGATAAAGGTGCCGGCATGCCACGGACCGCTCATGGCAAGAAGCGGAAGGCTCGTCTGGGTAAAATCGGTCCTCTCGGCGATCCCCATCTATGCCATGCTGCTGACGGTCTGCCACCGTGGGCAACCGAAGATTGACGGCATCTGCCGAGATTCTTCTCGGCGGGTAAGGGCGACACCGTCAAAGGGAAGTGCATGGTCGCATGGCCTACGGTATGCCGACCCCCGATCTTGGGGGCTTGGGCGTCCCCGGACTTATGATCACCTCCATCGCACTACAAACCCGATGGCTTTGGTTGCAACAATCGGATGAGAACCGGGGCGTGGATGGACCTACCGGCGAAACGTCTCCAAGGAGGTCTAGGACTTCTTCGACATGTCCACCTTCACCGTAATTGGAAAGCGACCACTCCACCATGTTACGGACGGGGCCGGTGGATACACGGGCAAAGGCGGTCGAGACATAAGCGCCGTCGGTGTTGGAATTGCGTCAGCCGCGGTGCATTGCCAACACCATGCGTAAGCCAAAAGGCTGGACCAGAGGACATGGACTACGCAGATTTCGGGGGGCATACCCATGCTAGTCGTCCAAGATTACACGAGACTGCGGGACCTCGTCGAAGCAGATTCAGCTCAACGATAACGAAGACCGGCGGGGTGTGGAAATGGGCTTCGAATGGCAAGTACTCGGCCAAGTCGGTCATACGAGGCTCTCATGATGACCTCACGCCCTATTTCGGGATGCAAGAGGATCTAGAAAGCATTGGCACCCCTCACGGGTCAAGATCTTCATGTGGCTAGCGATCAGAGGCGACATTGGGCCGGCGGCGGGGAGGCGGCGATACGGGCTGCCGGCCGAACTACAAGCGCTTCCTGTGTGATCGGGGAGCCCGAATCCATTGACCACATCATAGCCTCCTGCTCTTACTCCGTGGCAAGTATGGTGGACAATGCTTGCGATACTTGGAGTGGATCCCTCTCTGGTAGGGGATGCCACGATGCTTGATTGGTGGGATCGTTTGCGGCGAGAGATGGCATGGAGACAAGAAAAGGAGTCGACACGCTATTCATGCTTGGGGCTTGGCTCATTTGGAAGGAAAGGAACGCCCGGATGCTTCCGCAACGATGCCGCCACTACCAGCCACCTCCTCGCCCTCATCAAGAGCACCGCCGACCTTTAGATCGAAGCCGGAGCGCGCAAACTCGCTTGTCTCATTCGCGAGTAATCGGCTTAGTGCACCAAACCGGGAGGAAGCGTGTGTAAATCTTTTTTTTTTTCCTCAAGTCCACGCGTTTAGCGTGTTGTAAAAAAAACTCTGCTTAAATACTGAGTGTCCGTAGCATTGAAGAGTGTTTTCTATCATGCACTTCGACAACGAGCCTGTTTGCGAAGAAAAAGCACTCTGTAAAGAACAGTGTCTAACACTCAGTAAAGAACGACACTTGGCAAAGAGCCACAGCTGTTTAACAACCAGCAGCCGACTGTTAGCAGGGTCCTTGAAATATCTTGCTGGTTCGCTACTCTGCATATTAAAATGGCGAGCCACAGACGCATGCTACAAATTAAATCTAATATGATGCTAGAGCCGTGCCATTTTAATATGATGCTATTACCTACTCCGTTTGTATGTGTTTGTGGCCTACCATTTTAATATGATGCTAGAGCCATGACATCTACCTGCCCTATTAATTAGCTTCCTCGTGCATCATGTCGGAAGGACAATCTATCAGCTATTTATATGCTCAGTCAGAACCACCGGAGGCCATCAGCTGTGAAGCTCAACCCGCACACACACCCCTCGTCTATCCAACCCATATATGCCAACAAGAGAGTGCAAACTTTGCAGTAGCTGAGCTATGTCGCAAACCAAGGAGGAGCTAATAAGCACCACAAATAGCTCATCTGAAGAAGCCATGGCGTCTGAAAGCCATGGTACAGGTCTTACTAAACATCCAACAAGCGAGGGGTTGTCGGTGGCACCACTAGTTCTCTACAAGAACTTCTGGTTTCGACCACAATTTCTTGAGAGGATTATGCTTCTTCAGGTGAGATTCAAGGCTCGCCACGATGACATTTTCATTGCCACAAACCCAAAGTGTGGCACTACCTGGTTGAAGGCTCGCATATACCATCACCAATCGCTCCCGCTATAATTTTAGGAACCACCCACTCCTCACTCGCCATCCCCAAGAACTTGTTATGACCATCGATGTTGAAATCCCTTTGAATGGAGACCTCACCAGCATCGAGACACTCCCATCTCCAAGGATCCTTGCCACCCACATGCCCTTTTCACTGCTCCCACAGTCCATTGGCATCCATGGTTGCCGAATTATATACATCTGCCGAGATCCTAAGGATGCATTCGTGTCAAGGTGGCATTATACAAATGAGGTAATTAGAGGAAAAAAACAACGACATTGATGTTGCATTCAACAAATTTTGTGAGGGCATTTCTCCCTTTGGGCCTTTCTGGGATCACTGTCTCGAATATTGGAAAGAGAGCATTACAAAGCCCAATAGAGTTCTTTTTCTGAAGTACGAAGATATGATACTAGAGCCGGCAAAGTTTGTCAAGACACTTGCATCTTTCCTCGGTGCCCCATTCACCCATGAAGAAGAAGATGCCGGGATTGTGGAGGAGGTGGTTAGGCTATGCAGCTTCAGGACGCTTAGTACCTTGAACAATAGCGAAACTGATGTTGTTCAAAGGGGTCAATTTGCTGCTAAAAAATCTGCATACTTTAGGAAAGGTAAGGTGGGAGACTGGGTGAATCACATTAGTGATGAGATGGGCAGGAAGTTGGATTACATTGTGGAAGAGAAACTTAAAGGTTCTGGCCTTGTCTTTTGATGTAATCCACCCCGCCCCCCGTCGTGGCGTTGTTGTATCCACATGAGTTTGTGAACACAAACAAATAAACACTCCTTTATTCTGGGTTTTGTATACCAGTTCATAAAATAGCTAAAAGTAATCTCATTATGATAATGTAATTCTTTCGTCCCAACAACTATGTTCCATGATTGCCAAACCACTCGTCCCAACAGCTACGTTCCATGATTGCCAAACCACTTTAACTCTAATGTGCCAATCAAACTCTATCTGATGCCAAAGCAAGAAAAACATGAAACGTGCCGACATATGGCAACCCATATATGATGTCCTGGGTACATCTACGATAGTCAAAAGATACTTAAGCTATCGCGAGCATCTATTCATCCTTTTTTTAATTACACAGTACGCTATCGCGAGCATCTATTCATCTTTTTAATTACACAATACAATGCAGACGCTCAACACGCATCGCACACACTTACCCCCTATGAACACGAGTACGCAGACCCTACCCCTATGAACACCTTTCGACGCTCAACACGCACGCACACTCACCCCTATGAATACAAGTACGCTTGAAACCCTACCCCTATGAGCACCTTCAAAGAAGAGTCGACAAATCTTGGACGTCGCCTACCACTTAATGCACAAAGAGGAAAATCCTGGAATAAATCCAGGACAATGTGTCGCACCGAGGATTTGAACCACGGGTGGGGAGCCCCTCAACCAATGGTCTTTGCCATTCTTGGCCGTGAGCCCCCTTGACGTGCATCTATTCATCTTAGCAAGTACTTTATTTACATTATTTCATATACTTTGATAAATTAAAATACATTTGATTTTGTCGGTAATTTATTACAAGGCATAAGCCTGTATACATATCCACATGGACCATAACAAAACAAGCAAATAGGCAGAAGCTACTAGACTAATGCAAAGACAAAAAATACTTGAGAGCATTGTGGGGTATAGACTCGTATACCCTCGTAGCTCTCGTGGGCCATACCAGATGAGGTGGCACAAATTGCTAGGTTAGGTCGTGCGGATCGTCGCACGTGGGAGTACGAGAAGATACTTGATGATCAAGAAAGATCTAGTTGTCGTGGGTCGTACACCACGGTCACGAATCGACCCGCTAATGTGTACTACGATGGCCTAACTCAAGAGACAATGACACGAGGTTTATCTTCGGTTCGGGGCTAATCGAGCACCCTAGTCCGCTGTGGTCACTATCTCGAGCTCAAAGGCTCGTCCGGGCGAGTACAAGGCTGGGCGAGAGGGAATGGTTTCCCAAGTCTTTGTAGTGTGCGGTGGGTGTTTGAAGGTAGAAGATGAGTTTTTCTTGATCCTTTCCAATGGTCGGGCGCCCCTTTTATAGTCCAAGGGACGCCACATGGAGCCGAGGAAGAGGATCCAATGTAAAGGGTAAGATCGTAAAAGTACATGTGGTAGTACATGTCGTTGTGTCGGCCGCGTCTTGCGCTCCCTATCTGGCTCGGCGTAGGAGAGCTCGGCGTAAAGGATCTCGTTGTCCGGCCCACCTGGCCGATCTTGGGAGCTCGGGAAACCTCGATGTGCTTGGCGTACTGCCGCACTCTGTCGAGTATCAAGCCTCGGGTAATGTCCGTCAACCGTCGAACGCGCCGGCTCCGTCCGCTGCTTGGCGTCTCACGCCGACACGTCGGTGGCGGCGAAAATAAGCGGGCGTGCCCAAGCGTGTGGACGGAGAGCTCGGGAGGTCGATTCCTCCACGCCCGTGTGCGCCGTCGAGCTCGGGCTCGGCTCCCGGCACAGTGCTGTCATCGGTTTGTCGAGGCGGCGATGGTCGCTCTACGGAACCCGTTCGCAGCCTAGGGCACTTGAGTGTCTCCGGCCGAGGGGCCCATAAGCTGTACCTGAATACCGTAGGGTAGTTATGATGGTTGGTTCGTAGATGGCTAGATCCCTCCCCTTGGCGAGCTCGAGCTCGTGCGGATCGGGGAGGAGGTTTCGGGGCCAAAGAAGGAGGATTCGGCCTCGAGGTCGTGCAGTCGCGAGCTCGAGCCCATACGATTGACGGGGGAGAACTATCCGGGCTCGACCTTGCGGGCGGGCGGAGTTTCCGAGCTCTCTTGAAGGCGGAGCTCTTCGCGGGCCCTTGCCGCATCCCGGCTCGTTAATTGGGCCGCCTCGGTCCGGGGTTGGGCTTGATTGTGCGAGTTAGTTCTTGGGTTGGGGGATCCCTGATTTTGGCCCCGACACTAGTCAAATATGTTAGGCAACAGATCTTATGTGGATACTTTCTTTGTATTGTATGTCGATCAAGATTAGACCTAAGTATTTAACCGACTTGTAACCCTACCCCCGGTGCTATATAAAGGCGGACCCCCCCCACGATTTTGGTCAACCCATATCAATACAAACCATAGAGACGTGGCAGCTTGACATCATGTCTCATTTCGGCCCGAACCGGGGATAAATCCTTGTGTTCATCTCATTACCATCTAGTTCATTGTCTCATGAACCTCCACGATTCATCTACAACAATGGGCATACCCCTTGGTAGACTAGCGCCCGATATTTCGTTCATAGTGGCACGCCTAGGGCTATAAGCGTGCGTGTAGATTTTATGGCGAGCCAAATGATCACTTTCTCGAGCTCCATGGCCCGGTGCTTCCGGGTCAAGCGTTCAGCGGTGAGCTCTATGACTTGTACTATGGGCGTCAACGGCGACATCGAGGTCATGGAGCCCGTGCGAGCCTCTCTACATTAACTAAGCCTACATCAACTGGCAGATCCGATCTCAGAGCCAATTCTAGGGCCGTCTGCTCCGGTGATTCATCAGCCACTTCCCCGCTATCAAGGGGAGGCGGGACAACAATGTTGACGTGATTGAGTCCATCGATCTGTCCATGGCCAGCTTGGCTGAAACCCTAATGAAAGGATCTTGATGTCGCCTAGATGGCCTAGAGAGGGGGGTGACCTACAAGAATTTCAGCTCAAACGTTTCGAGGGGCTATATCCAACCCTAGGTAGAACAAGCCGGTAACGACAAACACTTATGTATATGCATAATTAATTATTCAGCTGACGCTATACAAAAACAACTCCATCAAAAAATTTATAAAATTTTGCTGCGACCAGGCTTACAACATCATCATATCAAAAAATTAATATTGTTTGAGTGACATTGATATATGTCACAAGATATCGTCCTTCCTATTCATCTAAGAAAATATCAATTTCCTCACAGTTCGTTTGTTCCCAGATTGGCTTGCGAAGAGATGCAGCTTACATTCGCTTAATGAAAAGCGGCGGCGTGATCGCAAAAAATAAAAGTAGGGAACGCTTTTCAAACTTCCCGCGATACTTCGATACTTGGAAACCAAATATCAGACCTTAGTTGCATGAGAAAAAAATGTTGATGGAAAAAAAAAAAAAAACCCAACTTATGTCAATCGCTTTGATTCATCTTTTTTGGCCCTACGGCCTAAGGTAATGTCACGAACCGGTTAGATTGGGCGGTTGTGACATGTGATCGGCGACCGTTGGAGGCGATGAAGGTGGCGTAGGGAAGCGGTTGCCTCCCGACGACGGCGGCGCATCGGCGCGGCGCTGGCAAAGAGCGAGGAGAGGCGGCGCCGTGGTGGAGCGAGAGAGGGGGCCTTGGCGGGCGTGCCATGGGCGGGCGCTGGTGGTGCGTGCGGCGGCGGGCGGCGCGGCGCGGGCGGGCGGGCGGAAGGAGAGGAGGAGGTGGCGGGTGGGGGGAGAGCGAGGTGGATAGGAACTATTTTTATTGCTTTTATCCCCAAAGAGATTACATGCCTCGCTTATATAGCCCGGCTAGTGGGACTTGTAATCTAAGCAATCTCCTATAAGGTTTTCTTATACGATTGGAATACCTTTTACGAGCAATATTTATTTATTTCCTAATAAGGGTCTTCCTTATAGATTGGAATATCCCCTTTTACATACCAAAAAGCCTAAGATAATCCTAACTTGAAGGCGAAGCGAGTTGGACACAGAGGGGAGGGAGGTGGCGGCGGCGGCGGGGCGGCCCCCGCCCCCTGCAGCCCCGGCCCCTCGTGGGGCGGCCGCGGTTGGTTCGAACCCGTTTAGCCTCACTGGGGGCCCAATCCCGTTCAAGAAAGGCGGGGCGCAGTGATTGCGGCTTTCTAAAAAATAGGTGAGTGTGGGGGAGGGATCGCATGCGAGAGGCAAAGGACAAACCAAAAATTGCCTCATCATTAGGCGGTCTTACTTTCGTTCTTTTTTATGTTGTAGACATATAAATAAGCATATGACAGATGTCACCTCAGTGCATAAGAAATCATGTGGATGAATTATACATGAAAAACAACAAGTTGCGTGCATAAGTAACATAGGCTTCCTAATTATACAACTATTCTGACATAACATTTATTGACCCAAGTGAAGCCAAGTCACTTTGAACAATATATACATGGGGAATTGGCCGTGGTACATTCAAAGTGATGCGCATTTGCTAGGGCTTATCCAAAATTAAGCCTTTTGTTTGGAACACATTTTGGTTTGTTGAATTTTAGCCATAGCATACCGCACTTTTTATTTTATTAATTTCCACCGTATGTGAAGAGAGGGAGGTGGGGAAATGTCGGTTTTAGCCCTGCCCATTTCTTCTACCTCTCTCTCTTCTTCTCTCTCGCGGGCAGTGGGCAGCTCCATAGCACGGGGGCGACGGCGTCCGCGATCCGGGCGCTCTACTCCGCGCCCGATGTCTCGACGCGAGTCCCGCCGACACTCGGCGACCTCGCCGCACTCGCACCCCGTCAGCGTTGCGGCGTGTGCCTCTCCCACATCCGCCCTCAAGGAAGAGCGTGCCGCCTCATTAAAAATCAATTTTGGGATTGTGGATAAGACCTCCTTACTTTTTCATAGAAAGATAGAAAGCGGGCAACCGTGAGAGCTTAGGTCAAAAATTAAAATAAACATAGGTAAGTTAGGTATTGAATAAATATTTATTTATCCTAATTTTATGGTGAATTGCTTATAAAAAATCGTGAAAACACTTTTTTTTTTTACCAAAACCTCACTATCTGAAAGATTCATTCATGTGATTATTCGTTATTCTAGAGACCGGAAAAACCCTTGCCACCGGACGGGAATCACGGGATTAAACCCTAGCCACCAGCGCCTCCGCGAATCCATTACCTTTCCCCGATTCCGCATGCCGCTCTGCTGCTCCCCACCTCCGCTGCCGCGGCGGCAGCGGCGGCATGTCCCGGCGCCGGCCGCAGTGGGGGCCTCCTGCGCCGCTCGCGCTCAGTCCCCGGCGTCGTGGTGAGCTCCTGATCCCCCCCCCCCGTTCTTATTTGCTCTGTTCCGGCAATAATCACTCGCCACCTGGATATCCGGGCTCACCGGTGCTTTTATGGCGGCAGTCGGCGTTCGGAGCTCGGGAATCCACTACTTTTTTTTCGCAAGAGCTGGTTTAAAAGCTTTTTCGATGCTTGTTAGTAGTATGTTTTAGGTTCTGTTTATATTAGAGAGTACCCATCTCGCACCTGCAAGTAAATGGAAGTTGCTGAGAGTAATCATGCCGAGCCTGCACATTTTTTTATTGAACTTCTGCCTGCTTATATAAGCTAAAAATGGTCTCCATGTGTGCAGAGGTGTAAAAAGATTGATTCTCTGAGGGCAATCAATGGAGCACTGCCTTGCATTCCGGTGCCCGACAGGTCACTATTGACTCCTGTAAACTTGCCGGTTTTCCGGGATCCAAACATGAGGAACGACACGAGGCTGCGTATCTTCTCAGGCACAGCCAATCCTTCCCTTTCCCAGGTCAGTTGAGTCTAGCATGGAGCAATGTTCTTCTCTCCAATCTTTATTCTAGCCCTGCTTTGAGTTTATTGGAGGCGACCAATTAAACAGTACTAGCCAGCTACCACCTTACAGCACTCAGGACGTTAACTTTTTTTTTTTTTTTTTTTTTTTAGTTTGGAATAGTGAGTGGTATAAAAGGTGGATTGAAATGAAGAATAATTTGGACCTATTAAACAGTACTAACCAGCGACCACCTTAGAGTACTCAGTACATTAACTTCTTTTGAGTTTGGAATAATGATTGCTATAAAAGGTGGATTGAAATTAAGGATAAGTTGAACTTCAATAGATTTTTACTTCTGAAGGGCGAAGAATAATAAACTTGAAATGTGTTATCTCTTTCATCCCTAATTTCTTTATGGTGTCCTATATTCCTATGAACAGGAAATAGCAAGTTACTTGGGCCTTGAACTTGGGAAGATTAACATAAAGAGGTTCGCTGATGGTGAAATATATGTTCAGTTGCAAGAAAGCGTCACGGGGCTGTGATGTTTTTCTTGTGCAACCGTCGTGCCCTCCAGCAAATGAAAATCTTATGGAACTTCTGATCATGATTGATGCCTGTAGGAGAGCATCTGCTAAGAATATTACTGCAGTTATCCCTTATTTTGGTTATGCAAGGGCTGACAGAAAGGTAATGTTGCTTTAGTGCAGCTTCTCAAATTGTTTTAATGGCTTCAAGGTTGTTCTTTTTATTATGAAAAAAAGACTCTTTGTGCTTGTACCGCTTATTTTACCAGTCTTTAGCCATAGAAGGTGCATAGGCAAAATTTCAACAGTTTTGTTATTTTTAAACTGCTTGGAACCAGCAAATTTCCGATCACCAGCATTGATTGAAATGGTTGGATTTCATCCAAAGGCCTAGGATGGCTACTGGAGTATAATAAGATTTCAAGCACTTGGCAACTTTGGAATATATGTATTTAGACCGTTTTGCTTGTGGATGCTTTTCAATATCCATAAACAAGAGGAATTGAAGTCAATGCTCAATGACATTACAAATTCTGTTATTCCTTTTGATTCTATCTTCCTAGCATCTATCAAATTAAAAGACATTGCTGGATGTGACAAAAAGTATGTCTCCTTGCCATTTTAGTACTAATAAAAGCACCTTTTCCTTTTTTTTTCAGTCTCAGGGCGGGAATCTATAGCTGCAAAGCTTGTGGCTAATATGATTACCGAAGCTGGTGCTAACCGTGTCCTTGTTTGTGATCTTCATTCCAGTCAAGCAATGGGATACTTTGACATCCCAGTAGATCATGTTTATGGCCAGGTATATGTACTGAAGCATGCTACTTAAATTTATCAATTCCTTTAAGACTTAGTGTTTATGATGGTATTCGTTCTTCTTACAATTATTTTCTATTTTTCCTGTTTGATTTGTGAAGCCTGTTATTCTTGATTATCTCGCCAGCAAGACAATATGTTCAAATGACTTGGTGGTTGTATCCCCTGATGTTGGAGGTGTTGCCAGGGCACGTGCTTTTGCCAAAAAGCTGTCAGATGCACCTCTAGCTATTGTAGATAAAAGAAGGCAGGGACATAATGTCGCTGAGGCAAGTATTATTGTACTATGTTAGTATGTTATTTGCTTAAACAGTGTAGCTGGCCAAATGGGTATATGTAGAAGAAAATATCAACTTAAGTAACTCATCTGATTTGGATGTACAGAAGAAAATCTTCACATGATACTCTGAACCTGATGGGATAAGTCCATGTTTAGCCCAGCTTTAGTGTTTGTCTAATTGTTACTCTCAAATCTAATAAATTAATAATATCTAAGCACAGTATCTCAACTACCAAACCCACTTGGTTTTGGGTTACCCTCAAGCCCTTTCTGGTTAGTATTTGGATGGTTTGGTGGCAAGTTGCTGTTTTTTGTTTTTTTCTGGCCAGGAATCTAAGACATTTTGTGGCAGGGTCCCATAGGTCATTCCTTATCTCATCTTCTCCCGTCTCATCTCACATGTTTCCAGATCTTGATGGCTAGCGGCACTGTAGCAGGAAGGGAGCACAGTGCTCGCGACTGTAGGAACGTGCAAAGAAGAAAGGGAGCATGGTGACCTGTGCCCATTCCCATCTCTTCTCCCCTCACATTTTGATCCAAGCAGAAAGTCGGCCCAGCCTGACACCTGGCTATCCAGAGCCGCCTGGTCTGGAGGCTGGAGCATCAATGCAGACCTGCACCACTGCCACAGCCACAGCCACCACTTGGCCTTTGCACGCACACCAGTCACTACTGCCCCCCCCGGATGCAGAAGCTCTGTGGGCCACATCATCCTAACCGTTGTTCTAACACTGGTCATGTCATTCTGCACACATGAGCTTTGTCGAGGTGAGAGGGCATTGGGTCAGCAACGGGACAGATGCTGCCTTGTAGATGGGGTGACTAGATATGCCTTTGCCCTTTGGTGAGTCAGTTATCACAAGGGGCGCTACCAACATATGCTGTCCTGACCAGAAAGGGAAGGGATAGGTAGAAGAAGGGTGGATGATGACAATGACATGTGGGATATCAAAATCGCTGACATGACACAAAGGCCCTGTTTCCTTAAACTGTTTATCTCCAGAAACAGGAGAGTCCTCACCGAACAGAAACCGTTTCTGGGGAGAAACTAGGGACTCCCACCAAATGATTCGGGGATTTGAAGACAACCAAAAATGTTTCTTGGATTTTACCAGAAACTAGGAAAACCTGTTTTAGAATTAGTGTCTCTGGAAACCTTTCTTCCAGAAACCACACCCCTGCAAATGGGGCCAGAAAACCGCTTCGAGGGGGCTCAGTCTAAATTGAGGCAGTTTTAGTAATTAAGTTCTAGACAGTATTGGAGATGAGGGTCAACACTAGGCAAACAAAAAAAGTTTTTTTTAGAGATCAAACAGAAGGCTTTTTTGAGGGGCAAAAAAAAAGGACTTGTTCCTACTCTGAGTATATTACTTCCCATTCAACACACATCAATTGTATAACGCATTTGAAGATGTGCCTATCTCACTACAAGGTGCATGCCTGTTTTATTGCCATGCTCATCTCAGTTCTTTAGAATGAGCATGTACATCTTGTCATGTGTTAAAGGTAATGAATCTTATTGGAGACGTGAGAGGAAAAGTGGCTGTTATGATGGATGATATGATCGACACAGCAGGTACGTTGTTCCCTAGAAAACAATTCTTAGCTTGGATATTTTCCCTTCAAAATGGGCAGTTAGGCCATGAGTTTATGCCTTATTAACAACTCAACAGCATTGAGGGCCTTGAGGCTAACTGCCATGCAGTAGCTAGTCAAGGATTAGCTGTGCCATCTGTCATAGAAGAACCTACTGGATGAATGGAATATTATACCACTATCTTGGGACGAGACAATTAAGAGAGACCTTAAGGAGTGGAATATCTCTAAGGAATTAGCTATGGATAGGAGCGCTAGGAGACTAGCAATCAACGTACCTGAACCGTGTCCTTTGTTTCTTTTCCTGTTTACCCCTAACTCTTTTGTCTTGTGCCATATTTTTGTGTTCCTTTTATACTTGTTTCCTATGGGTTTCATCTCTAGCCTACCCCAACTAGCTTGGGACAAAAGGCTATGTTGTTGTTGTTGTTAGTATGGTTTCTGACTGGCCTGAAATATAGTTTAAGCTGTAATTTAAACTTTAAATCCTGATGAATTGTGCCGCATTCCTTCATCACTAGTCAAGAATTTGTACATGACATTGTATGATAAACTAGTTACCTGAGATACTTTGCTTTGTTATATCAATATCCTCGTGGAACTATCAAACACAAATAGGTACTATTGCCAAAGGAGCTGAGCTACTGCATCAGGAAGGAGCTCGAGAAGTATATGCTTGCTGTACACATGCTGTCTTTAGGTATGCTTTCATTCTTGAAAGTTAGAAACTAACCTAAGTCAATACTGTTTTTCTTTCCAGTGGCCATACATTGTAGCGACCTGGTTTTTTTTCTGTTTGTATAACTATACATTGCCTTTTCAGCCCACCTGCCATCGAAAGGTTATCAAGTGGATTGTTTCAAGAAGTAATCATCACAAATACTATCCCTCTAAAGGAGGAGAAGACTTTTCCACAGCTGACCATTCTTTCAGTTGCTAACCTCTTAGGCGAAACAATCTGGCGTGTTCACGATGATTGCTCGGTAAATTCAGACTTCTAATTCAGCAAAAAATACTACTCTGTATACCAGATCCAGTGGTTGCAATTGATTCCTCACTATCATTATGCAAGCCTCATGATATTATTCCTCAAGCAACTGTATTCTCCTTTTCTGGTGCAAAACCTTTATATGAATCTCTAAATCTGCCCAGGTTGGTCATGAGCCGTACTCCAGCTTGGATATTGACTGATGCTTAAGGCGCATTACCCATGCTGTGCTCTTCGTGCCTAGGTGAGAACGGCTTTTAGAAGTGATATCTACTATCCACACGACATCCCATTGCTGAAGCTGTTTTTCTTTATGCAGGAATAGTTGTGGCAGCTTACAACCTTCTTCTTTCATTCTTTAGCCTTAGTTTTTGTCTGCGCGTGTAATAAGCCGTGTTCTGTGGAATTCTGTTAGCGCGGAACCTCAGCCTTGTATTTGGGTGACAGTACATAGTGCAGTGTTTCAGCTAGCCTCAATCCGCATATATATAGTTCCATCCTCATTCCCTCCATGCCATCCCAGCCTTTAGTTTCTGGGTTTTGATTTATATAAGCGTTTGCTTTGCTGTATTAGGCTTAAATGTATAGACATTGCTTAAATGTATAGACACGCGTGTGCATGCCTACCATGGCAACCAATTTTGTGTGGTAGCCCACATAAAACGGAAAACCAAGGAGCTACTAGGAAAAATGCATGTGTCTATATATAGATATACATGCAATTAGAATCAAGAGGAGGTAGGGAGGCAAACAACACTCTCATGGCCACACATTTACATCTCCTTTTTGCGATGTCCCATATATATACACAACCAAATCATGTTATCATTCTATAATAAGCAAAGATGGTCATCTCCTCCATCGATCAACACCAAAGCTCAACAGCAACGACATCCATATCGCCCAAAACATGACGACAATGGCCGTCGCGTTCTTCATATTAGCCCTCACACTAGTGGTCATACCGCTCATAACAGAGGCAGAAGAGAGCGATGATGTAAACAAGGCAGCTGAAGACTTCTGCGCCGCTAAATGTGCAGACAAGAAGAAGGACGATGCGGCCATCAACAGCAACTGCAAGGAGTCATGCGCCCTCTCCCAGCGCGCCAACTTGGTGTCCTTGGAGAATGTTGCGTGCTTGGGCAAATGCACCCAGTATGACAATGTCCCTGACATGAAGTCTTGCGAGGAAGGATGCAAAAAGAGTACAATGCTAAAGCAGCAGAGATCACCACTAGCTGCAACACGGTCTGCAGCAAGGTGGAGAAGGATCCGCATCGTATCGAAGCATGCAAGATGGATTGCACCCCGGCCGCCTAGCTCCTAATTGAAGCTCTTTTTGTATGTACATACGGGTGACCTAGCATTCTTGGTGAAGCGTCAAAATCATTGGTGTATCAAGTGAGTTGAAGCCATGTGTTGAAATGGTTCAAATTATAGCTCAAGGTTGTGTTGAAATGAAGAATGAGACAAAGATTGTTGCAATTCCTTATATAGATATATATGTATTGATTTTTTTTTAGGTTACGGAATAAAAATATCCCAGCCTAGCTTAGCATTCACGTGAATGCTAATTAGAGCGATATATATATATGTTTTGATAAGAATTAACATCAAGATATCGTAAACTCAAGTGAGTGAAGTAGACATATCTTTTGATCTTGAGTATTGGTATGGCATCATACTACCAAGTGCATGCATAGTTTGACAATCTCAAGTGCTTAAACTAACTAAATACCAAGGTCTAAAATGACAGAAAACCTGGCACAATACTTGTACTAGCTTGTTGTTGCTCTTGAAGCTTTTTTTTTTTCTATTGGTTTGATTATCCCTAATCCCTATGAATAATCTTTTTCTAGAGTCCAAGATCATTGAAATCAGAGTTCAGAGAAAGAAGTTTGATTTCATTTTTCATGTGGTGACTTGTTTTTATCAACCTGCTAAAGTTCTGTGAAAGTAACGCAATTTTTTTGTATCGTATGTGATGTAGGGGTACCTTTGCTTCATTTGAAGGTTTGTTGCTTCTCCCACACAACCATATTGAAGCCAAAACCTATTACCCCCCCCCCTCCTCCTCTGGTTGTGAGATTTGTGTGATTTTATAAGAAATCTACTGATCGAGTTGGATTGAGTTTGGCGATTGAGAGCAAGAGTGAGCAACCAAATCCGTGAAAACTTGTCGGGTTCGTCAAGTTTGTTTGTCACTCTTAAATGTCAAGCCTCCTAGATGGCTAGGCATTATCTTGCATGTTCTTGTGCTTGAGGAGAACCATAGGAAAGATTGTCAAGACTTGTACTTCACCTCGGCAAGAGAGAAGAAGTCCAACAGTGAAGCAAGAAATATGGCTGAATGAAATTCGGCTAGAGTTTGACCTTGGGTGGTTGTTCACGATCTACTCAAAAGAGACGTTGGTGTTTCCTTGAAAGAAGCTAATTAAACTTCGGAAAAACAACTTTATATTTAGTTTAGTTTGTTTATTATTTTAACTTCTTTCCTTGACATTGTTTCCACTCAATCTAGTTGGTTTTGTTTGTGAGTGCAAGTAATTTGTGGACTTTCTAGTGGTCATCTCAGGTTTGGTAAAGAAGAGCTTGAGGAATAATAAGAAGAAAACTTTGGGAAAGGCTTGCATTCCCCAACTCAGGTGCGGTCATGGTCAAAAAAGGGGTGAGGCTGTGAGTGCCATCCTCCTTTGAAGCTTCGGAAACACCGTCCACCAGGGTGAGGTGGGGATCTGGAGCTCTTTCACCATGGGTGAAGGAGAGATCAAGAGTGCGAGTTATGTTGTGTGTGATAGAGCTCCTAGGTGCATGCTCTAGGGCTAGTGAGGTAAAGGGAACTTGGTACCAAATGTGGGGCGTGCGGAAGCGTTAGTTTTGAGTGTAAGTAGTTGTTGCATGCTAGCCAAAGGTGATGCTATCAGAGAGGGTTTTTTTTTATCTTTTTTCGACCACGCCGTTGTTGCTTTTTTTCATTAGCAGAATAAGTTTGAAACAAATACAAATAGGGATTGGGTAACCAAGGTTACCAAGGCCCAAACTCACACACACACCCCCACCGCAAAGTTCGATGGGACCTCGAGAGTGAATGTAAAATGAGCTAGTATCTATCACGGTTGGGCATCGATCACCTAGCCCCTTCTGCAAATGACAGACTGGTGGATTGGTGGCTCGCGGCGTCTTGGCGCCGGCACCTCATGACTACGAGGCGCAACTTTGACTCCATGATGCTACTCGTCTCCTAGGTCGTCTGGAAGGAGAGGAACAGGCCTACCTTCGACGGTGTTGGCACCGCAAGCTCACCACATGCTCTTCTTCTCGCAGTTGTTCGTGAGGTGACCGAGGCTTGGGTCGCAGCAAGCTTCCGCGGGGTGGAGGCTCTTCTTCCCACCATCAGCTAGTTAGTTTTAGGGCCTTTAGTCGCAAAATTGGTTTATCTCTTAGTACGACACCCTAAGCGCTACCATTAAAGCCGGTGTGGAACCCCCGGCAACTTGCTAGGGGTTTTCAGTGTGCTGAACTTTTCTACTTCTGTTAATGAAATACGGGCCAATGCCCGCTTTCTAAAAAAAAAATGAGCTAGTATGGCCACTTGCCAAAAATGCTTAGACGACGTCTTTGCTACTTTTTGTGGTGTGGTACGTAGCCCACATGAAACGGAAAACCCAAGAAGGATGATCATGGGAGCTAGGAATTGCATGCATCTATATATAGGAGATCGAGAGAGGTAGGGAGGCAAACTCTCATGGCCACACACTTTGATGCGATGATCGATGTCCTATATATATGTAGCCAACAACAAACCATGTTTGTTCATCAGCAACAGCTAGCCAGTAGCAACAAATAAACGCCCGTTTATATCGTCGTCGATCGAGCGAGAGAATGAAGACCACCATGGCGCTGCTCTTGGTGCTAGCCCTGGCGCTACAGACAGCACAGGCGGAGGACTCAGACAAACCCTTCACCTGCGACGATCTCTGCGATGGCAGGAAGGGGCAGTTTCTGGTCGTCTGCAAGGAAGGCTGCGAGCTCCAGAACCACGCCAACCAGCTGGTTTACGCGAGATTCCAGTGCCATGACAAGTGCATCCCACTGCCGCCGCCGGCGAAGATAGCCTGCGAGCAGCAGTGCGAAAAGGACTACAAGCTGAAAGCGGCCGTGATCACCGCTGCCTGCAACAAGTCTTGCACCCAGGAGGAGGTACACTTCCAAGAGGTTTGCAGGCAGGCATGCACCCCTCCATCTTAAAGATCGATCAAGCATGCAATATACGACGTCGATCGTCACCGGCTGGCCGTGGCCGGCCGCATGCAATAATTTGATGGGTATATATATATACATATCTGACGGAGGAGCGCACAGCAAGAGAACAAGATGCTCATATATAGCAGTTGATGCTTGGGATTAATTACACCATTATCTCTAGCTTGCTTCCCTCTGGAACACCATTGCCTGCTCAGGGCTTCTTTGCTTCACATAGACCAGATATAAATACACTCGCATTATATATATATATAACCTGGTGCAAGGTGTTTTCTTCGCACGAACGAGGTTAAAAAAAAAACTAAGTGCATCCCCAATATGTTTGCTCCTTATATAACTCATGAGAAGAAAGGATGTTGCTTACAATTGATGGTTCAATCCCTAAAACCTCCATTCGTTCATATAGTCTTGGCCATGTCTTCCTTCTTAGCATGGCCAGCACCAGAAATATAAAGTAGTTGTAGCACACACGGCGGGGTTGGAGCTCATTCCGCTGCAACTAGCTGTCTAACAGATCAAGAACCCATGGGTGGATCTAGGGGTATTCCCTGTATTCCCAGATAATAATTCCCCGTGCGTTACCATGGGTATCAAGGAGGAATATAAATGGCTAAGAATGTAGGAAAATGATAAACATATATAGCACAATTATGGAAGTTATATCAATAGTGGATGATGTGTCTCGGCGACGTTGCATGTCAAGAGAAATTGCCGGTGAACTTCAACATGATACCTGATCTAGTACAAAACTGAGCTTTTGATAAGGATCCAACGAGGGGACTCTACTGAGGTAGAAACCTTAAGTGTCAATAGAAATTACGATGACAAATAATAGTGAATTTGCTGATGTGGGGCGCTTGTATTTAAAGATCGTAGGGGGTTTTGCTTTATTAGAGTTATAGATGTGTATATATTTGTATATATATGTGTCTATAATTAATGCAAGATTCATTGATATTTTCGCAACGTTAGAACCCAAAACAACAAAACAAATAACGACCTTTAGACCTAGCTTCGAACACCTCGCCTTCCCGGGCGGCCCGCCGTCCCATTTCACACCCTTCGGCCTCCTCGACTCCTCACGGTCATCTCGACACGGAACGAATGTTCCCGACCTAGGGGTTGGCGACTGCGGCGGCGATTCCATCACCGGCGGAGGATTTTTGACACCACGCCCCTGACCCTCAGATGATCTTCACCTGCTCGGGCTGACCAAGGGGCTGATCTTACTCAGCTTCCCGGCCTTGGTAGGGGATAGATCGATCTGTAGTGAGGTGCGTGGGAGGACCATGGCGGCGGAGTCATCGCGATCAAGGGCAGAGAAGAAGGAGGTCGAGGTGGAGTACCTTCTCCAGTTGCAACTCAGTGAGGTGGAGCGGGAGGGGGTGGCTCTACGTCAGGAGGAGAGGGCGAGTCTGCCAGAGATCAAGTGGATGCGCTCTGCGTGGAATTTGGCAAAGGATTTTGATTTCCGTCCTGAAGGGTGTGCTTTGATGTTGGAAGCTTTTGATGGATCCACGGCCATGCCAAAAGAACACCCCCATAAGGTACTGGCGTGGGTTCAGATTCATGTCTCGCCAAGAGATAAGAACAAAGCTAAAAGGACCGAAGAGAAGATGTTGGCGGCCTCCGGCTCGGAGGACCGCCAGAAACAATGAGTTGTATGAGCTGGAACTGTCGAGGCTTGGGCAATGCCGCGACAGTGAAGGAGCTTCGCGATCTGGCGAAGAAATTTGCCCCGACCGTGCTTTGTGTACTGGAAACTCAGGTCCATAGAGCTCGGGTAGAAGGTCTTAAAGGTACTCTAGGTTTTGATAACGCTTTTCTTTGTGAAGCGGTTAGTCGCATGATGGTGGCCTTGGGATTTTTGGAATAATAAAACTAGAGTTGAGATTTTACCGTACTCTCGCATATCACATAGATACTATTATTACGAGAGTGGGGGTGATCCGTGGCGCTTGACATGTGTGTATGGTGAAGCACAGGTGGTGGAGCGTCATAAGACATGGGATCTACTCAAATTTATTCGTGCATCCTCCCCGCTTCCATGGATGTGCATAGGCGATTTCAATGAGGTTTTGCAGAGATCAGAACATGAGGGGGTGCAGGAGAGGAGTCTCGCCCAGATTGCGGGTTTTCGTGATGCCGTTGATATCTGTGGTCTTAAGGATCTCGGATACGTGGGTCGTTCCTGGACCTATGAAAAGAAGGTGGCGGGTGGCTCGCCTTTGCGCCGGTTTCGCCGACGGGGGGGCTAGCTACGGCAGATTGGTGTAGCCGCTTCCCCAACGCAATGGTGAAGCACCTAACAGCAGCAGCGTCGGATCATGGTCCCATTCTTCTTCAATGGAGTTTGGTTGGACAAGCGAACAGGAGGGCAAGGAGGTTCCGCTATGAACAGATGTGGGAAAATCACCCTGAGTTCTCGGACGGTCTTCACGAGTCACAGGGCAAGAGAGGGAAAGCGGAGACAGCCGGTGCTCTCATTGATAAGATGAAAGAGGTTTCTAACCACTTGTTATCATGGGATAGAACTGTTTTTGGCAGTGTTAAAAATGAGCTTCGCTCTTTAAATAAAGAGCTTGAAGTCCTCCGAAATGTCTCGAGTCGTACGGGCCCATCATATGAGGAGTTGAAGATAGTTGAGCGTATTCGGGAACTGAACCACCGAGAAGAGGTTATGTGGAGACAAAGATCAAGGGTGACCTGGTTATCGGAAGGGGACGAGAATGCGATCGCTTCTTCCATCTTCGAGCGAGCAACAGAAGACGAAGAAATATGATATCGAGGTTGAAGAACCCGAGTGGTGGAGTCACTGAAGTCGAAAGTGAATTGAAGCGTATCACCGCAAATTTTTATGAAAATTTATATCGGTCGGAAGGGACACAAAACATGAATAGTGTGTTATCCACTTTCACCCGTAAAGGTGTCGGAAGAGATGAATAGGGCGTTGATTAAACCTTTTGAAGATCATGAGGTGAAGACGGCGCTCTTTCAGATGTTTCCCACGAAGGCCCCTGGCCCTGACGGATATCCGGCACATTTCTTTCAGAGGCATTGGGCACTCTGTGGAGAGGAGGTAACAAGCATTGTCAAGAGGTTTTTGATGGGGGAGGAAGACATCTCGGATATAAATGAAACACCGATAGTGCTCATACCCAAGATTGCCAACCCGGAGGAAATTGGTCAGTTTCGGCCGATTAGCTTGTGCAACGTACTTTATAAAATTGCATCAAAGGTGTTGGCGAATAGATTGAAGCTCATCGACATTTGTCCCAGGTCGGTTGATAACTGACAATATTATTACAGCTTATGAGTGCATGCATTTTCTAAAAGCGCAAGAGGGCGATTGATCGAGGTGTTGTGCTTTGAAGTCGGACATGAAGAAAGCTTATGACCGAGTAGAGTGGAATTATCTCTCAGCCATAATGCTTAAACTTGGCTTTCACCACCGGTGGGTGGAGATGGTGATGAGAATGATCACATCGGTGTCCTTCTCAGTTTTATTCAATGGCGATAAATTTTGGAGAATTTCCAGACCAACACGGGGTTTACGTCAAGGTGACCCGATTTCCCCATACTTGTTCTTGTTAGCGGCCAGAGGGGCCTCTCGGGCCTCTTACATTCAAAAAGATTCGGTCGTCGAACTTCGAGGGCATTAAAGTGGCTCCATCGGCTCCGATGATCGGCCACTTACTCTTCAGCGACGACGGCTGTTTGTTTTTGAGCAAGTGTGGAAAATTCGGTGGTTATCAAAGATGTACTCGGGATGTATTGTGAGGCGTCGGGGCAACAAGTTAATATGGATAAGTCATCTATCCACTTTGCTAAAGGAGTCGAGGCAACAAATCCGAGACGAGATCAAGGATATGCTTGAGGTCCAAAGTGAGGCGGCGAGAAGTATTTGGGTATGCCAACCGACGCGTGGGTGGCAAGCAGCGATGCCTTTCAAATATTTGAAGGACGAGGATGTGGCATAAAGTTGAGGGATGGCTGGAGAAATGTCTCTCATCGGGAGGCAAGGAAGTTTTGATCAAAGCGGTCGCCCAAGCTTTAGCAACTTACTCGATGTCTTGCTTCAGGCTACCAAGAGGACTGTGTGAGCATTTGACAAGTTTGATAAGGAACTTTTGGTGGGGAAGCAAGGAAGGCAAAAGAAGGACAGCATGGGTGTCGTGGGACAAAATGGCACAACCAAAGGCTGCAGGGGGGCTAGGCTTTCGAGACATGGAGTTGTTTAATCTAGCTCTGTTGGCCAAGCAAGCCTGGAGAATTTTACAAGACCCGCAATCTCTGAGTGCGAGAACTTTGAAGGCGGTTTATTATCCTGAAGGTGAATTCCTACAGGCGGAGTTAGGATCGGCACCATCGAGAGTATGGAGATCCATATTGGATGGCCGAGAAGTCTTAAGAGAAGGTTTAATCCGAAGGATTGGTACCGAGGAACAGACTGAAATTTGGACAATGAATTGGCTACCACGGGATAGCCTTCGTAGACCAATCCATGCGGGGGATACCCAACCCGCCGAGAAAAAGTTTGAGCTTATAATTCAAACGAGGCGCGATGGGATCAAGTGATGCTTGCAACAAGGTTTCAATCCGGTTGATGCTGAAATCATCAGCGAGATACCGTTATGTACGAGGAACCAGGAGGATTTCTGGGCATGGCATTACGATAAAAAGGGGATCTTTACAGTCCGGTCAGCATACTTCATGCTTGTTCATATCAAGGAACCAGTGTGATGCGGCGCCGAACAATGTGTCGTGGAGATCGACCTAAAGACATGCGAGAAGGAATGGAGGAGTCTATGGTCAATTAAAGTTCCATCTAAGGTGAGCATCTTTCTCTGGCGACTAGCAAGGAATTCGCTACCGACGAGAAGATGTTCGACATCATCGAAATATGGCTCCAAACGCCAAGTGTTTCTTCGTGGCCAACAAGACTCTTGGAGACATTCTCTAGAGTGCAATGTCGCTAGATGTGTTTGGGCACTTCAAGAGGATCATATTGTGGAGGCTATCGGTGTTACGAAGAACCGGAGGCAAAAAGCTTGGATCGCAGCTATCTTTGATGCTCGACTCATGAGGATGCTGCCGGGTAGCCGTGGTGTTGTGGGCGATCCGGTATGTGAAACGAAAAAAGCGATTACACGAAGACATATTCGAGCCCTTTATCGGCGCATGGATTTGTGGAAAGTTTCATGGCCGATCTTGGAGTGGGTAGCAAGAAGGTTGCTTTGTAACAAAACAGCAGCCTGCTCAACAAAGGAGGAGGTGGATTGCGCCACCATCGGGAGCTATCAAGATCAATGTTGATGCCGCACTATCCAAGAACTCAAGACTTCGCGGCTTGGCGGCGGCCATTGCCGAGGACCGGCGAGGGGCGAGTTCATAGGAGCCTCGGTTCTTGTGGTGAAAGGTATTTGAGAACCGGAGACAATGGAGGCGTAGCTTGTCGTGAGGGGCTTGCACTAGCCCCGGATATCCATGCTACAAGGTTGATTGGCATGTGATAATTTATCTTTTGTCAAGAATATCGATCAAGGGAGCAAAGGACCATATGGTCGATAATCACTGAAATTCAAAGCGAGATCCCGGGGAGTTTGAATATGTTGAGTTTGTTCATGAGAATAGAGGCTCGAGATGGTGATTAAGCACAGGCATTCGGGTTACCCGATTTTTTAGGTCGGGTAGTCGGGTAATTGAAAATTCGGGTAATCAAAACTGTTACCCAATATTAGCTCGAAAAAGCACTACCCGAAATTTCGGTACCCGATAATCGGGTTCGGGTTCGGTATACCCAAATTTCCGAAATTATAGAAAAAACAAACTACACAAAATTTCATTAGTAATTTAAACATAATTTCACTAACGATTTGTGTAGAATTTCAACAATAATTTGTAGAGAATAATATATTATAGTCACTCATTCAAACCAAGATAATTATATTCTAATAAAGTGATAAGTTCAAGTGTTCAACTAACAACAAGTGATAAATACAAAGATGAAGGCAAAACTTTGGGTAGTTCGGGTAATTTGGGTACGGAGTGTATTACCGAATTACCCAAACTAATTCGGTAATTAAAATCACTATCCGAACTTGAGATCGGGTACCATGGGTTCGGGTAATCGGGTCGGGTTCGGTATTTCGGGTTCGGGTATTGGGTATCGGGTATTTTGCCCGAGGCTTAATGGTGATGCCCATACCATTGCTAGAAGCTCTTTGTATCTAGAAGAGGGTAGACATGTATGGTTTATGTTTCCACCATATGGTGTGTGTAATTCCTACATGATGAATCAATAAAGTGATGTAGGTTCTGCTCAAAAAAAAAAATCTCGACACGGAACGATGGACGCGGTCACATGGCATGGTGCCGCTTTCTTGAATCATTTCATATACTTATTACCTGATCCAAGTTTGAAGACTACACGATGCTAAAGTTGGTGCCACCCTCCAGTTTGATCAATGGCTTCCGAGTTTGTAATTAGTTTTATCTTTTTACCACTTTTTTTGTTCCCTAAAGGACTGCTGCGACAGCCCATCTCTCCCTCCTCCTGTTCTTCTTTGTTCCCTTTGAATTTTGTTCTGCTTTGTCTTTGAGCTTTATTAATAAATTTCTGCAGGAGCTGCGGCTCCTTCAGTTTCTTCCAAAAAAAAAAAAAAAAAAGGTTTGAAGACTACACTAATTAAGAAAACAGAAGCACATATTATGCTATACTAGTCTACAGATGGAGTCACGAACACATACTCCCTTCGGGATGGTGTTAGAAGTCGTTTAGGACAGTGACACGGTCTCCAAAACACAAACTTTGACCTCTTATTATTATAAAAATATTTATGGAGATGTGATATATGTATACTTTTATCAAAGTATTTTTTAAGACAAATCTACTCATATAATTTTCACATTTACAAACTCAACAACTTAAAAGTTATTGATGATTTATATTCCCGATGTTTGACCCAAAACCTTGTCCGAAACGACTTCTAATTAATACCAAACCGGAGGGAGTACAACGAATATTGTGGCCTTGTGGGTTACGAGATGGTTTCTTAATAAATCCAAATCTTTCAACAAAAGACTCCCGTTGAGTTTTTTTTTAGATAATGGATTAAAAATCCGGCCTCTACATCCGGGGATGTACACACCAAAAAATACAAAAGAGACAGAAAAAACAACAAGAGAAAAGCCATAGTCTTATAAATCGACCCGGACAATACATCAAACTAAATGCTTCGACCCTCTATTTGATTAACGAGGGGCGTCCATGGCTTGCCCTTGACGCCGCAGCTGGGTCCCAATTACCGTATTGCAGGGGCATGGCTAGGAGGTGTGCTTGTGTTGATGCCTTCAAGAAGGTAAATGACGTCCCACGGATGCCACCATCAACGAAAAGAGGAGGAAGTTACGGCGACGCCTCAAGGGGGAAAATGACGTCGATTGCGTCATCGCCGCCGGCCCGGCATCGCCCCGGCGGGGTTTTCACCCATATTCCAAGATCATGCAAAGCACATCCAAGTCGAACCTTCACACGACAAGATGCCGGAGATGATCGGCGGGGCCTTCACCGAGATGGAGCGAGGTAGCGAAAAGAAACGAGAGGCGGCGGTGTCCTTTGGTGTGGATGTCGGAGTTGATTAGCGAGCCGCTTTGGGGCGGCGTATTCTCGAGCCGAGCTTGTTGTAGTTGATCCAGGGCCCGCGACCTCGGGAGGCGGGGTTGGGCGGCATGTTGAATAGCCGGTGCCAACGCCCGGCATCCCACCGTGCCCGGGGTCCAGATCGACCGTGCCGTCGCCGGAAATATCCCGACCAAGGGCAACGCCAGCCAGTCCAAATCGCGGAGCACCACCCACACCGGAAGGGTGCAACGGGCAGCAGCGGCGCGGATCCGGATCCAAATACCCGGATCAGCCCGCCGTCGCCGGACTCAAACTTGGAGGTACGCCGGGTCGCCGATCCGTCCCCCGACCAAACGGTGGAGAGAACGGTGCCACCGCTCTCACGCCGCCAAGCCCACCGAGGCGGCGAGCCATATCGGCCGCCCAAGAGCCGCCACCTGCAGCACCGCCCGAAACGTCGCACCAACCCTAGGTCGGTCCGCCGCAGGCGGATCCGGGCCGCACCACCCGCTGGGAACACCGGAGAAGCCCCGATCCGGCCATGGGGAGGCGGATCCGGCCGCGAGGAGGCGGCCCCACACCACCCGGCAGTCACCGGCGTCGAAGGAGCGGGGAGGGAGGGAGGTGGAGCTGAGAGGGGAGGAAAGAGGGAGAGGGACGGGGAAGGAGGGGCTGCCGCCGCGCCGACTTGGTGGCAGCGGCCCGCCCGGCCGAGGTGGGAGGCGGGCCTTGTGGCGGCGTGGTGACGACTCTCTCTCCAATTAAGACTCGTGATGGTGTAAAGCCAAAATTCTTCTAGAAGATGTTGTCTGGTTGCTAGCACAAATAGAAAATCAATAAAAAAACTCCTTTTGTGACTATTCAGTATTCTCAACTTATCTTTCGCTAAGGGTGAATGTAAAACGGGTATAGTCACTTGACTTGCTTAAATGTATAGACATGCGAACGTATTTAATTTTAAAATTTCAGTAGGGGCTGCAACCCCTCCGGTTTCCCTCCCCTGAATGAAAAAAAAAATGTAGAGACACACATGCATGCCTACCATGGCAACCAAATGTTTGCAACTTTTTGGTACGTAGCCCACATAAATCGGAAAACCAAGGAGGTATAAGATGAGTAACCAACAGAATGTTGATCTTGAAAACAATATGACTGCCTATTCAACAGGTATGGTGGTTGTTGAGTGTCATTTTAATTGACATACGTGTTATAATTAATAATGACTATGTTTAAACTTGGAGGAGCACTCGAAATCCCCTGTTCATCTACGGCCACGATCGCCACTGGTTTGGTGTTGAGTTCTCTTTTGTATTGGCCTTGGCTTGCGTGTTCTTGCTTTCCAGTAGAAATAGGTTGGCGCATCGATAACTAGTTGGTTACCGTTGTGCTTGTTAACTTGTTTGAGCGGGATCAGTGGCAGATGGCTGCGTTTCAAGGGGCTGTGAGTGATTGTGAGCTCACTGATCTTGGCTTCCATGGACTACCCAACACCTGGGATAACAGACAGGGGGGGAGCGACATTGTGAAAGCTCGCCTTGACCGCGCTTTTGGGGATCACCGATTTATGATGGAGTTGGGTGAGTCCGAGGTGCATCACATACCGCTAGCAGAATCGACCATGCGGGCTTGTTGGTCGAGGTGAGGCAACGTGAGGTGGCTAGGGTGCATAGAAGGAAAAAACCGAAACCTTTTTAGGTGCGAGAACGTGTGGAAAGCCCACGGTGAGTATATGGAATTCATTAATACGTCTTGGGATCCAGGCCGGGGGTGGCGATTTTGGAAGCGGTCATATCTGCTCTCACAAACCTCGCAATCCTCTCTCGAAAACTTAGGATCGACAAGTGTTTGGTTCGATGAAAAGAGCAAGTGAAGCAACTAAGAAAAGAGCTTGAGTTGGAAAAAGTGGCTCGTTTGTGGGGGGCCAACGGATCGTGAACGATCTATTATGATGAGTCTGGTCGAATGTTTTGGCCAAAGAAGAAGTCATGGAGAGACAAAGATCTCGTATAGCATGGCTCCGTGATGGCGATCGAATCGGAGTTCTTCCAAGCAAAAAGCGAGAGCGCCGCACGCGAAACAAACCGAATCGGCAGCCTAACGATGCTAATGGCAAGGTCTTTAGTGATCGAGGAAAATTTGGAGAGGTTGGCGAGTGAGTTCTATCAACTCTTATTTTCAGCGCAAGAAGATCTGCGTGGGATGTGGTTTGTAATCATGTCCCTCGCAAGATTACAGAGGAAATGTGTGAGATACTTGAGAAACCCTTCTCGAAAAAGGAGGTGGAGACGCCCCTATTTGAGATGGCTCAGGAGTAAATCGCCCGGGGTGGATGGGTTCAATGCGGGTTTCTATCAAACTCATTGGGAGCCGATCAAACCGAGTGTGGTGCCGGCGGTCTTTGTCCTTCCTCAATGGGGGTGAATTGCCACGGAGATTAACAGAACTTTTACTGGTTCTAATTCCAAAGGTATGTAACCCGCAAGAATTATCACGATACCGCCCTATATCTACGTAATGTGCTCTATAAGATATGTTCCAAGACTATGGCCAATCGACTACGCCTTATTCTGGAAGATGTGATTTCAGTTGAACAAAGTGCATTTGTCCCGGGCCGTTTGATCACGGACAATGTACTAATTGCATATGAGTGCATCCACTACCCGAGAAACAAAAAGGCAAGTCCGGTAGTCAGTGCAATCAAGCTTGATATGGCCAAGGCTTATGATCGGGTAGAGTGGAACTATCCGGAAGCAATGATGAGGGCTTTGGGCTTTCCGAATCTTGGTGCTCTCGGATTATGAAGTGTGTGACCTCGGTGTCTTTTGTAGTCCGAGTCAATGGGGTTTATACAGAGAGTTTCCAACCGTCGAGAGGAATTAGGCAGGGGGACCCGATCTCACCCTACCTGTTCTTACTATGTGCAGAGGGACTGTCGAGTATGATGAAGCGAATTGGGCCACAATATGTTTCAAGAGGAGTTAGAGTTAGAAGGCACAGTCCATGGGTGTCTCATCTTCTCTTCGCGGACGATTGTCTCATTTTCACTCAAGCATCAAAAAAAGGAGCTGAAAGAGTGGCAACCATCCTTGAGGATTACAATCGGGGTTCAGGACAGCTTGTGAATAAAAATAAATCCGCTGTGTTTTTCAGCCCAAATTGTCAACAAGAAATCAAGGAAGTTGTACATCAGAGTTTGCAAATTTCAACTGAAGCTTTAGGCGAAAAGTACTTGGGGCTGCCTACTTCAGCTGAAAGAGGGTCGGGAGATGCTTTCAAATATGTACCAGAAGGGTTTGGGGTATGATTGGAGGATGGGCGAAAGAAATTTGAGCTGTGCGGCTAGGGAGGTGCTTTGCTAAAAGCAAATGTGCAAAATGGTCCCTACATATCCCATGTCATGTTTTAAGATGCCACCGGCGATCTGCCAAAAAGTTAACATCAGCGGTGTCAAATTATTGGTGGGGTAGCTCTCTTGATAATCATAAGTTACATTGGCAACGGGAAAAACTAACTCGTTCAAAGGGTGACGGAGGGATGGGGTTTAGAGATTTTTCTCTCTTCAACAAAGCCCCGTTGGGGGAAGCAAGGATGGAGGTTAATTACAAGGCCGGACTCTCTTTGTGCTAAAGTCCTGAAAGGAAAATATTTTCCAAATTGTGATTTCCTTTCCGCGACTAAGAAGAGGAGAAGTTCGGCCACGTGGCGGGCGATCCTGCATGGACGTGATGTGTCATTCCGGGGGTATCATAAGAAGAATTGGCCCGGGTGATGTTGATGTATGGAATGAGAATTGGATCCGGGATTGGGTTCACTCAAACCGTTAGTCCGATTACCTTTGGGCGATGCGGAGCAAGTCCGTGACCTATTCATTCCGGGGACAAGAAGTCGGGATGAGGAGGTCGTCAAAAGGAATTTTATGGCACTAGATGCATCGAGGTACTAAAGATCAAACCCGAGTCTACGCTGAATGAAGATATCGTGGCTTGGGCGCCGGAGAGAGCACGGCGCTTACTCGGTGAGATCAGCGTACAAACTTTTTGAAGAAGGAACAAACTGCTATAGCAATGGCATCGACGAAGAAGCGTCTTGCTTTCGGGGATGTCATTTTACGGAAGACTCTTTGGAAGATGGATGTTCCCCCCAAGATTAGAGTGTTACGGTGGCGGGTGATCCACAACTCTTTGCCATCAAAAGCTGAACTCAAGAGGAGACATATTGAGAAGGAAAGTTTTTGTGAAGTGTCGGGGGACCCGGAGGAGTCGATATATCATGTGTTCTTCCTGTCCGGTGGCGAGGAGATTTTGGCTTGGCGGTGAAGGACCTGATGGGAATCTCGGTGCCCCATCTACACCTGAGCTCATGGTCCGCTGATGTGCTAAACCCGAGCTTTGTGCAAACAATGTGGCGGCTGTGGTACTGCGGGTGCTTGGGCAATGCGGACGGAAGAAATGCTCGTCGGCATGGCCGGAAAGTATGGGGAGCCAGTGCGGCGGCAAGGTTCATATCGAAACTCATGGAAGACTTGGCGTCGTTGAATGTGGTGCAGCCGAAAAAAAATCTATTCGGTAGCGGTGAAGTGGGTAGGCCGGAGGAGGGATGGACCAAGCTTAACACTGATGCGGGGGTTTGATAAAAACACCGCACGGGGGCAAGCTGGTGTAGTCATCACGGGATGCGGATGGGAAGGTGGTTGGAGCAGCTGCACGGTGGTTCGATGGGGGTGCCTGATGCACTGACGGGCGGAGGCGTTGGCAGCATTTGAAGGGCTGGAACTGGCTGTGGAACTTGGAGTGCAACGGGTGGTGCTCGAGGTCGATTGTCAAGGATTAGCTTCTCTTCTTCAGCAGCCATCAGCGCAAAGATCAAGCATCGGTGGCCTTCGCTATGATATTACAGAGCTTGGTAAAAGTTTTAATGATTTTAGAATAAATTGGGTACGTAGGGATGCAAACTCCGTAAGCTCATGTTTGTGCAGCGACTGTATCTTCTACTGTGCGTTCTTTGTTTTGGTTAGATGATGTCCCGGACTGGCTGATCCATTTAGCGGCCGTGGATTGTAATCGTGATTTGAATGAATGA